>VXBT01006120.1:96088-333177 GCA_013400235.1 Oriolus oriolus | reverse complement strand
AAAAGTCTACTCTCATGATTCACTTCAATGTCATCATGTTATCTCCTCTGCCTCTACCTCCAGCAACACAAAGGGAAAGGATACTACTTATAATAGCCATGACTGATGACCTCTGGCATGTCTCCTGGTCTTTTCCCTTAACTAGAGATGGAAATCTATTAATCTCCACCCACAGTGTTTAAACACATCACTTGGCCATCATTATCTTAAGTAAGTTCTTTAAATGTGTTAAATATCATTTTAACATAATGAAATTGTACCTTAGGGTTGTCTTTTACTGATACTGATTAGACAGTTTACTTGACATAAAAATCCTGTTGGAAAGACAGTTATATTCCCCATGCCAAAAAAAATGCATGGAAAATATGGATCTAATTTATCAGGTTTTATGGTTATTATTCATCTTGAAAAAAATTAAAAATAAGGGGGGAAAAGCAGTTAAGAGGAAGAAGATAAAAAATCCCCAAAAATTACAAAAACTGAAGAAAGCTGTCATGTTTAGAGAAAACCTTGTTGTCCTACTGCTGAGTCAATTAAGAAAATTAGCTAGAAAATCTGCACTCCCAGACATCTTTCCACCTCTTTTCAAACTGCTATTGATGAAACTTAGAAAATGGGAATTCTAAGCTCACTCACTTTCCAAAGCTTTGTGAAAAATATGAAGCCTTTCTTGAGATCAGCATCTCATTTTTCAATTTGCATGAAAAGCCTGAGGGGTAAGATTTACTGAAAAACAGCAAGCTGCAAATTGTAACTGTATTCAGGCACTTGAAATAAAACTCTTTTATAGTTAACCATTTTAGGAATCGTATTGGATGAAGATGTAATAAAATGGTTACAAAAGAGATTCTAATCCTGAAAGAAGAAGCTTACTTCATGTAATATTTATCTAAAACAAAGGTACAATTGAAATCATTCCCAGGAAGAGCTAATAAAGAGACGTTTTGTTTAATTTTCATAATATGTTCATTTTGCCCATGACATGACCTTAAACTGAGAAAATGTATAGTGCAGTACAACCCACAAGAAAGGGGAGATCATTACAGAATAGTCCCCTGAAATTTCTGTAGCAATGTTTGGTTTCTTTCATGGAATATTTTTAAGCTGATGACTTCTATAAACTCAGGGGGTTTTATCTAATTTGGGACATATTTCATAAGACAAACTTTATAACACAATTTTAAGCTAGTTCATAATTATTTATAAAGCATCAGAACTCCAAAAGAAGTGGAGACTTACACAAAAAGCAGGGAAATCCTCAATATAACTCATTAAAAGAACTAAGAGTCACAAGCTAGTGCCTGTTTCAGAACTGTAATTCAAACCAATAGGAGTAATATTCCAAGTGCAAACGCAGTCAATTAGACCAAAATATGTTTATTTGTTAAAAAAAAAAATTATCCAATGAAACACTGTTTAATATTTAAATAAGATTCCATGGTTCTGCTTACCACATCTACTAGTGGGAAATATCTTACATTTGTTCCCGACTTTCAAATCAGTACTTGCGTTAACAATAAATTTAAAAAAAAGGAAAAATTTCTAAATACCATTAACTAGGAATTAGCAACAAAACTGCATAACTTTCAGAAGCTTCATCTTGATTTTACCCTCTCCCCTTATTTTGAGATATTTATGGTGTAATTACATTCACAATCCCAAAGACATCTCTTTAAAAGAAGAGATGAGCTACAGCATGTAAGACCAAAAACTGCCAGACAAAAACAAACAGTTTTATTTTATATAAGATATTCCTAAAATTTTTTGGCACAAAGGTATCCTTTTTTTAATTTAAAAAGCCAAATTTTTAAAATATTAAATTTAGAAAGCAATAGAGCAAGACTGTCTGTTTTTCTAGCCTCTGCAGTGTTTTCTTCTTTGTCACGTAGAGTCAAATTGCTTGAGCTTTTCCATGAATCGCATTATTTGCTTCCTCATAACTCAGCAGCATTGTTCTGCTTCTGGTAAGGCTACCCACAGCTTTGTCTTCTCTCCCAAATGCTGAGCCTGAAGGTGCTGCCTCACAGTCACTTATCCATTCCCTGGGAATCTGCAAGAATTTGTAAGCAAGAAGAGGGCCAGCCTAAAGAGAGTGCGCCACAGGCAAACTGCCCTTCTCTGTGTGTCCTCTGGGTGCATTCAGAGCCTTATACAAAGCCTGCTTTAGGTTTCTATTTACTTCTATTGAGGGCCCAAATTCTACATTAAGGGCATAAAAAACATTAAAGAGAAATCTTTGATAATGGTTCCAGAGAAAAGGTAGATAAAGCACATGCCTTCTTCCTACCTAGGGCCTTCTTCCTACCAGCTGTGAACTATCATATACACTAGTGGAATCACTTTAATTTGATCATGTGATCACTTCATAGGCACTCATTGTAAGAGAATTCATAAGCATTCAAAATAAGAGAAATTTTAGCCTAATGCGGGTTTTCTTTTAAGTTTCATTCAATACTGAGGACAATTTGAACTGTTATATTATGACTCTAAAGTATTATGTGTACAGATAGTAGAGAAATAACAGAATGTAGCGTAGTTTGGTGATTATCTTCATATAGACCTATTCAGATCCATATACAGAAGCAGGGGCCTGAAATAAAATGAAAATATGTTTTGGTTAATAAAAAGCATCAAGTACTAGATGTCTGTTTGACAATTTATTTAAGTTCAGGCTGTATTAACAAATATGACCTTGGCGTAATAAATAATTTGCAATTTACTATAGATAGGCTCTTATATCGATAATATTTATATGCATACAACAAAAAAAGGGGAAAAGATAAAAAAATATTAAAATCCATTGTTATATAATGCTTCAACAGCAACAAAAGAAGTTCGGGGGTTTTTTAGCTCACCCACAGTCATTTTAAACCTGACACAGGAAAAGTAAACATTTGTATTATTTTACATTCCTATACTTACTGACAATAAACCTACTTAATCTTTCCACTTCAGCAACTAAATATTTTAAATATTATTTATGAATAGCACCACTAAGTAATTTTGAGAAGTGAGTCTGCTCTAAATCCCTCTGATTGGTTATTTGAGACAAAACATTTACTGAGTTACAGTACTGTCCTTTCACTTTGGCATGACACTACAAGATGCTGTTAAAAATATCTTTAAAATATAACCACTATTTTTCTGTCCAAGATTATGAACACAGCTGAGTATACCTAAGCCTGAGAAATTAATGAAAGAGAATGAAGTGTCAGCTATTTAAGGATAAAGATTTCTGGTGCTGTCTAGGTAGCTGGCAATGTGTTGAACTATGCAGGATAACACGTGTGTGCAGCTGGTGTAGCAAACTAGCATTTGACATCTTCTTTATTGTGTCTTGGTAGTTCTACATTCCTTAGTAATGTTACAAGGATTGCTAGATACCAGCAGGAAAGAGCAACAACAGCAATTTTACAGAAGAAAACATCACATGGATGCAATTGCAGAATTATCAAAAAAATGGCCAATTTACGAGCCAGTGTATATTAGCAAGGTTCATCTAAGGTGAAAGGAGGGATAGCCACTATGCTATCTTCCCTTCTGTTAAAGGAAGAGGTGGCATTACAGCTAATGAAAAATGCTATCAGTACTCTGTCTCTGGGAAAATGAACAATGCTGTAAGATTTTCAATTCAGGAATTGTTCCTTTTTCTAGTTGTAGAATATCTATCATATTTCTGGCAAGTACTGAAATATGGATAAGAAAAAGCTCCTGCCTATGTTAAGAAGCTGAATTCATACTGAAAACAGCAATTGCTTCCCTAGGTCTGCTAAGACTGCAGATCATGCAATTGAATAGACAGTATCCTAAAGAACAACTTCATACCTAAGAATCTTTGTTTATTTAAAATAAAACAAATACTCAGACCCCTATAATCCTAGTTTTAGAGAAAATATTGCAAATATAAATCAATTTGCAGTAAAGATTGAAAAGCAAGAAAGCAAATATAACCAAGCTGTAAAGAAAACCCTAGTCTCATTTTGTTCACTCATTCTGTTCTTTAGGCGATCTGGCTTGGAAATGCTGAATACTTGGAGCTTGATATATTTTATGTGAACCAAATTTTTCATATAGGTATTGAAAATTGTCTTTCCCAGTCTATCAAAAATTCAATCATTTCCATACCAAGACAGTTCTCTCAACATTAAAAACTGAAGTTCCCTCTTTTAAAATAGACTGCAATGGTATAAAAAATAATACTAAGAAGAAAAAGTAAATTGAATTAGTACCTTTTACTTATCTCTGATTAAACTTCAGGTTTATGGTGAAGGTCCTGTAACACATTAGAATATTACAGCTATTAATCAGTGTCTGTATGTTTTAAAATGAGCACAAAGGACCCTGCATCAGGGAATGATCTGCTTCATTTTTTCTGCACACCCACCTAAACACCCTTTTACTCTACCAAAAATGGGCCTTTGTCACTCAGCCCTCTGGTCCTGAAGATCCACGTCCTGAAGATCTTTGAGCTCTGGTGATGGATTTCTTCTCCTATTGGCTAGAAGCCATGGATGCCCCTCACAGAGTGGCTGCAGAAGGACTTCCCACTGCCCTAGCACCTTGAGGCCATTAGGACACCCAAGGGTTCTCGGTCATCTATGGCTAAAGCTGCCACGCTCCTCTGTCATATCATTTCTGGCTGTGGGCTGATGAACTTTCCTCCCTGAAGAGTTGGGTGGTGGTGTTTGCTCTGGCTCCCATCCTTCCAGGCATGGCTGCTGCCATCCTCAGCTGAAAGTCTTTCCTGGGGGTCTTCAATGGCCACTTGTTCTTCACATGAAAAGTACCTGTGCATGAAACCTGTGCATGAAACCAAAAAGCTATAGAATTCTAGGTCAATTCTCCTTACTGACATTAAAACACAGCATGAAAGCTGTTCAGATATTTTTATGGAGCAGAGAGAAACAACAAAGATGAATCAAAACAAACAGCCCCTGCAAATTTTCAAGAATAAACTCAAATTTTGTCCGTAAGGCTTCAATGGAAGCTATAAAATACAGAGCTTCCTAAACCATACCGGAAGATATTGTCAGGGCCCTGTGGGCTCCAGGCCCTCCTGTCCCTGCCCTCCTCCCCTAGGGCTCCCTTATCCTGCCCAGGACCCCATGTCTTCTCCCCAGAAGCCACCACTCTCTGCCCTTGTGTCAATAAAGAGCCAAAGGCTGAGTATGAGATCAAAATTTTCACAATGTAAACCTAAAATGAAGCAGTATATTTTAGAAGAAACTGATACTTTGAGAATAGAAAAAGAAAAGAAAAAGAAAGGGCACATTTCTCACAATCTATAGCAATCTATAGCAATTCAATATAGTGAAGAAACAAAAGATCTGAACATGTCTAATATCCACGCAGTGCATCTCCTGCAATGCCCATTAAATATAAAAATTCTCACAGCTATATCCTATAGGAATTCCAACAGATGATTTAAACAGGTTATGTTATGTACAGTTTATTTGTAAAACAGGGCAAAAATGGTATTTTTAAAAGTAAAGGAACTCTTTGACAATGGCTTATCATTCAAAACAAATTACTAATACATACAACTGTTTTTCTTGCAGAAGTGTAACAGATCAATTTTTATCCTATAAAACTAAAATAAATACAGAGCTGTTAGGAATAAACACAGAAACTTATACAATTACAGAATTTTAAAACTGTATCTAATTCTGGTATGTTGAATCTGAAAGTACTCACTGAATAAAAATCTGTCATCTTTCAGATCCTAGAACGGTGCTTGTACAGTACAAAACTCGTTTAAATATTTTAGAGAAAAATCTAATAGATACCCTAGTGGATTCACTGCTTCTACTAAAATTACTAATCAGACATATATAGGAAAATATGACATGTTTTCCCATGTAACAGAATCTTTTCTCTGCTTTCTAGACTTATACTGAGACTTCTGGACAACTTTCAACATTTAAAAACACTCTTGATCGCTCTTTTGCACTTAAGTCAAGGCCTTTAGCAATTTGCAGGATGAAGTAGGTTAAGAATACTCTGGTGAATGGAAAGGAATCTAATTTGAGTTGTAAGAAGAGATAAAAGACACCACAGGTAGCTGGTCAGATGTGGTGAATGCTGTAATTTCCTCAGCAACTAGTATTAACTGTACACAGCAGGTAAATATTTCCCTGGTAATTCTTCCTGCTTCTGACACCTGAAGAGTCAAGGTGGACACATATACAAAATTCATTGGCTAGTGAGGAAGACCTGCACCTATACCAAAGCTTCTTAAGTGTCAGAGACACTACCTGGCTTGTGCAGTAAAGCTCTTGACAGCTGATGTCCGAATAACAAAATAAAACTCTGTTATCTTTTCTAGGGTCTATGGCATGATCTGCCTGAATTAGGATATTGCACTTTCAGCGTGAAGCACATGTATCAACCTTGCCAACAACTGTATTATGTCAGTGTTTGTCATAGTCTTCTTAGTGCTATCAAGACAGGAAAAAGAAAAAAAAATAAAGGAAAAAGTGATTATTTCTTTGCAAACACAGCTTTTTTATAGAGTCACACTGATGTGTCTGACAGGACTTGACAATCTGGAAAGACTTGCTTTTCAGTGTCAGCATCCTGCATATAAAACTTATATATCTATTTCTGTAGTGGCTATCTGTTTCTTATTGAGGATTTCTTTTTCTGCAATTATGATCAATGTCCTAAATTTCAAGTCCTGTGTCTAGCTCTGTGCATGTCTAGTCCTTTACCTGGCATAATTTCCAGGTGAGTCAGTGTCGTGGCTTAGCATAGCTTGCTTTTTAGTTAAGGAGAAATCCATCAGCCATGGAAGTGATTCCTTTGCGAGGGGCTGCTCCAGCTTCCTCCAGATGCGGGAGAACGGGACCCCGTGTACAACGAACCGATTTGATTATGGAAGAATTCATTTATTGTTTACATTAATCCATTCTTATGCATTTCTGTAGCTGTCGTTTACACAATCACGCACACCAGATTGGATTTTTTGCACTGTCCATGAGTCCTGCATGCACCTTCCAGGACACCTGATTGGTTCTAGTCCAGGATAGTACAGTCCCTCTTTTCTCTGCTTTCTCGCTGTCTTGTTATTCTTTCTTCCAACTTCTTCTTTCCCAATTTAGAACCGCTTGCATTCTTCAGGCCCTGATAAGGGTAACTGAAGATTCCTTGGCTGGGGCACCCTGACAGGATTCTAATGCCTTACAACATCCAGATCTGACAAAACCAATCAGCTGGCTAGTTTGAATATTGACAACTCTGTTAAGCCGCTTAAGAAAGCTTGACACGCCTCTGTGAACCACATTTAAGAACGAACAAAGCCCAGGAACGCTCTCTTGCTTCCGGCTTTCAGAGAGGTAACTGGGTGCCCCATGCAGCCTGGCAGGGCCGGCTGTGGTGTGGCTCAGCTAAGATCTCAGCTGCTTCTGCTTCGCTGGAGACCCGGCGCAGCCCCCAGTGCGACCACCGCTGAAATGAACTTCTGCTCCGGCTGCCTCCTGGCAGAGATCACATCACAGGGTAAGATTAACTCTCTCAGCGCTGTAAGATTCCCCAGAACAGATGAAACCTACAGATATCAATCCTCTCCCAAGTCAAAGGGAAGGAAAAGGTGAAGGCACGCGAAGAAAACAATATAGAGACACCAAAGTCGGGGAAGAAGGAAAAGCTGAAGCCCAGAGAGAGAGAGAGGAGAACGAGGAGATGCTTCAAACCTAGGAGGTGAAATTCTTTTGTAAGGCTATGGTGATGAACTATGATGCATCAGAATATCCCCTGTAATTCATGAAAAGCATGGGGGGGGGATGGAGAGTTTAAACTGCAACCATGAGCAAGGGCACCTGTGCTGAAATAAGCAAATGTTGAAGTAGCTGTGATCTAATGAGAAGAAGAAGAACACCTCTGTTCCTGGAGATGAAGATGATCCCAGAGACAGATGAAGAGAATCTTTGATTCNGATGAAGAGAATCTTTGCTTCTGAACAGTTCATCCTTAAAATAGTACCCCATTAGCCAAAGATTGAACCCTCAAAAACAGTTGTGGGGAAAGCTATAACTTGAGGGAAGGGACTTCCACATCGAGATCAGTTTTCCATTTCCCAGGCAGCTGACTCGCTGTGACACTGAAGCGACGAGATAACTGTTTCTTGTGGAGATGTCTCCTTGCATGGCAAGAGAGACTCCTCTCCCTAAGTGAACTGAAGGAAGATTATTATAGAGGTGGTAAACTGACTGAAAATCCCAAGTTTTGTCTCTTTATGTTGTCAGTGGAAAAGAACAGGTTGGGGGGAGGAGAAATGTTCTGAAGGTTTATTTTGACTCTTATTATTTTTTCTTTTAGTTCTGTTAATAAAGCTTTCTTTATATTCTTTAAAGTTTTGAGCCTGCTTTGCTTTTTCTCCAAGTCCTTGTCTCACAGAGGAAAATAGGTGTGAATGAAAACCACCACAATCAGTCAACACTGAGACCTCTATCTCCCTCTTCTGCCCACAGGAGTCTTCTAGCTGTGGGCACAAATGAAGCCCCAAGTAGCTCCGTCTCTGCTGCTCCCACTCCACCAGAAAATACTAAATCACAGAGGTAGGTTTTCTGCTGTTATTGCCCATTCCAGCATTGGGCTACTCTGCTTGGATGCTGCAAAGACAACTGAGCAGCCTTTAGGCCTGGGTTTAATTGAAGAAAAACCCTTTAAACTTAATTCCCAATACATTAAAAAAATCTTGGAGCCAGCAGGCTAAGTAGCAATCTGTTGCTGCATTTTGTGAGCCATGCTCCTGGGCCATAGTTCTGAGACATTTAAAAAGCTGAATAAAACAAGTATCTCATAGAACACAGCTGTAAGTCAATTTGTAATTTACTTGAGCTTCCTTTGGGCAGGACAGGTGGATAAGCATCCTAAATCCCATATGCTCACTTTAAAGCCACAGTTCTAACTAGCAGACTCACAGATGACAACATGGTGAGTGGACCGTGTAGCCAAGTTGCTCATTATTTTTGAAGTGCTGTTTCCTCCAGACTAGATACTGATTTTTGTTTCTGCACAGCAAACTGAGGTTTTTAAAGCTTTGTGAAGAGAGAGAATATATGAAAAAAATTCTTACTAGTAAAAGCATTGCACCCTGTATCCTATGGAAGACATCTGTCTGGTTCTCAAGGTCAAACCTGATAAGAAAGTGGTTATAGTTTGATGATATCTGTCTTAAGGGTGGTAATTTTCCCTTTCCTTTTTTATCCCGAGGGACTTGCCCTTTATTCCCACAACCATTTGAGGATAAATGTCTATTGCTCCACATCTGGCATAGCAGGAAATAAATAAATAGATGAGTGTGAAGATGTAGTCTTTAATTAAAATTGTAATGTATTTATATTATATGTATATATGGGAAGAGGTCTTTTCCACAGTTTATTTTTTTGTGAAGCAGTTCCTGACCTTCACTACAGTTGTTAATCTATGTCTCTAGTAATACAGCACTACCGGTCCCTTATTTAAATCTTTTATTGCCTTTCTGCTTCTTCTGTTCCTGAAAGAGACTGTGGTCCTATTTTGAACCTTTATTTCAACACCACTCGTGTTTTATTGTCACTGACGGGTGAAAGTTGAAAGCAGTCAGCAAATTGCTGAGGGAACCAGCCCATTATGTAACCTCATATTAGGAACCATTTCTCCTTAATAGCAACTGTCCAGGGTCTTTTTTCCCCCAGCAGTAAAAGCATTTTTGTACTGGCCTTCTTCCAAATCCTGTCTTTCGGTAACTTGGTTGGTGGTGAAATAGAACACGGAGTCTGCCTTCATTAATGACTCCCAGGCTGTGAAACTTCAGGGCAAGGGAGTGAAGAAGAAGCCATGTTTGAAAAACGTAATAGTTTTAATGCTTATGATTATTACTTTTTTTTCCTGAGTTTCTACCATGTCTCCAAGGTTTACTTACATCTGTGTGTGACCATCTTGAAAAGCTGCCCTCAGCTTAGTGCATAAAATCTGCAGTCATTAAAGTTACTGACTGTCTGAAGAGAATGAAAACAACAGCAGGATGAATAGCAAAAGGAAGAAGTAGAAAACCAAACATGGCATGCACTTTGCAGCGCCCAGGTCCCTGCAGCTGTAGGCTCAGCATGCCTCTGAATCCTAACCCTAAACCTAATGTCAGCTGGGGTTTGAGGCTGAGGTCACCAGCACCATAGGCAGTCCAGATGGGAAAGCTGGGAGGGAGCAATGTTGGTGCAGTGCTTCAACCTCCTTGGCATTCCATTTCCAGCCACAATGCACCTTGAGCTGTAGACTGTGGTTCTCTGAATCCTAAACCTAACACACACCCCAGAGGCAGCTTGAGGAGAGATGTCTAGTATGCTGTATGACCAAATGGGAAAGATGTAGAGGGAGCAATGTTTGTACAGCGCCTTGATCCCCTTGGTATGCCTTTTGCAGCTCAATCTCCCTGGAGCTGTAGGTTTGAGGTTCTCTGCACCCTAACCCTAACCTGAATGGCAGCTTGGGGCAGAAGCTGAGAAGCCCAGCACCCTTTGTGTCCCAGATAAGAGATGTGTCGAGGGACACTTGCATTGTCTAGTAACTGGATGACCTTATGGCAAAAGTATGGGCTCAAGGCTTTATAAAACAGTTTCTTTGGTATTTATTTTCTTCAGCAGGTACCATTAAAGCATCTGGGCAGGACCCTTCCCTTCAGGTCCAAGAGTGGCTCAGCTCTCCTGGCAAGATTTACTTTGAAGACACAAGATAAGTTCTAAACCTCCACAGTTTAAAGACTTCAGATAGAATTACTCGCCTTACCAAATTCTACTTCATGACAGGTCTTCTCTGAAAGGTAGTTTGGATGATCAGCCTTATCTTCATAAAAGATGAAGTCATTCTGAACTCTTGAATAACATGTATATAGATATGTATATACATATATGTAAACATAACATGAATTCCATAAGCTGAAACAAATTATTCAACAAAGTACCAAATCCACTTTAAAAATGGATGTCAAAAATGTCCCTAATGTATGAACAAGTCCCTGAGTTACATTCACAAGCTGGCTTAATGGTAATTTCAATTACTGATTAAAAAATAAATCACAAACCTCCACCTTCTATTTCAGTTTACCTAGTATCAGCTAGAATATATTTTTTTCCACATAAAAATATTATTTAAATCCATTTCTCACAAAAGAGAGGCACCATTCTAAATTTCTTGAATGATTATTAAAGTATCATTTTCACAGGGAATAAGTGATTGCTGTATTAATAACGTCAGAGACTCCAAAATATTATGTGACAATAATGAAATACTTCATAAACAACTAACCACAGGACTGTAGACCAGCCAGGATAATGAGTACCAAATAGAGAAGAGCCTTCAGCACATTTTGAATAGCAGTACATCTAAACTGGATCTAAAAAAGGGACGGTCAGGATCCACCTGCCAATTCGTACCATTAATGTACAATTAAATATGAGAAATATGATTGTTCCCTCACATTAAACACTGTATAAATTCTCAAATTGTCTTTGCAGAAGGGTTCAATTACCTCAATTAATAAACAAATACTTGAAAATGGAAAAATGAAAATTTTAGTGAACAAGAGTTGCTCAAGAAATCCCATGTCAAGAAAAAACCCAAACCAAACAAAAAAAAAAAATCCAAACCCGATTCCTAATGCTACATATAAAAGTAAATACATAGAATTGATGGTCTAGCAAGAAGCATTTCCAAATGTGATATACTGTTTTGATGGCTCCAGCAAGCTCCAAAATACCCTTTCCACATTTCTCCAAGAGCCTGAAGGCACTGTATCTGAAGATAGTTTGACAGATCATGATAATGGTATCTACACACTCCCAGGGTAAGAACTGCCACTACAGCATTTTGGGATAAAAATGGTTTTGAAACTACACACACAAATATTCATGGCATTAGAAGCTTCCGAGCTTGCTTCAGCTTTTGTGATGATGAAGCAAAGAGAGTAAAATGTGGAAGTTTCTCCCTGGTATCTACAGTTCAGATCTGCCATTTCGGACTGTCCATCACCATAAGTTGCAGGTCTATCTTTTCTTTATTTGGAGGGCTGTTGTGTTACTTACACTTGAAGCATATAAGATATCAGTGAGAAATGATGTGGATGTTTCGGTAAGATTTCAACTATCTGTGGTAGTCCACCTTTTACACAATATATAGCAATTTATATAGGCATTTGAGATGTGTTAACAAAGGTCCTTTATTAAAGCTCCCCAAGTCTGCACAGCTCTGGAGATACATTAGGCAAAAAACCAGCATGACCTATCTATCTTATAGCTGCTTTAGTTCAAGGCTACTACTGACTGGCTACTACTGAGATCAGTTTTTCTCCTAAAAGCTTTTTTCTCATGCAGTGATTGGCCTGTGAAACCAAGTGTCATTGTTAGCACAGCCTCTTTTGGAGTGTGTCAGTAACCAGTGAGAAAACTTTGCAGTACATATAACTGCCAGTGTCCAAGAGGCCACCTTTCGTTCTCAAGCTGTTTCTTTCCACCAGGCTTCATTTTTCTTGAACGAATTGAGCTTAGTTAATCAAAATCTAAATCTGCTTTCACAATCTTTCAACCCCAGTCCTTAACTGCACTATGCACAACTAGGTAAGAGCTGTTAATTTCTTTCATAAGGGCCTGTGTAAGGGCCAGCTTTTAGCTCTGTTAGGGCAGTGAAGAAGTACATAACATCATCAGGACTAACAACCTATGGACAAAAAATTAGTGTGGCCTTGAGAGAAGTAAAACATTTGAGAAATATGGGAGAAAAAATTTACCTTTCTCATGTCTGAACAGAGTTTGCTCGTTGCCAGTATTTGTGCTGGCGTGCAATGCAATCCAGAATTCCTGTGAGGTAAGGCTCAAGTCTGCATGTCTTTCTTAAGTCTGACTCAAGATCTCACAACTTACTTGAATGCAAGTGCATTTGGTTTTTCTGCTGAATGGCAAGACAAAGAGGCTACTGAAATGCTCTTATGGGGAATATCTTTGGTCTACCTAAGTCCTAACCTTCCCTGTACCTGGTGCTGCTGTGCAACGGGCCTGTTGCATGGGAGAAGGGTCCAGTGTGGGCTGTTCTGGCTGCTGTAACATCCCAGCTACACAGGGGAGCTATAATCAAATAGTGAGAAAGCTGGAGTGGGGCAGGACAACACTGAGCACTGGAACCGAGTGGGGAGAAGAGATTGAGGGAAACTAGAGCTTGCAGGTCCTCATCAGGATGATTGTCTCCAAAAAATGTATCCAGAGAAGATCTTGGCTAGATATGTGTCACTGGATTTTAGCCCTTCTGGTCACTGGAGATTGCAGATACAACAAACTAGCTTGAAAATCAAGCAATGTCTGTTTAGAGGAAAACTTGATGTATTTTACATATTATGTAATATCTGTTACAGTTCTTGGCATTATAAGTACAAGAGGAAAGAAGAAAGTCTTGAACAGATGCCTGACTTTTACTTGCTGTATGTTCCTAAATGCTTGTCATGTAAGCTTTTCTATGGATATCTGGAGCTCGAAAGAACCTCATGCGTGGTAAAATACTATATATATATATATATAAATTCACATCGCAAAATTCAGTGAAAAAATTCTAGCAGACAGAAAATTACCTGTTTTTTTTGTCTTTTTGTACAAATAAATAAAAATTCCATATGTCAAATTCCAGTAGAATATGTACTGGGGAAAAATATCTATGGATGTAATTTCCCAGTTCTGTGCTTTTTGGAATTCCGCATGTCTCAGTATCTAGAGCATAGCTGAAACATGTGAACTTCAGGGGCACCAAATTTTCCCCAAGAATGACAGCAGTATTTTTCATTACCTGATTAAATTACAGGCATTGTTTTAAACTCTGGAAAACAACAATGCCAAAGCAAAAGCAAATTTGAATTCTGCATTTTGTGCCAAAAGCGTTACATAATGAGATAAACACTGGTAATTGTGTTTAGTTCAATAACACTTTTAATTATAGTTGAGATCTCCTTTAAAGTGTATGGATTTTACTGACACAAAGTAAACAGCTGAAAGCCAAATGAAGGCAATCTCATAGATTTCTACTGTCTAATTAAAGTACAGAAACATTGCTTAAACAATTCAGGCATTTAGAGGAAAAAGAAAAAAAACCGCCCTGTTTGAACATTTGATACACATTTTAATTATTGCAAGATCTCAGGTAATAAAGTTTGTGTTACATCGAACCAAAATATTTCTACTATGGGAATTTAGCATCTCTTTCTTGTTAAGGAGGGCAAACAAGTCATGAACAGTCTACAGTATTTGTATACATAAAGACAGATAATCAAGGAAGTCCTGTCACATCCCCTGAGGCCCTGGTTCAGCAATATGCTAGTTCCCATTGCTAACTGTAATCATGTCAGCAGGTCCTACTAAGCTGTAAAAAATCTACCTGCGCACTTTTTTTTTTGTTGTTGAAATAAGTTTTAATTTCTGGCAACCAAGCTCCTGAAGGGAGGCAGAATTCTCATCCTGGCTGTGAAATTTCATATGATTCTTTGCTATGGTGAAGAGATCATGCAGCATTCCACATGTCATGTCTGGCACCATACATAAATTATGTACCAAACATTCCTTTAAAATTACAAATTGCTTATAAAAATATTATGAGCCTATTACATGAAGGGGAAAAGTAATATCCAAGGTATTAATTAGCATTGTTAACATTTACAAAAGGCATGTTAAATTCAACACAAAAAGTAGTTTTTGTTATCAGGTGAGAAGACATTTAGTCCCTGATACCATCTGATTTGTCTCACCAGTTACCATCATGTGTCAGCAACAAAGAATATCAAATATTCACAGTGAATTAAACATTATCAACCTTCTCTGGCTCTTCCTAAACTAGTAAATTAAACAGTGTCCAGTTCCTGCCTACAAGAAAGACAGCTGCATATAAACGGTTAGAGCAATCTCTGTCTCTAGTTTGATCCGAGAGCTCCAAAACAATTCCCAGCACATGCCAAAGAATATTTCCATTAGCAGTTTAGCTAATGCTGTACATATTTGCATGTCTATTCTGGCTCAGTTCCCCAGCACTAAGCTGGCACTCTCATCCCCATATTATCCCTTCATTCCTCTTCAGCCTATGACTTGCATCACCCAATGCCATGGTAAGGAAAAGGACATTATTGGGGGCTGCAGAGGCCTCCAGATTTGACAACAGGGTGAGTTATAGTACATTTGCAGCAAAAAACAACCAGGTGCTCCTCATAACCTGAATGAGATTTGGCTGGGAGCTAGGGCGATTTGGGGGATCATAAATTCAGCCTAAGTAAAAAGACAGCACATGTAGAGCTTATTAAATGGGAAAATTTATATAAAGGGAAAGCCTTATAAAAAGGCTTCTGCCCTGATGCTGATTCTGTTCTAAACATCTGTGCAAGTCAGTTTTTCAGCATCTCCCACTCTTCAAGTCTGTAACTGAACCATTAACTTTGAGAGTTTTGGTCAGTGTCTGCTCTGTAAGCTTTTTATATTCTCCACATGATGGTCTTCTACTTGTGCCTTGAGGCCAGTGGCTTTCAGTTACCAGTCTTTTTGGAAGGGTTCTGTGCAGGGAATTGCTCTATCGCGTCTTTGTCCTATCCGGGATGTCTTTGATGAATGCAGCCTGAATCTGTCTGCTTGAATCAATATTTGTCCTAGCTCTGACTAAATTTCATCACTGCATTCTTTCCAGTGGATCTTCAATGTTGTTGAATGGAAACCCTTGCTATTGATAATGATGCCATGTAGCTGCTGGAGCTAAAAATGTGATTTTTTTTCTTTTTACTGCTTTGTACATAACTGCATGTAGACTGCTGTTCTGTTTCAAATATATGCTGAGGGATAGACAGGAATGATCATAAGATCAAACTGCATTACGGCTTCTGTTGCACCATAAACATACAAGCTACAGAAGAATGAATTCCATGTATTTAATATTGCTGGTTATAATGTCAAATACTGTCAGCAATTTTTAAGAACAACATTAGGATTGTTTGAAGAGGGAGTTATAAAGACAGGCTGCTTTTACATTGAATTCACAGGGGAGCTCCTGATCAGCAGTGCCGCACTGAGAAATGTAAAATAACTTGGGGGATAGAAAATGAATGAGTAGTGAGAAAGGAATAAAGCTCAGTGAAACTGAAGAGGTGTTAGAGGAAACTGAGATTCCCCTTGAAACAGGAGATAGTTATGATTTATTGGGGAAACTTTTGAGGAGCTAATCCAAATACAGGACTTGTTTTGTAAGTGTTCAGTGTGTCTCTATGAACAGGAAAAGGTCTTTATCTGCAAAACAAAAGTAGCTGAAAGATAAACTACAGTGACCAGATGCCTCTGACCATTCAGGCACCCCAACTAACCACGAACCTATGTCTAGACTGATTTTGGTGTCAGCAAGTATTACAATAGTCCCATTATCTGCTTCACAAGTTACTGTTATACTTTTCTGGATACCTCCAATCAATCTGTTGTCAGAAGAATAAAGTCAAGGTTGGATCCAAAATTCATCAGTCAAACATTTTTTAAGCTGTAATTCTGAAGATCTCATCAAAATAAGTTATAAAAGATTAGCTGTGATCAATGATTAATAATCCTAAAGTGATTGATAATCCTACATGTGATTATTGTACTCAGCAAAACAAGATTGCAGAACAAAACATAGGCCAAATATCCTAAGATGAGGAACTATACTTCTGCACCTTTTAATGGGGAAAAAATCTGTACCCTTTTTTTTTTTTGGAGGGAGGTTTTTTGTTTTTTGTTGTTTTTGGTGGGTTTTTTGGGGTTTTTATTTGGTTTTGTGGGGGATATGTGTGTGTGTTAGGGTTTTGTTTGGGTTTTTTGTTTGTTTGTGGGGTTTTGTGTTTGTTGGGGGGTTGTGGGTTTTGTTTAGGGGTTTTGGGGTTTTGAGTTTTTTTTTTCTTTAATTGAAGGAGTTGCTCTGGTATTGAAATTCAAATTAGAAAAAAACTAGTAAAAAATAGTGAAAACTGTTGTAATTTGAAAATAAATAAATATTTCAAGAGCTCAATGTTTGCTTTAGCTGTTTTCAGGAACATAATTAATTTGGATCAACCAATCTGACATATGGAAGGTTTACAGTCACAATCAGTTCTCAGTATTTTACATCTTCACTTGCAAGACAGAAAAATGTGATATCTGGACTCTCACTTCATCTCCTTGTAAGTGAAAACAAACAAACTCCCAAATTAAACCTGAAGATAATCTTACAGCAGGGTTCCTTAAAATAAACAAAAAATATCATAATGATCTGCCCCCCTTAAAAAGTGAAGTCAGATATTTTCATTACTCCTGTACTCCAGACTGGTACATTGCATTACTTTCTCTTCAAGGACAACTTTGCTGTGGTAGTTTCCTGTGCCATGTCCAGAAAAGTGCAATGAAAACTTTAGAAAAAAGCTTTGTAATCCAAAACAGTAGTGTGAATGTTGAAACTAGACTTCAAGAATTAAATGGCACACATGCCAATGTGAAGGAAAAGAAAACCTAGAAAAATTTCTTCCCACGTTTTATTTCCAATGCTGGAATCATGGAAATAAAAGAATGTTCAGATCTTCAAGCTTGAATATGAGGAAACTGGTGAAATGCCTTGGAAGGAAAATCCCCCTGTTTTTTAAAGGAGTTAAAAAGCAGTATGACTATTTCAGAAAAACCTCTGAGATCCATCCCAGATCTCAGTGGCAGAACAATTAGAAGAATTGTAGAATACACATGGAGAATCTCTCAGGGCTCTTCTGTATTCAGCATGGATTTTAGGTTTTTACCCTCCTCTTTGACAGAGGAAGAAATATAATTTTAAATTCTAGTATTAAACAGGAAACCTTGAAATAATGTGAAAGCTATTCAGCTGCAGGAGGGAGAATCCTAGAAGAATCCTGCTGTGTTGAGATAATTAGGACATTAATCAACTCCCTGGATAGAGCAAAGCTGACATTCATAAATGCCTAATGCTGGTTCTCAATTCTTTTTGCTTCTAATGCTAATAAAGCTGTATCATGGTCATGCTCTCACCTCCTCCCCCCACTTGGCTGCCACCTACAGCACCAGCGTGCCCACGGTACAAAGACTGATGGGCACCAGAGGTTAAGCAATTGCAAGCCCTTGGAAAGACACGCTGAGGTTTGGAGCCTGAAGGATGGCAGAGGGCACAGCTCAGCTCGGGCAGACTCTGCCAGTGCTCGTGATTGATTGTTGTTTGCTGCTCTGCTAGTGCTCCATGTCTAACCTCACAGCTTCATCTGGAACTAGTTTGATTCAAATCCCTCTGCTGGCCCCAGCTGCCCCATACTGTTTCAGGTCTTGGTCTTGGCAGAGGACAAACGATCTAGTTCCAGACAGCAGTGAAGCAGGTGTCCTGCTCCCACTGTGATTGCTTTCTAATGGGGACACACTGTGCTCAACCCACAGGTGGCTCCTTTCAGGAAGAGTAATTAAGGACCATCTCTCTCCACCTTTTCCTATTAGTCACAACAGATTATTTATCTTACGAGCCACACTCCCTCACCGATTTTTATTCTTTGTGCAGGCTGGTTTCACCTTGTGCTTCATCTTGAATGTTACAAGCTGCAGTCCTAAAATTCAAGTAGTTTTGTGTTATGAGCATATTCTCATTCCCAGTGTGATGGCTAAAGACATATCTGTTTTTAGTGTCTGTTTAGAGTTGCAGGCTGATATGACAGGTGAGTGCAGTTAGAGGAAAGAAAGAGAGGAAATCTGAGCTGGGGAATTTATCACTAGACAGAAGAAAGCACAGCCGGTCATCTCAGCCTGGACATTTCCTTGGGGAAGAGTTGCAATGCACTGCTTTCCTCACCAAAGATGTCAATACACTTACTGGCAGAATCACAGGTGACTAAAGAATAGCATCATGTGTCACTGAGCTCACTTTCAAGTGTGAAAAAATAAAAAAGATCCTGACAATATTACAGTCCTGTGGAGCGGTGCCCTGTGAAGCAACGAGGGTGGTCTATTTGCAGCATGCTGAAACAAGGACACTTGTGTAGGGGATGTGTGCTGTGAAAAATGGGAAGAAGAAAGTGAAACGAGAGAAAAGTCAGTTTCTGAATACTCATATAGAAATGTGAAGCCATCTGAATGTCTCCTGAGACACATAAGCGGTGAAAGTAGTAGTGAGAAAGGTTAGACAAAAGGGGAGCTGCACTCTCTCCAAGAGCAATCTAAAGGCCAGATTGTTTCCCAAACCCTTTGGCATGGGGATCTACACTCAATACAGTATGTCAAGCATCTGTAGTTTACTCAACTGTTTCAATATAATCACCCGAGTTCATAACAGATCAGTTCTCCTATGGCAAGAGATTGAAAACCCACTATTATGTACTGTCTACTCTGCTGGAAATTAGGCACTGACAGCAGCCAAAGGTAGCTAGCAGTTTCCTGGATATAATAAATATGTGCAGCCAGTATGTAATATTTTTCTCATTCTCCACTACTGGGAAAAAAGATCTACTGCAGACTTAGTGAACTGAACTGCTGCTGACTGTTGCTGTCTAACAGTTGGAAATCTCCTTTGAGTTCTTTTATAGCCCACAGTTTGAGAAACATTGATCTATAGGACCTAACTAGAGGCTGCTGTAGAGCAGTTAATGACAGGGGAAGAGGGAGCATTCAAGTGCACTTCATTTAACTCACTGAAGGCTCAAGTGCAATGAATAATCACATATACCTAGGCTAAGTAGCAGGACCTATTGCAAACTCTAGTGAAAACAGGATTTCCAAGGACTTTGTCTTTAATGATGGATAAAAGTTGTGAATATTACAGAGAGACATGGTGACCATTAAGCAGTCTTGGAGTTTTCCATTTTCCATGCACAAGACATAGAAACTACATTGGTACCCTCTCAGCTCTTACTTCGGTGACTAATGCTCCACTATTTCCCACCTGTCAGATCACAGTCAAAAGAAATGCAAACAATGAAATAAAACCAAAAAGTCTTCTACATATCTTTCCTTTCCCAGAACACTGAAAACCTCATCACATTACCATCAGAGTGATGCAGAACCTTCATGACTATCTAAATAAGAGATTGTGATTCCTTCCATATTTATTATTGAGATCTGCTTCCCCAAAACTGCTGGGAAATTTTCTCATTGCTAATAGGTCTTTCAATTTTCAAAACTCTGCCAACCTTGAAATATGTAGTTTAACTTATCTCCATAACTGCATCACTTTTCTTGAGAAAATGGGCTTACTGATATAAGCTCTATCAGTCACTAAAGTACAATATGCAGTAGAGTGCATGATGAGAATGTGCGAAACTTATCCACAGTTGTTCTCTACAGCATTAATGACCTTTAAAATAGACTTGCCAAGGAGCTGTCTGATAAAGTTCATTGGTTTGATATGTACTTTTACTTGCACCTTAGATAGGGATTAGGGTATGTCTTGTAACTCTGCGTCAAACTGTCTAATTACAAACATTCTAGCTAATTTTAGGATTAATTTACTTTAGATAGGTCACTGCTTCTTAAGTTTTAAGATACGCATTGCTTTAAGCTGGTAAATTCTAAGACCAAGCTCCAGTTGGATATTAATTGGTTTTTTTTTTAGCCAATTAATTAGAACTTTGCTCTGAAACCCACTGACTTTGAATACTTAGAAAACTTTTATAATTACAGAAATAAAGTTAGTCCTGAGTAATTTACACCTATATTTTCTAGCAGGCCAAACTCTTTATTCACCTATTTGTACTCCAGGGCAAAATAGACTTTGATATATTCTTGTTTGTGGTTACACAAGATTATCTCTTTTAATTTTTCATCAAAAGTTAGATGACTTCAAACTTTTAAATGACTTCTCTGGTCATTCCAGTAGTTCTTGAGTTGATCTGTTTCAGACTGATTTACTCATTCTTGAAGGTGTTGTGAACATATCAGTACAACATCGTCAGTGTTTTCTGCTGGTGCATGTAAGTAAATTTCTTTTTTGGAAACTCTGCATTTGCCTTTTTGTCATATCTCAAAAAAAACCCCTCATAAACATCCCTTAAACAGATGACACACATACTTTATTATGAGTTTTTCCGAAATGAAAAAAATTTTAGTTTACAGCCCCTTCCTGTGCTTTTTCCTGTTTCCTTAAAAAGGAGTGAAAAACATGGAAGTGTGACTGAAGGACAGTTTCAAGCATATGTGTCACTGCACATCCTCCAAATCCTCTTTTTTTACTATATCTTAAACCTTTTTACTGCTATCTATTAAAGTACTTACTGGTTTTTCAAAGGCTTTTAACAATAGCAGTTAGGGTGGTAGACACATAGAAACCAATTAGGATTTTGTGGGGACAAGTTAACGGTGTGGAGTTTTTTTTAATAACAAATATGAGTGTACCAGAAAAAACATTAAAGTTTGCCTTAAACATGACAGAGACTGTTTATGTTAATGCAGTAACAACAGCCACTAACTTCTTGAGGTATGAATTTGTTAGTATTTTTAGTACAATGACAAAAATGCCAGCATGGAACATTTAAACAGACGTGCATATATATAAGCTCTCCTAAGATAATTCCTTTTGATACCCTGATGCTCCACTAATCCCTGACGTGATACATGCATGATGTTAGACAATGCATTAAAGTTTCTCCATTACACATTATGGGGAAAGTTATTATCACATATTTCAGGTTACTTTGGAGGTCAAGTTACTTTTATGGGGTCTGCTCTCTTTCAGACTTTGTGTGCCGCTGCTAATGCTTGAGATTTGTGTCATCTAGCAATGCCTACTAGATATTTAACTGTCTGCTTCATAGGTATTGAAAAGTTGCATTCTCCCCTGTCACAGTGGTTGTCTCAGTGGCACTAATAGTTTTGATACTTACTCAGGGCATGCCTCCATCAATATATAAATGTAACCACACCTGATGACATACAATGCAAGAAGTCAGAGTTTTCTCTTTTGGAGCTTTCTCAGAATTGTTTTTTGCAAAGTTCCTTTGTGCTTACCTTGAAGTTTTTCTACTGCTTGAATAAACATACTAAATTAGGCACACAGTTACCAATGGTCTTTGCTAAATTAATTAACAAAGTTTGAACTCTTAGTGTTTTGACATACCTTCATTAGCCTAGTGGATGGCTGAGCAGGCACCTCTGCAGAAAATAACATACTACCACCCACACAACAATCATCTTGAGATAACTGCATGCTAGTCAGCAATTCCCAGCCTAGAAAGACTAACTACCAGTATCAGCAAGAGGAGCACAGCACGATGGATGGAATTTGCATGTGTGAAGAGTGTGTAACATGAGGCACGCTTGCTGTGAGCCTGGGCACAGTGCAGCCCATCCCACAGTACTGAAAGACTGACAGAGATCCTCAGCACCACATCTCTGTTTAAAGGGCTCAGTTGTCAGTATTTTACAGCACCATTACAATAAGAGGTGTTGCTTTAGATGATCAAGTTGACAGTGAAAGACAGACAAGGGCAATAGAAACCATTGCTAATGATCACATACTATATACATGTATAGCAAAATATAATCTGTGTTTTAATAACTAACCTTGGTGATAAATACGCCTGCTTACTTATTTGCACAAAAAAAAAAAAAATCCACTGAACAATCCCTTGGATATGTACTCTTCTTTTTAGTTGGGGAGTATGGAGCTTGTCAGAAATTTCTTCTGTCTTTCTGCTCTGGACGAGCCTATTGTCTTTTGATGCTGTGCTGTTGACCTGGTTATTCACTTCAGGTCCCGCATACCAATGGCTAATATATGACAAGCCTTATCAGGGTAAGTGTATTTGGCAAGATAATGAAACCATCTTAGTTTCAGGTCACTTTCCTAGCATCATATCAAATTTCATAGCAAAAAATTTTTCATTGCTACAAGATCATGAGATACATAGAAATCCTGTAAATCAGCAAAAGATACTTTACGTCTATGAAAAAAAATTTAAAAGTTCAACAGCTTATGTTGCAAACATGCATGTATTAGCCTGTATGGAGGTGTGCACTTATTTTAGGTTTATATAGGTGTATATAACTTTTATTAGGTGTATTTAATTTTGGCAATGCCACATCTATTTAATGAACTTGCTGAGGATGTCATCATAAAAATGTTACACAGATTCTGTGAAGAAGCAGTAAGAGTTCTCTTCTACATTGCTCTCTATGCAGAAAGCAAGGATTTTTTTTTGTATTTTGGGCACCAACCTGCTGACACTCATTTCTGTATCAGATACTTTTATGGAGCCTCTGTACTCAGCAAGACAGAAGGAATCATTGATTACAGCTTAATTGGTGTTGTAGTGTAATATTTTTATGCAGAACAGCGACCAGGACCCTCAAAAAGATCTACAGTAAACCAAAACAGTGCCATCCATTCCGTTTTACAGACCTAAGTGGTGAAGAGAACCAGCGTGACACAGTACAAATAGTACTGATTACAGGTGCCCTAGATGCTGAAACAATTTCAGCTTGCAGATACTCTCCTTTTATAATTCTAAAAGGCAGCTATCTATTTAGGCTGCAGTTGCTGCTGCCATCTGTGTCTTCCTTCTTCATTTGGGAAGCTAGCAGACAAGGGCAAAGTGTTAAGCCAGGCAACAAGTGGTGAGACAATGTGTGGAAGGATGTAATCTGTCCTTGTCAGCCTGGCAACATCACTGTTATCTTGTGTCTCTGCACCTCTGCTGAGTGTCTATAGAACAGCGGATTACAACCTGAGTTTGGCTGGAGATGTAGGCATAATCCCATCTCAACAAATTCTCCTGGCTTCTGGTTACCAAAGAGAAGAGCTCAAAGCATCCCAGAAATGGATGCAAGTTCTCAGTTGTGAACGAGGAGCTCAACACCACACAGCAGATTCATACCAAAGGGCAGAATTTGCTCGAGGCTTCTGTCTCTACACATGGAGAGGTCGGAGGATGCATGAGGTCAGCCCAGCTTTAAGTAGTGATGGGTAAAAACACACAAAAAAAGTTAATCGCTACCCTGGTGCTGCTAAGTCCTGGTGGTGAGTGTCTATATAGCACATGCTCATTTCAAAGAGTTGGCTTGAAATGGGAATAGCAGGTTATAAAAGAATGTGCAAATTGTGTAGCAGCAGGTCAGCAAACGAGGCCAAGTGATCCCTCAGATGCATGCGGAGAAAATGCAAAGTGCGTGCTAATAAAGTGTGTAGCTGCAGCCCTAGCTGTGCTGAGAGAAAGGATCATAGGACTATAGTTAAACCACTATAAGGGAATTATATATTTGAAAAATGGCTCAGTTTTCTAGTACAACCTATATTCCTCTAAGAGGGAAATGCATCAGGAGCTTATGACATCCTGGGTAATGTGACTGCTAGCCGAAGATAATGGAGGGAGGAAAAATTGTAGCTTAAGTACTTGTTCTTAATGAGCACAGTCTGGGTAGAAAGTTAGCTTCCTTGCAGAGTGAAAAGGAAGAATGGAATTGCTTTGACATCATCGGATTTGATAGAACAAGATGTCATTCACAGTCCCTGACCATGCAGTGAGATGACCAAATGCACATTTCCCCTCCTTCCATCCTTAAGCAGATAATGCTTGGCTGAACAACCCATGAGACTTGAGCTGTCCAGGGCTTATCCCTCCAGCACAGGGTAGACAGCATTTCTCAGGACTCATGTGGGCATTCAGACCTGTTAGGGGATCAGATTCATATAGGAGGATGAGGTTTCTAGCATCCCTTATATTTTCAGTTTTCCAGAAAACATGGGTGTCATGAGATCAGACAATAAAGCTATCAGTGAAGTCATTAAACCTCCCTCGATGGTCCCCAAGCCTTGTGTAACCATAGAGCATAGAGTAAGAGTGCTTTTAATATGTACAGTGAAAGCTCAGAGGACAAGAATGCAAACCCTGCAAATGGCTCCAGACAGCTGGTGTCAGGATGGAGGTTTGTGTGACTCAGTGCTCCCCAGGGGTACCTTTTGGAAGAAGCAGAACTGACTGACAGCCTCAGGACTCAATTGCTGCCTTACAGGCAGTAGGTTGCTGAACCCCAAAGAGATTAATGACTGGCAGAAGTCAGAATAGGTGCACAAAACAAGGCTGCAGAACATTATATCACAGTTATCATGACAGGCTTAGGTGTCTGGAACATGATGAGCTAATGACACTGGGAAAGCATTAGCTCTTGGCAGAGAGCTCTGGATGTCAGCGCTCTGCTTCAGAAAAAAATTTTGCTAGCACAAAATTGTGTATAACTGACCTGTAGGACAGTCCATTGGTCCAGCAGGGCTGTGCTGTCTCTGCAGTCCAGAACAGTATTATTTGACTGCAGTTTTACACAGCCCCAGCATGACTGGAGAAGGTGAAACCTTCCAGAGAGTAAAGTTCTGATGAACAGAAGTCTATGTGAATGCTTCAATATTGCTTTGATTTGCAATCTGTGCATAGTGAACGCATGTTCTCTCCTGGCAAATAGTCTTTAATACTGAATTATCAAGCTGCATTCAGTAAAGGAATTCAGAGTCAAGGATGTTGGTGCAACTGGAATAAAATAAACATTCACAATGAAGATCTTAATTTCTCTTTTTAGACATCTTTGTTTATGAATTATTCAGCCCAATTTAAAAAAAAATAGGTTAGGGAACAGAGGAGGGTTGCTTATTTATTCTGTTTATAGTTTTTTTTATTAAACTAGTATTTTATTACTTTTACAATCGCATTTCTCAAAAGTGTAACCTATGTAATCAGAGCAGCACATTCATCAATTCCCCACATCACCTAATGAACAACACTTTTAAAGACAGGAGAAAACAAGACTTAAAAGCCATGAGTACACCAGGGACCCTGTAGGCTATTCTGATCTGAATGTAGGGTGTACACACATGTGTTTTTGCAGGAAAGTAATTATGATACGCTCACCATGCCCATCCTGCCAAGCAGAAAAATTTTTGGTTTTAAGTCAATGACTGGCATGGTTCTGTTCCAGTGGCCACTCAACAACTTCCTGTCAAGGCTGTCAATCTGCCTCATGTTATAATGGCAAAATTTTAGGAGTAGGTTTTCTACCACTCTCATAAAATTAAATGTATTTAATTTCTCAGATAGCTATGAACCTTACTTGAAATGAGATTTTTCATCTTAACACCAGTGCTTTCATTGAAGAAGTGCATTTGCTGTGGTAATACCCCACTGAATATGCAGCTGGGTGTACAGCTACTGAGTGTCTCTTTGCCCTCAGGAGTATAAATTTCTTCCTGACAGATTTACGCAGAAAAATCTCCAAACTGATTGCTGAGAACTGTACACAGATGTTAAGATGAGCAGTTTAACTAGACTTACTGTTTTCAAAAGATAATTTAATAGTGATATATGGTCTTTAAATAGGAGGCAAATATTGTGATTTTGTCGGCAGCCACACATTACTTTTCATACGGGACTTCCAGCACAAAGGATTTCAGAACTAAATTATTTAGTCCTTAACGAGACAACAGTTTCAAAGTGTTTTCAAGTCCCTTTGTTCTTTGCAAAAAATAAAGCCTAAAGATGTAGCAAAAGGTATTTGCTAATCAAGCAAGTACATAGTTGGCCAGATAGACACATATTGCTGCTGTCTTGTGTCTGGCCAAGCCTCAAAACCAGATCTTTAAAGCTGTAGCTAAAAGACTTGCACTGCCAAGGGATACTGACTTCTTATTAAAGACTGGAGCTAGCTAATTCTGAAGCTCAGAGAAACCAAGAGAAGGATTACTTTTTGTGTTTATTACACTTCTTATTAGGTCTTGAGTAAGACTGGTGTTATGTAAAAGATGAGAGCAAAAATCCATCTATCCTTAGGAGGGGTTATTCAGAACCGTAACTGAGCCAGTTCAGATGAGGACACTTTTCCTGCTGTTTTTCTGTCCTCGATACCAGGGATCATTCCCATATGAAGATTTTCTAAAAGAAATCTGAAGATATCTGAAGATCAATCTGGAAGAGTGGTGTCTACCTTGTGTCCTTGAATACGCCTGTAAGAACCCATAGTCTTGCCACTTAGGTAAAACAAATTGCACATAAAAACTATATTTCCCTCACACACCCGTTTGCATTTCTTTCCTGATCTTAACAAACCAAGGTTGAACAGATTTTGGCATGAGAGAACCTGACATTCCAGTAAAAGGTAATGGCTACCTGTTTGCCCTGAAATGATCATGGCCATTACTTAGCTGGGGGTCCCAGTTGAATAAAATCTCTGGTTCACCAACCTTTAGCAGGGAATTCAGCTGGCTACTGAGGCTCCATGATTATGGCATGTTTTAAAGTTTGCCATTACATGAACTTTTCATATTTTAGACACAATACTGGCAGCAAGCTAAGAGAGGACTTAGAGACCTAGAAGGAATTTGGGCAGGCAATGAACAAACTGTGTTAAAGAAAGACAGAAAAACAAATGGGGATGTAAACAGTAAAGTTGTATCTTAAAAGTCTTCATCAGATATTCTGCCTTGGCAGGGAAGTGTTAATGAAGGCAAAAAGCCACCCAGGAAGAAGTGAACTATATCTGCACTGGAAAAAGAGCCTTCTTTTTCCTAAAGAAAGTATATTTCACTCGTTTCACAGATAAACTATATTTCTCTTATATCAAGATACCTGAAAATAATCCTACTTGCAATTTTTCTTAGCAAGAGAAAGGCAAAAAATCAATTAAAATTAAAATGTGGGAAATAACCAGATTGTCTATGTCAGAAAGTAAATCAAGAATCTTGCTTCTAAGATATTTCTGTTTTATAATGGTTCTCAGCAACCACTTAGTGATTACTCTGCCTCATAAATTTACTTCTCCTGTTCTAGAAATGCCACTACAAGGTAGCACTATGCAGTACTATAAATAAGCTTAGGAGATAGATATAAATATTATCATAACCTAACTTCTTTTCAGACAACTCTGAGATATAATAATTTTGAGGTTAGGTCTGTCGCATTAGTTTTCTGGATTGAAAAATATTTTTATTCAAATTCATACCATCAGATGCAACAGGGAATATGGTGACCCATGCCAACTTTCTTCAGTTAGAATAACGTAAGGAATGCCTTTCAAAATAAAGTTTGTGACATTTTTTTGCCTTTAATGTGGAACAACTGCAGCTTGTTTTGTTCAACAATCATTTTGCATAATCTTTTCGACGAATCTTTCCATAATTTTCAATAGCTCTTATTTGTGTGCACTTCACATACTTTATATATACTTTGTTGTAACCTGTGTATTTTGAATACTTTGATGTGGAAATACAGAACTTCTAGCATTACAAAAGTCATTTGGGAACTGAGGTTTCTCATTCATTTTACAACATTTCTCTTTTGGTCTGTGCTTTTGCTTATTCTGTAAGAGGTGATTGTGGGATTGTGAAATAATGTGATCCAAAATAAGCAAAAATATAAAGCAGATTATGCATGTTTGTAATGGAAAATACATTTGTTTCACAGTGTCAAACACACTACAGGCAGAAACTGTATTTTATATTCTTTAATTCCACTATATATTACAGATTACACTGACAACTTTGATCAAGATGAAGCCTTGGTGCGAGGAAATCGCACTGAAATTAATAGGATGTCTAGATATTTGTTAAGTAGGACTCTAACAGCAGCATGTAAAGGACAGACGTTAAAGGGGAAAAAATGATCCAAATTGAATGAAAAATGAAGAGAAAACAGCAGTTTAAAAATGATGCTCTGAACAACTGAAATACACCATCCAAAACAGGGTATTTAAACTTTTAAAGAAGAAAGGCGCTTTAAAGAATGTGCTAATTTCCCACCCCCATAAATAAAAGAAAAGGAAAGAAATCACTTTACTTGTTCATTTTAAAGAAATACTGAGTAAAATGAAGTGGCAATATTTATCACTCAAATTAACCACTAACTGTCAGGTTGACCCAACAATGGATAAGAATAACAGCTTTAATTGCTCTTCCATGTATGTATATCCTGAAGTGAGGCATCCATCCTTAACATGACCTGTATGTTCAGGCTGAATTTTGTCTGTGAGGAACAGCAGAACCAAGACAATTAATTTCTGTAGAATGCTGGAAAGGGTTTCATTAATCTCCAAACATCTCTTTTTCAACACTGTATTAGCAGGTGCAGAGTACTCAAGGAAGTTTTCCCAGTTTGCCTAACATCACCTTTGGATTTTATTTTCAGCTTGAATACAAGCAAGTAGTTTCTCTGGAACTGTAAATCATATATTCTTCTTGCTATACCAGTTTTATCATGGAAAAAACATACTATAAGACTACAAAGTCATAGGGCATGTTGAACACAGAATATTGCCATCTATTCTACTAAATCAAATGTGGAAATAACCTTGTAGTCACTTTGGAAGTTAATACAGCTAGCAAGCAAGCTCAGAATAAGGACACAGGTAATTTTGTGAAAGAGAATAGTAGCTGCAATTGAGATGGTATCCATTGTTTATACTGCAAAGGAAACCTCCCACCTCTTAAAATTCTCAGATCTTTAATTTCTTTTCCTCTGGAAAATATTAATCTTCTCAGCTATCTCTAGGGTTCACATAGGGTAACATATAATTGTTTAAGATTACACTCAGTGTCACTTTATGTGCCGTGCATGTTTTAAGCAAATGTATAACTAAGCAGAAGTGATGGTGCGGTGTCTAATTTCAGCACAAGAAAGTAGTATGAAGCTCAAAATTTAAATAACACCTCCCACACCCTACCAATAGCATCCTTACTCAATGTAATTTGAGTCTTTTTTAATCAAGACTATGACAGGAACCAGGAAGCTCATGGTCCTGTTGTCTGACTCAGAAGTGCACAGATGTTTTCAGAGTGGGAAGCTAAAATTAGGACCATTTACTTCATTAGGCAGTATCATCATAAAATGAGCAGAGGATCTCTTTATTCTTGAAAAAAGCAAGGGATCCCACTTTCCAGCTGCCTTACTTTACCCTCCACTCCTTTAGGCAACTTGGAATAGGCTGAAGTAAATGCCAGAACAGGTTATTTAAGGGGAAAAAAAATCAATGGGCGCTTTTGACCACAAAAGAAGTTGAAATCATTATACAAAACAAAAAGTTGTTATATTGGTCTCTAATCTTAATTTCTCCATTTGAGAAAGGCAAACAATGCTCACACTATTTTGATATGAAGGGTACAGTTAGGAAGACTAGTCTTTCTTGTCTGGGCATCCTTTCATCAGCATTAGAGGAAACATGTTGCTCTCCTTTGACGACAAAAGGCATATGCAGGTAGCCTGAGAAACAATTTTATTTCTTGTTTGTCTTAATCAGGTGCAAGGTTGTTCAAAAAAGTATCCCCAAACAATTGCAACCACACCAAACTTTATATTCTTCCAAATTAGCATCTCACACCTGTTTAATCTTTCTCCATTGTCCAAGTTTTTTATTTATTTGATATTTATGGTTGCTCCACTATGTTCTGCATTGGTCAGCAATTTTATTGAGCTGTTATGTTAAATCTTTTGCTATCTACAATGCTTCTCATTTATTTTCTTATATAGATATCACCCTAACAGATAATTTTACTCTACGTTAGTGATTTGCACTGGACCTGCCAAGTGTATGGCCTATGCTGCTTTCATGTGCTCAGAGCCCTGGCCATTTCATCTGGTGGCCTTCTTAAATCATAGTGGACTGAGTGTATAGTCCTCCATGATAAAAAAATGTGTAAAGGCAGCTTTGCTGTCTCTTAACAAAAAGTACTTCTATACCATGGTGCCTCTGTCTAGCGAGGCCTTGGGTGTGGCATGGCAGACACAAAGCTTGAAGGCCACCCTGAGTAGGAGCAGCCTCATAGTTCAAAATGATTATTTTATATGAGTATTATCTATATTATTTATAATGAGTATTATCTATATCAGTGAACAGAAATATCCCAGAAAAGTGAACTGGACCTGAAGATTTTAGGGAAGGTACTAGCTGGATTGGAACAAGTTTTGCCAGAGAAAACTTCCTAGAATATTCATGTTCTACTGCTAAGAAATGTTCCTGCTATGCTTAATTTACTAGAATAGACACAGCCCCAAAGGGTGCTTTAATAATTACACTTGTTTTCCTCCAACTTTCCCTCCGGTACTTTCTCTTCCATGATTTCCCTTCAGTACAGTCAAGATTTGGATTGAAGAATGACAGTGAAAAGCATGATCTCAGTAAAGTAAAAGCAAAGGAAAGGAAGAGCTTTCATAATGGTGGTTATTGGAATACTGCTCTGTTTATGAGGGATCAGGAAAGCAAGAAAGTGGTATGGCTTGTGTGAGCATAGAACTGTGGAGTACTCACCTCGAGTATAGTTTGCTGCTTTGGGTGCTACAACACGAGAAAGATCTAAAGCCATTAGAGGGTGTCCAAAGGAGGGCCATGAGGATGGTGAAGAGTTTAGATGAAAAGCCATATGAGGAGCAGCTGAGGTCACTTGGCCTATTCAGCATGGAGAAGAGGACACTGAGGGGAGACCTCACAACTTACATCTTAGTCATAAGAAGGAGTGGAGAGGCAGATATTGATCTCTTCTCTATGTGACCAGTGACAGGACCAGAAAGAATAGCACGAAGCTGTGTCAGGAGATTTAGGAATTAGGAAAAGGTTCTTTGCCCAGAGGGTGGTTAGGCACTGGAACAGGCTCCCCAGGGACGAGGCTGCAATACCAGCCTGACAGTGTTAAACAAACCTTTGGACGATACTCCCAGGCACATTTTTGGGGTGGTCCTAGGGCCAGTAGTTGGACTTGATGGTCCCTGTGGGTTCCCTCCAACTCAGGATATTCTGTGATTCTATGATCAAGGTAATAGCAATGTGTTATGTAGAAAAGATGTGGTCAGGCAATTTTCAACCCCTCCAAAAAATAAATGCTGCCTCAACCCTAGCAGAAGCACAAAAAGCTCGCCAGAATCTGCTTTCAGACCATGGTTTCCTTCAATTGCAGCTGTCTTCTACAAGTCGTCTTCTGACATAGTGCGTTATCTCTTGAATTTTCAAATAATAAAGCATGGGTTGACCACATGTAGCAAATAAACCTTGAGAAATCAGTGACTTTCATTATGTAGCACAAATAGCAGTAGCAATATTAATAAAACATTCATTGATGTGAACAGGGGAAACCATACTCTTTCCTGAACTGACAACTGTGAAAGAAAAAAAAGATTCCAAGTTCTGATGCAGTTGCCAACATTTTTAGGAGAAATATTTTACTTCCAGTTTAAAGACAACACTCTCCTTTTGTACTCCTGTACTTCCAGGATGATAAAACCACTTTTCACTTAGGACAGTTATTGAGACTGTGGTATTGCTTGCTATTTTCCTAGTAAAACACATTTTTCAATTTGCAGGTGCTTGATCACTTTACAAACCCATGATCTTGGACAGTAACATCGCCAATAATTCTGCGACAAAATGGTTTGTCAATTACACTAATAGAGCTGCTGCCCATTTCATGAAGCCCCTATTTGTTCTTATCAGTGATGGAAGCAATGATCCAGGTGATGAAAAGGAAGTTATTGTAGCAGCTAGAGACTGACAGAAATATTGTAATTCTAGAAACTATACTTTCACATTTCTGAACACGTCAAAGCAAGTGAAGGTGGTGTCGCTATCGTCTATTATATTCAGTGGTGGTTTGTAAAGAAAAAAAAATCCATACTCTCTAGGGTAAATCAAATAAAACTATGCCGCTAGCTTTGGTTGTGGTTGTCACTTAGCAGATCAAAGTTTCTAGCAGTCAGTTGCACTGACTAAAGTATTTGAGAGTGGTGACTATGGCCTTACTGAAAAGGAAAAAAAAAAGGTCAAGAGGAATGACTCTGAGGTGATGATATTTTTCATTTTTAGTGTCTCTGCCTCTCCAGCAAGCTTCAACAAGCAGATTATGAAGGTGTTATGCAAACAAAGTGTGAAATCTTCCCACAAGATGCCAAGTATTTTCCTGAATCAATTTGCAAATTCTATGATGTACAGCATTTATAAAAATTTTCTGCTTCATAGGCATAAATTTTATACTAAAAATGTTGCCTGAGAAATGGAAATTAGAAGTTTCAATCAAGTTTAGAACTAATTCAAATTTACCAGCATTTTTATGTGTATATCTTCAAATGAGAATACTGCAGACTCTTGTTTAGATCAAAGCACCCCTAAGTGCTCACCTAGCTGCAAACCCAGTCTCAGCACAAGTCATGTTCAGAAAATGGCAAAAATATTTCACCTGGATTCTAATATTTGCATGAATATTAGTTTGATCTTGATTGATGAAGGGAAATGACTGATTTTTTTTTTTTCTAAGAGGACTAAAATGCCTGCAATTTTTTATCATATTTCACAGTTCAAACTTTAGGGCAAGTATGGGGCATTTTTTGTGAAAAAGTAGTGATTCTTATTTTCTCATCATCTTGACAAGTTACTTACTTGAAAAGAAGTTTCAGGTGGCAACAACTCCGCATACTGTACACTAAACAGATCTGAGAAATATTTTAGCCACATTAAATGTCTTACACATTTGAGATTTTTGTTTTTCTCACTATCAGCTCTTCAAACTGAAGAGAACTCTTAAATCTTACAATCAACAGTATATTAACAGTTATCAGAATGGAAAAGCAGCTTATAGAATTTTTCCCACAGTCCTGTTAATTGTTGTGCTCAGAGTTCACTTAGCACAATTTCAAACACAGTTGATATTTTCTTCTTAAGCCTTCAAGTAAAATTCTTAATGCAAGAAGTTTCTGATAGTCAAAACACTAATTTTGATATATGTTCCAATTCCTCTACTGCCAAGTCTCCCCATTGATTCTTGACAAAAGATATAACAACATTTTTTGCAAAGGATGCTAAATGAGAGAGCACACATACCACGACATTTTCAGAATTTGTTCTTTAATCAGTATCTCTCCAGCACCTAGCAGAACTTCAAAAGTATTCTCTGCCATTAACACACTCTTTGCTTCCTTCACAGGAGGATCAGTTTCCTCATCTATATCAGGTGCCTGAGTCCTTTGATATGAAGCCAAATCATCTCCAGTTGTCTCATACTGCTTCAGGTCTCAGCAATTTTACTTTATGCGGTTGAGTTTCTTCACAGGAAACCAAATCTGAAAAAACCAATGTGAACACATTTCCACTGAGTCGAAACTTTATGTGGAGTTGCAGTACCAGAAATGCTTTGTAAGGCACAGAGCATGCATGAGCCATTTGACAGTCATGACATCCACAGGAGCTACTGGAGCAAACCTTTCAGCTGATCTGTGGACTGTACAGAGGAACAAGTGCTGAGAGTAGCTTTCCATTTGCCCTCCAGCACCAAACATTTACAAATTCACTTCTTGGACAATCCTGACCTTCCAGCTGCTTGTACCTCTTCAGATCTTTTAGACTTTGCATCTTTAAATCATATTCCTGTTTTACTTTGCCTCCTCTGCATTGTATTTCCATTGTATTATTTTTATTTTTCTATATAATATCTTTGAATTTCACCTTTCCTTTTTTTTTTAACCCAAGGAGCAAGTCCCAGCCACTAGGCTAATACTTACTAGCTACTAGCAGGACCGCAGGCAGATGTAACTTAGTTGTTCACAGAAATGTGCAATTTTTTATCTCAGAAAGCAGTCCTTGGGAAACACGTAATTTCCTCCTTGCTGTTGGACATTTCAGAATCAGCTAAAAATTTTGAATTAAAATAAATTATAACCTTGGTTTGAAAATTTGAGATAATCCCCATACAGAAGCTATGTGACTGTTCTCTAATTCACTGGCCCCGGAGCTAACACAATAAGAACACATGACACAATACAGGTATATTAATTTCTTCCTCCACAGAGAGTATCTGTATTCATCTTACTGCAAAATAACAGAAAACAATTCTTTTTATTTCTTGGATTGGCATTCCAGAAGCATTAATTAAAAAGTTTTGTGACCAGTTTGGGTAGTGTGATAATCACTTCACCAATACTTTCAGTTAAAATTTTAAAATTATTCATGCCCAGTCTCTCTAAGTTTCATTTTTTTTTGCCTTTGACTTCGAAAAATATTCTATTCACATGCTTTTGTCTAAAGTTCACTTTTCTTTTATCTAAAAACAATTAATTTACCTGTGTTTAAATAAGGGATAGCTAAATATGTAGCCAGCAGGCTTTTTAATGATTTTATCTGTAAACATTACCAGTAGGGTTTCCAGCTCTCTCATTTCAGAAATTTCTTTTCTTATAACTAGACAGAGATTGCAAAAATTATTTCCATTCCAAATGAATTGTTTTCTTACAAGCAGGTCTTTTCAATATCTTTTCAAAGTGTTTCAACCATTTTGAGACCAGAGAAAAACCACTCATATAAATGTACAGAAAATCTTTATTTAAAAAAAATGACAGAATTAAGAAAATGAAGGGTTTTTTACTCATCTTACTCATCTTAACTGAAATAAAAATAAATTTTAAACCTTTCTAAATTTATGAAGTTTTCCATATTGCCTTTCTGCATATTCCAATAATTTTAATGACCAATACACACCAGTGATCTCAGAAGAATTTAAGCATTACCAAATGTACATTTAGTGCACTTCAAGCTTACATATATATTAATTTTAAATTCCAAAGAATTTGAAATTTTTATGCAATAGTTTTGTAAAGAAGCAGTAATAAATATTCAGCATATTCAGGAAGGCTGTAGATATTACTGGTATACAGAAATATCAGTGATCAGATCATGCTGTTAAACTCTCGTCATCAGCTACTATATTTCCTGCGATTTTGTGTATCAACAAAATTCAGATCCAGATATAAAATCCAGCAAAGCACCATTCTGAAGTCTTCTCCCTACTCAGTGGCCACACAATGTTGAAGCAGCTTAGGATCTGATGTGCAGTTCAATATATTTGAATGCCTTAAGTTTGTCCATGTTTGTCAAGACTAATGTATTGAAATAGGTTTTGAGATGCTTAGCTTTCATTTCAGACCATATTCACCCACACAGCACAAAAGGCTTAATCTGATTGTTGCTTCCCAAAACTTGTTCAAAGAAGTGCAACCTGACTGGCAGAACAGTCTGTCTACATCCTCCCACAGGAACTGATATGGACTGAATGGTGATTTATTCTAGTTACTAATATAAACTCTACTCTTTCTCTCTTCTCAGCATATTCTTCATACTCTTACATGATTAAAACCAGAAAGAGAAGGGTATACACACTTTCTTTCTTTCAATTTAGTTTTCTCACTAGTGTACTGTTTTTCATTTGTTGCTTTTAAGTATACATTGTTTTAACCATCTCTTCACTTGTGCAAAACTTTCAGTCTTTCTGTTCATTTTTTATTCCTAATTTGATGGATTTTTTATGAGAATAACACTTCCTGAAATGAAGAAGGCCAAGAATTTTGCTTAGAGGTACTTATCAAGCATTGCTACATCAGTTCTTATAGCTATGCATGATAGTGTACAAACTACCCATGAGAGTTTATAAACAGTTCTTCAAAAAGTCAGAAATTAAAATAAATTCATATTGTTTTAAATAGTTTTTCCTTTTAATTATCAAAAATTGCTGGTTTCTTACATGTTGGTGATGCCAATTCACACATCTTGAAGAGATCAACTTGTAGTTTCTTATAAAGTTTGCCTCTCTTTTTGTAAAAATACTTATAACTCCCAGGAGAAAAAACCAAAAAAATCACTTGCTTAGTTTGACAATCTTTATTCCAAGTTAATGAAAATCATAGCATTATAGAACAAAGTCGTAATCTCAGTCAGTATTATATACACTGGGAAGATTGAGGGGGTGGTTATATGACTTTGCAATTGAAGCAATGAGAGACTGGTCATCTGACTAAACTGTTTATCAAAGACAAAAGGAAACACAAAAAACCATTCCATGCCAGAGAATAAAAATGTGCAAAAGAGAGAAAATACATCCTTAGCTAAACAAACTGGTAGCTGATGCATAAACATGTGTAAAAATATGGATAAACTAACTAGGGATCTGAGTAAAATAATACAGATTATAGATGTCTGTCAGAAACCCAATACAGCATAAAAAAAAAGTCATTATATATATAATAATAGAGAAAATAAAGTTGCCTTCTACTCAAGAAGAGTTAAAACAGCACATCCTTTGTTTTGCCTTAAGCATTCATTGACAAGACACTATGCTTATTTGTATAAAACTAAAATATATTTTGTTCTGTGTGCTTCAAACTTAGTTTTCTGTTGAATTTATCAATCTAAAAAGCAAAATAAAAAGCTGAGTTAAAAAAAGGTGACCAAAACTAACACTTTGAGCTGTCCAGCTGTGCAGTCCTTAATTGTCCTGGCAGTTATAAGAAGTTACCAGATTCTCCAAGATGGTCTAAATGGCATAGTGAGAAGAAAAAGAGAGCACTTCAATGGGTCTGCATGTGAAAAGGGATACTGATATTTATAAATTCAGCAGAAGATAAACCTGGGGCAAGTAAGTCCTTCAGGCTCTACATAATGCTAGGGGAAGAAGTTCTTTTTAAATTCATAACTTCGTTTTCTTTAAAAAGGATAGCCTTAAAATAAAACTTAACAGGTTGATAGTCAGCAGTTTTGCAAAATGATCTCATATTCTACTCATACTTACAGACCAAAGTAATTTTTTTTCCTAGTAATCCTCTCCTCTTTTCTTAAGTCCCAAGTATTGATTAGACCACAAAGTAGATCCTTATGCAGGTACGACCCATCACTATCAGTTTAGGACTTTATTTATACTCTAATGAGATGATGTTTCCCAGTTTTATTTTACTTTTTCCTGCTATCATGGAGGGGAATAAGAGACATCCATCAGCTTTGTCTGGTAAAGAAGGAGTATCCTCTGCCCATGATTTCACATCTATGCATGAGACACAGCCCTTAGCAAGTGCAGCAGCAGCCATGGGATCTTTGAACTCTGAAAGAAGTTCTGTTAATGAACCTTTTTTCTTGTGAGCCACATCCATCATTCAGATGATACTTGATGCTTATTGTTTCGTTTCACTTAATTGTGTAGTTTTCAATAAGTTTTATGTAACTGAACCAAAACCAGTTGGAAATAAGTTAAATTTCACAGAATCACAGAACATTCTGAGTTGGAAGGGATCCGCAAGGATCATCAAGTCCAACTCTGAAGAGAATGATCTATATGTGGATTGAACCTGCAACCTTGCCATTATTGGCACGATGCTCAACCAACTGAGCTGATCTCCTTTTCCAAAGAATGCATATTGGAAAATAATACAAAATGGGGGGGAAAACTGTTTGAAAGAATGCCTAGGTCTTGCTAAACACCTTCACAAGAAGATAGGAATTATAAGAAGTTTTTTACATGAAGTATTGTTAACTACCAAATTTCTCAGTCTGCATTAATTTGTTGTGGTTCAGGGCACTGGCTGCATTTGCAGTTACTGACTGTTGGTTGTATAGCCTGGTTTATGTCTTGAGATAATTTAAAGTGGAAGTTTCTTGCTTAGAAGTATTAATGTCAAATTGTTTTGTACGTATCTAAGAAATTAACTTTTCATTGTGGTTATTTATATAGGACATTACAAATTTGCAATGGATTGATGATAAAACAATACACAGGCTTAATCAAACCATGTCAATACTTCATCTTTATTGGAGGCAAAGAACACCTTTGGGATTTTGATGTCAGATGTAAAGAAGAAAGCTAGAATTGTCAACATGAATCTGTTGTACCTGCTGTATATTTATATTTTGAAGCAGACTTACTGTAAACAGAAAAAACCTAAAGCTAGTGAAGGAAATTAAGAAAAAAGAATAGATGCAACAGGGATGTCAAAGCAGAGGGAGGGAGAGGAACACCATATGACATGACTTGCTAAGTTCAATTTATTGGGTGAACCACATGAGGGCTGCTGGGGAAAGGTGATCATCTCAAACTCATGCTCATGCACGCATTCACAGCATTATCTGAGCCATCAAATGAACCTTACTATGTTTTTTTCTGCTTTGAGATGGTAGAGTAGAGCAGAGGGGAGACAGAATGCTGCTCTGAACACAGAGCAATGGTCCAGCCCAGCAGGTCATGCTCCCACCTCGAGCATTCTGTGTTCAGGTAGTGGCAGACAGCCCTGTGGCAATGTTCTGATCTCTGCTGGGAGGGGAGCACTACAGCCAGACCTGTCAATCAGATCCATCTTTAATGAAATCACAACTCACCTTTTCAAGTATTATTAATCTTCTTGCAGTTTTTGATTTCTGGCTGGTGTCAAGGCTCATTGCATTGAATTTGTGATTGCAAACTCAAAGCAAGCAAATTATTGCCAAGGACATACTTCTATAATCTCTAAAAAAGGCATGTAGAATTTAAGTCTTTTGATGTGGGAGGTAAAACAACAAGCAGAACTGGTGAAAATATCACAGAATAATAGAATGAGTAAGGCTGTAAGGACCACTGGGAATCACCTGGTCTGACCTCACCGCTCAAACAGAGTCCCATATAGCATGTTACTTTGGATTATGTTCAGACATCTGTTGAATATCCAGAGGGAAGGAGACACCAGAGCCTCTCAGGGCAGCCAGTTACAGTGCTCCGTCATCTGCGTAGTAAAGAAGTTCTTCCTCATATCCAAGTGGAGCTTCCTCTGCATGTTTCTGCCCATTACCTCTTGTCCTATTGCTCAGCACCACCAAGAAGAGCCTGGCTCCATCCTGTTAACACCCTCCCTTCAGATACTGACAGACATTTTTGAGGTGCCCTCTCAATCATCCTTTCTCAAGACCGAACAGGCCCAGCTGCCTCAGCCTTTCCTCATAAGAGAGATGCTCCAGTCCCTTAATCATCTTTGTTGCCCTCTCCTGGACATGCTTCAGGAGTTCCACGTCTCTCTTGTACTAAGGAGCACAGAACTGGGCACAACCTGAGTGTGGCCTCACTGTGGCTGAGTAGAGGAACAGGATCACCTTCCTCAACTTGCTGGCAATGCTCTTCCTAATGCACCCCAGGATACCATTGGCCTTCTTGGTCACCAGGGCGCAGTATTGGCTCATGGACAGCTTGTTGTCCACCAGCCCCCCCGGATCTTCTTTGCAGAGTTGTTTTCCAGCAGGTCAGTCCTCATCCTGTGCTGGTGCCCAGGGTTATTCCTCCCCAGATGCAGGGCCCTGCATTTGCCTTTGTTGAATTTCAGAAGGCTCCTCTCAGCCCCTCTCTCCAAACTGTCGAAGTCCCTCTGAAGGGCTGCACAGCACTCTGAGGTATCAGCCACTCCTCCCAGCTTTGTGTCATCAGGGAACTTCCTGAGGAGGCATCTGCCCCTTCAGCCAAGTCACTGATGATTAAGTTAAACAGTACTGGGCCCAGTATTGAACCTTGGGGAACAAGGCTAGTGACAGGGCTCCACTAGACCCAGTGCCACTGACTGTGACCCTCTGGGATCTGCCATTCAGACAGTTCTCAATCTACCCCACTGTTCACTCACCCAGTCCACATTTCCTGAGTGTTTCTATGAGGACATTGTGAGGATATAATGTTGAAAGCCTTGTTAAGATAGATGATATCCACTGCTCTCCACTCATTCATCCCGGAAGGTTTTCATTGTAAAAGGCGATCAGATTGGTCAAGCATTATTTGCCTTTAGAGAATCCATACTGCCTACTCCTGATTACCTTCTTGTCATCCATGCACTTAGACGTGGTCTCCAGAATGAGCTGCTCTGTCACCTTTCCGAGGATTGAGGTGAGACTGACTGGCTGGTAGTGCCCTGGGTCCTCCTTCTTGCAATTTTGAAGACTGAGATAATATTTGCTTTCTTCTAGTCCTCAGGCAAACTAGAAATCAATACTCAGGTCAGTGAGTCCAGATATATGAGGGAAAATGGAAAAGCTTATGAGGCAGCTGGGCACTCTTTTTGGGAACAATACTACTATGCGTTGTAAATTTAGTGTCCTATATATTAGGTGGTTTATGTCAGTTTACACTGTTCTCCAACCAAAGGACCAATTAAAAGAAGTGTGAAAAGTCATGTTTAGTCATGTGTCTACTGCTACCTCAAAGTAGGAAAAGCTTTGAATAGAATGCTGGGTATAGCTCATTGAGGCTGGAGACTAAATTTTGTAAAAAAACCTAGTACCTTGTTAGACCAATAAGCACACAGAAATCAACAACGATAACCAAAAGAAAAGTACTTGCTACTGACTTAAATAATCTAAGGAGTTTGGAAATAAACTCATCTTTGAGTGTTTCAAAACTTAAATTCAGATTCATGCCATAATTTTTATTATTATGCAGTGATTTAGGCTTCCTGTTTGTAAACAGAACTTAGAGCAGAATTTAAGTTTGGAAGAAAATCATAGATAACAGTCTTATTTTATACTACATCTATCTGCTCTCTAAATTTATGCTGATCTTTCTGAACTGAGAACTTACTGGACTCTGTTTAGGATAAGAGCAATATGGAACTCAAATCTACGACAACCAACATAGTAAAAGAGAGCAACAACAGGAGAAACAGAGAATAATTTTACATTGTGTGTGTGTGTGTTTTCCTGCTAGAAGTATCTAAAGTATTTATGATGAAAATTAGATGATAAAATAGGTTGCTGACATAGATCCTGAAATTATTTTGAGTAGACCATTTAAAAATCTCTTCTGAAAGCTTTCCATATACTTTGATTCCAGCTCTATTACTGGAAACTGTTCACACCATGTACAAATTCACAGTATGTTTTAAGTGCTGATGTGAATAGGATTTGAAAAGTCTCATCAGTATTTTCCACATGGAGAACATTTGTGACAACACAACCATAGGAACCTTTTCTGTAGCTTAAATAGTACGCAGGATTTGAAGGGAAATTATGGTCCAAAAAGAGTGAAATATCAGCATTTTTTCTAAAGAAAACTAATTATCACATAGGTTTCAAACTCTGTAAAATACTTAATTCACAAACTTCAAAGAGAATATTGAGCTCCTCCAGGTTAAGTGTTATCATAAGTATCATTACATACTAAAATTCAATGTAACCACCTTAATACTTCAGAAAACAAAAATTTTATTTGAAATGAGCAATATAAAATGATTTAAACCTGATGAAGAATAAAAGAGTTAAATAAACATCAAAGTCTGTATATTTAAAGAAAGGAAGGGTTTAAATTTTTTTTCACTCTGTAGCATTTAGAGCATATTTTTTATTCTTTCCTCACTTGCAAAAGCATATCTAGCTTCTGAACATCATTCTGATAAATGGGGTTTGTATGAAAATTTTATACATATCATTATAAATTTAAACTAAAATAATTTAACAGACTATTCAGATATATTGATTCCTGTCTCATGGCTGAAATGACACTGCAAAATACATGCTGTTTTCCTTTTTCTTTTTTTCTTCTAAATTGTTCTTCCAGATACAGTTTGGAATTCCTTTTGTTATTTTATAAGCAGTATTAAATAACATTTCAAGAATATTTTTTCAGACATTTGCTGGATACTCAGCAGACGGGGGGCTGATTTTGTAAAACTGGCTTTTAAATTAGGTCATCGTTACAGAGAAAACTCTTCCACCTGAAATGTGTTTGGGCTTGTCATAGCAGGATTTCAGCCACTAGTTCTCACATTTTTCAGCATGATACCAATTGACAGTGTTTGTTAGCTGTGTCCTTACCTTTCAGCTTTGATAATATCATATTTTGCCAGTGGATTTTAAATTTTTTTTTCTTTGCAAAAATAGAGTCTCTGAAATGCAAACTCTGCTTACTTCTGTATCTTACTGTATCTCATTGTTACAGCTCTTGATAAAGCTTTTGCTCTTTTTTTCACTGCATATATTAACTTCACACATTTTTCAGGAAAAAAGTATTGAATTAAACCCTTTAGGAAACCACTAAGACAACAATCCGTTTCTGCTACGTCACTACTATGTTTTTATTCATATCTGAAAAATAACTGATAGAAATAGAAGCACCATTTTAACACCATACATGGCTATATTCTTAACTGTAAACTTTTTTGAAGATAGTTTCTGGCATTAAAGTGTGACATTATAAACTGACATCATTTCCATCTGTGATGAATACTTGAACAAACACTAGAAGTACTTGGGGGGTGAGGCTATTTTTGTAGGATGCGAAAGAGAGTCATTTCTATCAACGTTTTTTGGAGTAAAGAAACAAGTTTATTGTTTTGATTAATCTTTTAGCTCGAGAGCTTGAAATTTATTTTCTTCTGCTCTGATTCTACTGTCTGATCCTGAAGCCTTTGTGTTTGAAGTTGTTAAATTGAAGCACCTTTCTCTGGGGGTTGTCTCTGAGAACCTTCCTAACTTAAACAAGCTATCATAGTAACCTTGCTTTTGTCATCTTCTATAATGTTGTTAGACTTAGTTAATAGTATAATAATTACCAGCTAATCTGTCATTTAAAATTCAGTGGGAGTTTGTAACTGGATTTGTTAGCGGTAGTCAAGTGATGCAGGTGGAAGAAAGAAACCTTGTATGGCTCCTTATTAAGTTATATGGCTTTTGAAGGTAGAATTCTTAGAAGCAATAGGTAGTGAATGTACTTGGTGAGTCCTGAATCTGAGTAAAATTGTCTTAACTGTAAAGGGTTCACGTTAAAAACATAAGTGAATTGCAACCCTTAGTGGAATATATGGATGTGTGTGACAGCATGTGGGCAATGACAGAAATCAGACTTTCTGTTGGAATACCACAAAGCTATTTTGAGTAGTGCAACACATGAGTAAAGAAAGAACCATGCTCTTGTGTTCTATCTTCTCTTGTTTTCAAAGGCTCTTCCTAAGGAGCCTTGTGAGCTCAGTAGGGAGTGGATTTTCCTGTCTAGTTACTTAGCCTTGACGAATGGATCATAATGTTGCAGCTTGTATGTAGCTTACATGGGCCCACTTAGTCCTCCCACTATCTGTATATTGTATTTAAAGGCTGATAGCTAATGGTATGCTTTAAACTAAAGTGTAGCACTGGTGATGTATAATATTGCACACACAGGACTCCAAGTAACAGATCACACTATTACTTTCTTAAATGTCCACACATTAGGGCTGTATTGTATGAGTTTGTATGCAATGTATTCAGTCAGCAGTTTTCACCCCCAGATAGCTTTTGCTCATGAGATTGTCTAATTGCCAGCAATTAATGACGCATTTATTCCAGTCAGATGTTTGTATCAGATAAGTCTCACATCATATTTGTTTCCATTTTAAGGGTGTTTGATGAGTGAGCACAGGTAAATGGAAAAGAGAATGGAAGAACTGAGGTAAGGAGGAATTTCACTGGCTAGTTCAGTGGTCTAACATGCAACCTGGTCTCTGTGGCCAGCCCTGGTTCTTCATCAACAGGAAGGGCTTTTCCTATTGTGTTCTCATGGCAATTGCAGATGATTGCAGCATCCTTACTGCCATTGATGACAGGTGCTCTGTGGCACAGCAAGGAGCCCATGTGTATTGTAATTCCCAGTCTGGCTGGGACTAACATGAATCCACTTTACATTTGGTGTGGAGCCTAATGAGATCAGCCACCTCTTTCCCTTGATGATCCTGCTCACTTACTGCCAAGCTGCCTCATTAAAGCCGTTCATTGGCAGATTCTCCTTTGTCCCAGAAATCTCCCTCATCTCTCTAGCTATCTAGCTGGTGCTAGGTTTTGGATGTCAAGGCAGACAATTGAACCTTGGGAATGAATGGTACTGGGGAAAAGAAGTTATTCTAAATAAGATGAAAACCAGAGTTTGTGATGTCTGGAGTATACTATTTATACTTCTGTGGAAAGATGAGGTATGTGTCTGAAGGTCTGCTTGTGCCAGAGACCCCTTAAAGAAGTAGAAATGGTCATTGCTCACCTTAGCTGGAAAGGTCATATATCTTAGTGTAACCCTATTTGACTCAGTTATTTTTTCAGTAAGCAATAGTTGTACCCGGTATGACAATGTTGGGCAATTTTGTATCATTCGAGAAAATAATATTTTAGATAAAATCTGCTTTAGACTCATTTTTTTGGGTGGATGAAGAACTGTCTAGGAAGCCTTTTCAGTTGTGCTTGGTGGAGACACAAGCGTTTCCCTTTGGATGAAAGCTTTAAGGCAGTGTGGTGTGAATACAAATGCGAGGGGAAGTAATATTGTGCCATTCTGCTCACAAGGTCGCGTTTACAACTTTGGTTACTATGAGCATAAAGTAGGCCATGACCTTTTGGTTTGCTTTGTTGGCATTGCAATCAAGCAACTGAATAACTTATTATGAGACTTAAATTTAAACAAAACAAAACCACCTAAACTCAGGCCAGCAATTCGACGTAACAATAGTTCATGTGCAGGTGTTCAGCATGACCACTGTTTTCGGTCTAACGAGGAGCAAAGGGCATGATGGTGTCAATGTAGGCTGTTGCAGTTTCATAGCTTACCTCCATGGAATACTGCAGGAACTTTAGGGACACTAGTTATGTCAAATGTTTGTGTAAGCAATATTTATAGTGATTTTTCCTTTCACAATCACAGGCTCATCAACTATCTCACCAAATATCACCACAGAACCCAGAGTGCCAACTTCTATTTGCAGTAACTATGCAGCACCACAGCTAACCTCCAGTACTGGGAGACCTGAAGAGGAGCTGTTAAATTCTGCAGACATATCAATTACACGGAATTTCATTCTGTTACAGAACAACAGTATTGCTTTAGAAAAGCTTGAATGAATTGGTTCTAGTAATAGAAGTGTCTTGGTATGTTTTCAAAACCAAATTAAAATCTTGAAGCTAGGGGCCTGGATGACACACTGACAGTCTGAGGAAACTGACCAGTGATTTTCAGGCACTTAAAGAATGCAACTGCAATTAGTTTGGACATGGTCCCTTGCCTTGTGTCTCTAGATGTATGCAGTACTGCAAATGTTGACAGATCCTCATTTTTGGGCACTGCACGTGCCATGGTCCCTCCTGCATGGCCACAGACACTCACATCAACAGCATTTGCAGTTTTAAGACATTTAAGGAGATGAAGTGTGCTGGTTGGTTGTGGGATAACCAAAGCAAACATGGGAGCTCTTTGCTTTAGAAGGAAGTTTTGGGCAAAATATGGAAATAGACACAGTTAAAAGAGTGACTTCTTTTGCCTTGATTCTTTTTGAGTGCAGACTATCTTTTGCTTCAGTACCAGGTATTTTTCGTTTTCACACCCGAATTCCTCAGATGGTAGGCTGCATCACTGCACCCAATGTCTTTTTCTATCACCTCTTCAGAAGGAGCTATTTATGCTTACTGAAATGAAAGCTTTGACAAACAAACAAGGAAACAAAACAAGAAAACAAAACAAACAGAAAAACAAAAGAAAGAACTCAAAAAAGCAACCAATAATTTTAAAAAAGGGTGTTTATAGATGGCAAACTGGATTTGTGCATCATAGTTCCTCAGGCTGCAGTGTAAGATGGTCTTTCCAGGGCCTACATTTCTTCACCACATTTGACTCTCTTGGCCTTTGATTGTTTCTTCTGTTTTGTAAAGTCAAGTCACTTAATGGGAAAGCTAATTTGCCTTTAGAGGTGTCTGCTTCTATCCTGGCTAAAGCTCTTATGCAGGGAGATATTATGTTTTATAAAAAATACGAGGCTCTCTATGCATGTCCTTGTTTCTGCTAAGCTTTAGCTAGTGCTGTCTCCAAGATCTAAATAGGAGCGAGCCTACCATTCTGACAATGCTACTGTTCTACTAAAGTCTAATTTCCAGGCTCTCAGCTCAACTGGCCTGCCTTCTCACAATCTCTCAGGAGCAAAATCTTGTGACATTGTGGGATGAACTAGGATACTGTTGGTGCTGAAGATGTCAGTACATGCCCTGAGGTATTTAAACACCAAGAAAGTGTAACTTTTCCTCTAGTAGCAATTTCCACAAGGTGCCATCTTTTGTAACTCTAGGCTGACTCAACAGTTGTAGTTGTCAAAGGGAAGAGACTGTGAACACAGATTCAAGGAAGTCCTGGTAAAAAATCTAATGATTTTATCCTTGTGAGGCTGAGATTTGTTTAGCACAAGCAGCTGGTTGCATTGTGTCTGTGCATCTTTAGTGGGGAGGAGTGGTCAACAATACTCTATATTCTCCCTTGCTAAAGTGTACCCTTATGCATTATATGAAATAAAATTTGCTTTGCATTGAGCAATTTGAGCTGCAATATATTTCTTTCCGTGAAACACTTACATAAGAGCATGTCACAAAGGAAAACAGTAAATATTTATCCTTAGTATTAAAGTTTCATTTCCATAGTATTTCTGTTGTTACCCAAAGTATTGTTTTATTTAACAGTCTATGTACAAATTACTGTAATTATTGAACTACGACATTTTGTCATCTTGAAGTAATCTTGACTCCTTCTAGCTCTGACGAATGAAAAACCTCTTCGTGCAGGGACCTTAACATTTTTCCAGCAGCAGAGCATATTTGAAACTAAGGCAGCAAGTCAGTGGCTGAATTTGGTAATTCCACAATGAATATGTCCTTCCTTTGAAGTTCTGTCCTATAGTTATCTGTGCCTGATTTTCATGAACTTGTTGTGTTTGCATGAGAGAGAAACCCGCTTATCGCAGAGCATCACAGAGAAGGCTGCATATGCAGCAATCTCAAAAAATCAAATGAAGTTTACCTTCCTTTGTCAGAACTCTTCACACTCTTCTGTTTAAATGAAGAAAACTGAGGTAATGGTGTGGAAGCACATGGAGAACAGATTTATTTTTAATCTTTTGATCTTTATATTGGTTTGGTTAAATACAGTGGGCTGCAAGAACCTCAATGAGTGACTATTGTTATACAATAGAATGGCATGAATGCACAACTACAATGCCCATCACCTTCCATGGTTGGATTGGGTTTCATGACCTGGCATGAATGTTACTGAGGACTGAGTGATACACCACGGTTGGCATGTGCTAGTATGAACTTAGATAGTAACACAGATTGCCTACCATATGAAAGTAATTTCCATCTGGTTTACGTTTCAAAATGCTGTTTAAAGAAACTACAGCTTCCTGTTTTCATCCAATGCATAACATTTCCTAATCTCTGCTCAGGGAAAAAAAAAATAGTAGGGTTTATAATGATAAAGCCTTTCTCAGGGACAAGGGATTCTCACTAATGTCTGGAGGACTGGATTTGAATGCAGGAAAGAGCTTTAATTGATTATCATTCCCAAAATCACTAGAACAAAGAAAGGAAAGGTGTATTGTCTTTTTCGTAGCAAAATTGTTTCGAATAAAGTAGGTTTTTCTTGTTGTAGAACATCAATGAATTTGGGACTTGTGCTAAATATGTTTCACCTGGAAATTTTCTGTCATGTACATAGCGTAATCCTGTAGAGCTGGGAAAAAAACCCAATGTTTTTCCTTTATCAACAGAGTTGAAACACTTTCCTTATGACCTCACCAAGAGTGACAGAGTCCTCTGGAGAGTGAAGTCATAATTTTAATTAATTTAAAACTAGGTTACTTGATATTTAAGATAAATTCTACTGATTCTCTAACACTTTGAAAATTCAGTCATTTATCAAGAATTGGGTGAAGTTGAAATGATATCCATCATTAATTAAATAACCTCCACCATCTTTTTTATTTCAGGGTCCAAATTCTCTGATTTTTTTTTTTTTTAAGAACTTTATAGCCAACCTAACATAACATGCTTTTGATTGTGAACAGCTTCTAATTGGGAGAATTATTATCACAGTTCATGTTCAGAAGACTTAATGCTGTATGGTTTTGTTCCCTGCTGTTTTCAATTTTCTGTATATTCCATTCTCAGCTGGCTAGTTCACTGCTTAATATTATTATTCCAGATATGTTCTCTGCCTCCTTGAAATTATTTGAAAACCTTAAAACCCATATTGAAATTCAGTTTAGCTTAATAAGTTAGTCTGATAAGTGGCTGCTCATGAGCAGATCTGACCCTCTTGCCTTGGGGGTGGTGACAGCTGTCAGAGGCACAGATGAAAGCCAAAGGCTTGTTCCTACTTCGTCTATCTGTTTTTAATTTAACAAAAGTCTGCTAGAGAAGAAATTCCTGATATTGTTGCAACATGCTCACCTGCTCAAAACAGAAGGATTCTGTCATTTGCATAGCTCAACAATCCCATGAGACTGTGAATTGTTAACAGAGCACTCTGGGAACAACCGTTTTGCTTCTATACTTGTCTGAAGAAGGTCAGGTGGATGGCAGGATCTGGTTATTCCTGCTTACATTGTGTTTAATCTAGAAAAGTCTTTTAAAGCACTAGGGAGCTTGAAAAAAAAGAAAAGTATTACATTTAGTTTTCTACTGATACTTACAGTGTTTATTCCACTTTGGTTTAGTTAGGCTTCCTCATTAGACACTTTGCCTTTTGTCTGAGCGAAAAGCATACCTTTTCGACAAAGAAAACCAGTGCTCTTCCTATTCTGAAAATGGCTTCCACTTTCATTGGTGTCTTTTGCAGCAGGAACAGAAGGGCTAAACAATCATACTGAATGTTGGTCTCTCATTCTAAACAGGGAGGTACTTAGTTGGGAGAACTTCAGCGCCAGTGCTGCCAAATTATGAAACAGCAAAATTCTTTGTCTGTCTTACTGTCTTTGTCTGTGCCAGCTGGTGTGCAATCACGTTTAGGAGCATTTTGGAAGATTTCTGCACATTTTTGGTTAATCTGCTAAGAGAAGCTGTCTTTCTGTTTATATATTAAGATTAACTGTATTCGTTCCCTAATGCAATGTACCATAAGGCATGAGTTTTAAAAAAGTACTGTTTGGGTACCCAAAGATGTCTGGTTGCAACAGCATGGAAATTTGTGTGCTGATTTACTCTTCCCTTTGGCTAGTGCTTCCTAATGAAAGTCTTATAAATAATGTCAAACAAGCATTTAATTTCTCTTAGGGAGAAATCACTCTGAGAAGAGCAGCATTTGCGTAATAGTGCACTGGAAAACATTTGTCTTATAAATAAAATCCAAATGAGCACATACACATTCATCAGCTGAGATATGTAAAGCACAGTCTGGTAATGCATCAGAACACAAGCAAGACTGGAAAATTATTAGGTCTTTTAATTTTTTAGTACGATTAACTGTGCAAACAAAGGCTGTATTTTTTGGAGCGTCTGTTTTGAAACCAGGTTTATTGATGAAGAACCTTATAGTTGAAGAAATCTCAAAGAACAGAAATGTCTATTAATCCTCTGAGATAATTTTTCACTTTCATTTGGGTCTTGTGGAATGGCAAAAAATGGCAAAGATGAAATATTTTTTTTCTCCTGACACAAAATTCTAATTGTAGAATCAAAACAACATAATGAATACATATACACAGCTATAAATGGTGAAAAAAATCCAGAAATTATGTGAGCTAAGCAAAACTTAGTTATTTGGAAACTAATAAACATTTAACATGAAAGAATAGAATGAATTGTTTAGTGGACTCTGTTTAATAGAACTGTCTGACAAATTAGACTCACTGTTTTTGGTTTTTTTTTACTTAAGTATAATTAGCTTTAGCCTAATTCCAGGCATTTAATCTGAACTTTCTGTCCACTTTTCTCAGGGTACATTGCTGGGAAAAAAAAAAAAAAAGAAAAAGGGTGTATATAATTTTGTTTCAAATAGTTTCCGTAGATGGTTACTATATGATGAGATTTTTTAGAGAAAATTCTTCATTTAAGAGTGTTTTTCTTACAATGTGTTTTTTTATATTCAGTAATTCTTATCATTTGTTTCCACAAAAGTTGCCCTCTTGGGGAAAATTTTCCCTTAAAAAGACTTGGCAAACTTCTCTTAGAATCTACTGCCTTCAAAACACTGCTTAAAAATATTCTGTGAAGAAATTGAAGTAAAAGGAACATATGGAAAACTTTCTGGTTTTTGCTGATGGCTCTTCTGTAAGTATATTTTGCATTGGGAATGTGAGTCTGTGTAGTAAAAATGTGAGTCTGTATAGTAAAAATTAGGGACAACATAAAAGATATCTATTTCTTGCCCTTGCTCAGTACAACCTTAATGGTATTTTGCTTTATTTTATACCAGAAACACTGAACATATGGACAGAAATGTTGCCTGATTCTAAATTTTCTTTAACTTGTTCACCTTCATTTGCAGAAAAAAAAGTATTAAAATTAGAGAATCTTTCACAATATGCTGTTTAAATGCTGTTGCTAAAAACCTGTAGGCTTATTTTCCTTTTTTTTATCTTTAGTTGCTACAGATTGCTCATGTAAAAACCAGGGAAGAATGAAATTGGTAGAGATGTTTTTGCAAGATAAAATTTTTTAAAAATACTACATTGATAGGAGGAAAAATTTATCTTGACCAGTCTTGATGTCAGAGTCCTATTGTTATATTTTGACCATGCAAGAGAATGTCAGCACCTTTTCTGGCAAGCACGTTAAAGAAATAATATTTTTGAAAGAATATACCAGCTGGCTGTAAGTTTTCACATCTTAATTGACTTGGATAGATGGGAAGACATGTATTACCCTTGTGTATAAGATGTGTAACCATTTGGCAGCAGCTGATTCCAGCTAATTGCAGGTGAATTTTTAAATTGTTATCTTTTCACACAGTTGTCCTCAGGTTCATCTTACAAATCTGAAATGATACACAGATTTCTTGGTATCATAGGTACCAATTTTTTTTAATGTGTTTATTTTTTTGTGAGTACATTTCTATAAAGAGCACTGAATGCCATTTTGACAGGTCACTACACTGCCAAATGTGTATTTTCTTCACTACTTACATTTCTTTTCCTGCATTTGAACAGTTATTCCTCTTGGGAAAAATATGGCTTTGTAACAGTGCTAGACTAAAAGATGATATGTGAAGGCAGCTTATAGCCACCTGCTGTCAGGCAGCATTACACTAACTACAGCTTCTCATTTCCTGTCATGATCACTTGCATCTGTTTTCTTCCCATTTTGGAAACTGGGATTGCTCTGCATGATGAAACACATAATAATCTGGTCAGCTCTGCCCCACATGGTACAGTTTGTTACAGCAAGCTGACAACAAAACGGGGAATTGTAAAAGCTTATTTTTAAATTTCTTACTTAACGAAAGTTTTCCTTTCATGAATAAACCTTCCCACCTCACCTTTAGTCTCACTTGAAAATACTGAGGAGTACTTAAATTCATTTCCAAAATATTCATCACGTATTCCTCCGTTACTGAGAGGGCAGATGGAGAATATATTCTAACTTGAGAAACACTTGGTTCTGCTCTCAGGAATAAACATGTCTGTCTGTCCTATAAATATTCTTCCCTGAATTAGAGTAGAACACAGACTTAAAGGAGCTATTGCCAAGCCTCCTCTTCCTATGCCAAAGATGCGGGAGGTATCTTGCAAACAGCGTTGGCTGGCCTTGAGTAATAGTCTCTGCTGTGAAAAATAAAATCAATGGAAATTGTTCCACAAACCTCTATTTCCAGAAGCTGCCGTCTCCATAGAAGGCTCTTGCTCTTCTTTTGTCTTCTAGAAGAGACATGAACACATAGATGCCTATGGGAGAACTTATGCTAAAAGAGCCTGAGAAAGATCTTCTGTTGTTTGCAGCAATGCTGAAAAATTACACCTTCAGTTCAGAACACTGCTTCCAATTCCCTTAAAGCTTGGAATATATGCATGTGGGAGCACAGCGCTTCTCAAAAGAACATGCTCCTTTTTTATGGGTCTAGTTTAGCCAGTATCAGAAGAAAAGAAGAGTAATGAAAGACAAGACAAGGTCAAGAAGAAGCAGTTCTACTACTAGTACTAACAGAAGAAGAAAAAAGTACAAACAATTGAATTAAAAATAATGGCTTTTTGGCCACTGTTATCAACAGTATTTAAAATTCTCTGTGGACTGGCCACTGCTAACTAGCTAAAAATTACTAAAAATGAAGTAAATGTTTTACATCTTAGAGTGTGATGCAAAAAATATCCAAAAAAATTTGATCTGTTTCATCATTGGCACAGATTGTTTGAAAACAGATTTACTCTGAAGATTAGATTTGATTCAATTTCATTTAAATATTAATAACTTTATCCTTACCATTTACTCTAGTTTTTCTGTGGTCTTTGTTTTAGCGTAGTACCATGTAAAGTTCCAGTCTTCCTAAGGAGGTAAAAACCAATTCTACTGCATCCTTATGGGGCTGGACCATTTATTTCTAGACAAAGGCAATATGACTAGGAGTTGCTAGAGCATTAACTGGATTGGTAGACTACCTTTCAAATGCTCTGCTCATTTGTCTTTCCTTAACTCTATTACTTAGATTCTTGTAGTATCTAGAAGCCCTAGTTATGGATCTAAGTTCTACTACAACAGCAGCTGTGGTGCAAACATCAGAATAAATCATGTTTGTGTCTTGTATGGTTTCTAACTAAAAATCATTAGGGTCTAAATGTGAAAACATGTACTTTATTGCCATACATGACATAATGAATGCTAGTACAATATATTAGTAATAAGCTCTAATTTCATCATGAGTTTGAATGAGATGAACTTAAATGGTTAATCCTAAACTAAATTATTCCATGATTTAGAAAAGACTATGTTCCCTTGTGGCTCCATTAAGAGCTTATTCTTAATAAAGATAGATATTAATGGCTCCGTTCTGTTGCCTAAGCATTGTTACATTGCAAACAAGGCTCAAAGGCAAAGTGCCAGATTAAATACAAGCAATAAACGTGTTGTTTCCCCCTAAAAATAAAAATCATCCGTCATATGTAGCATCAGTGTTGTAGGATGCCACACTGAACAGATCTATACTTGTATGTCTGAAGTAATGTATGTAACTTGTGTGTCTGAAGATGGGGCAGCTATATTGTTTTCTCACTGTGTATGAACTTGCATAGATGGTTGGAAGACAGCACTGCCATTGCTGTCAGTTATTTAATCTTCACTGGTTTGGGTTTTGCAGTTCTATACATGGTATAATTAGGTAACCACTGCAATATTCCCAGAAAATTCTAAATCAGAAAGTTCCCCTCTTTCCTTATCTTTCAAGACACATGGTTCCTTTCAACTGGTTATTCCTGTTTTTCTCAAAACTCCTCAGAATATACCTTTCTAACAATATAAATAATAGCTTCACCCGCACAGTTCTGTGATAAATAAATCCTTTTTATACCCTAAAACTTATTTCTTTGTAAGGTGCACTCCAGACTGGCTAATCAAAGTGGCCATGCATTTTAAATATTCATATATACAGAAGACATAGACTATGCAAAAACCAAGCTTATTCTCTGGTCTTGTGCAAAGGGCTTCTGCTTCTGTAGGCTTAATATTGTATGTCCAGCCTTCTGTATGTTTTTCATCTCCTTGTGGAGACAGAGTTTTTCATGCAAGCCAGCTCCTTTTTTTCTGGGCCCAGGACCGTCTTCTTTCTAATAGAAGTGTGAATATTCTTATAGAAATGTGAATCCCTTCAAAAATGGATAAACCTTCATGATGAAGTGCTGGGCTTCTGTTTCAGTGATATAGTCAGAGACAAAGAACCAAACTGATATAGATGAAGTAGACTTTCATAGGATGGTCATACAGGGCATAGCTCTCTCCTTCTACAATATAAAACTGGTAGTGGAGTGCTGATACCACAGTTCTGGTTATGGGGGTGTCTTTGCTACAGGTAACCACATTAATTTGCCTTGTCACCATAGTGAAATATCCTTGTTTCTCTGACCAGTGAGAGTGATACCTTCTCCTATGTTTTTACTTTCCCTCCAGTTACTGCTGTATGTCCATGCATATGATCTGTGTATACTCTTGTGGCTTGTATCGTTCCAACCTTGAATGATACTGAAATGCTTACAATTGTCTCATGCTCTGACTGAATCCTCCTGACTTGCAGAAGAACTTTCCAGCTACTAGATTTAACTGGATTTAATATTATACGGGATTTAACATACCAATATCTCTTTAAGATACTGAGATCCTAATTCCAGTTTTCAGTCTTTCTAATATTAAGTCACCCATTCCATTACCAGTTTCTACCTTAATTTCATAGATCTCATTATCCATGAGGGCTTACATTCACTAGCTATCTGACTAGACAGAGTACCTTTAATAAGGTAGCTCTTTCCTTCATGTTCTGCTTCTTATCTACAGAGCTTACGTGGCACAGGAGGTTAATTTTTAGGCCACTGAGATGAATCTACTTGCACAGTGTTCTCATAACCAAATAAGATTAATTTAATGATGATAATTTGCATTATTTTTATTATTGCTTCTGAAATAAAGGTACTTATCAGGCAAATATTCCAAGGAATAATACTGAGTCTAGGACAAGCAATATAAATTATGCCAGTGAGCTTGAAGTGCTAATGGCTAGAGTTGCCATTTTAATCTTTACAGGTTCTCTTTCTTCCTTATCTCTTTCTGCCCCTCTTACACCAACACCACCATCCCCCATTTGTCAGGAATCAATCTTGGAGCAGTGCCTTCCTGTCAAAAGAGGTTGCTTAGTCTAATTTGTCAAAAGGTGTATTTATTACAATGTCATGAAAGGAGAACAGGGTGAACTGGGTAGATGTGATAACAGCAGTGGAACGGTACTAGCAACTGTCTGAAACTGTAGTTGTCAGTACCTGTGGAAGCTATTTACAGTATCAGTAACAATTCATCCTATTTCATAAGTTGTGACAGCTTGAACTCTGTTATGGAAGGGAATTTTTGTAACTCCAGTTATTCTGACTATTTCAATAACATTTTGTTTTTACCAAGTCAAAGTACTTGGCCTTCCAAAGGGAGGGAAAGTTCACCTGTGATAAACACTCTTTCACCTAGCTGCTCTTACACTGGATCCCTAATTTCTGCTAGGCAGATTTGCTGTCTTCTCTGTGAAGCTCTCAGATGAATTTGTCAAGTTTAAGAAAGAACTGTGAGAACTGCTGATCTTGTCTTCACCCTCAAGAATCCGACAGGTTCAAATTTAAAATTATCTCCTGCAGTCCTGGTATCTGCTCATTAGTAGTGCAGGATATCTTCCTTTACCTAGACATATGAACATTTCCATAAAGAAAACCAACACAGAGCTTTCATTAAGCACTGAACACAATGAGTCATTAAATCAACTGAGCCAACTAAGCATTAGGTACTGCACTTTCAGGTGTGGAACCGCTTTATAAAAACGGATGTATGTCCATGATTTGTGAATCATGATAGTGCCAGGCCAGCCAACAATATCTTTCTGTTTGATCAAATTTCTGATTGTCAATTTTAATTTTAGACAATACAAATTGGTTTGAGGAACTGTAACAAAGCACTAACTGATTAGTTTAATTAATTGATTTTAAGTGATCAGATAAGGTACTTCAAGATGGCTTAATTTGCTTCAAAACTGACAAATGACTATTGCGTATGGCCATTTTTTTTAAGAACGAAAATGTATTTATGGCTAAAAATAGTTCTTAACGCTTATCAATTAAAAGGCCTTATTTCTTTTTTCTATGGTTTAAAATTCAACCTTGTTATTCTCTTAAAACTTTCAAGATGAGAGTCATACACCACTGCTTTCCAGCTACTTCTGCTAGGGAAATTCCTTCAAAAATTCATCAGTTTACTCTTTAATAGTAGAGTATTGAGATATTGAAATAAAGCATTTAGTGAGTGCAGTTTTTCAGAGGCATCTCCCTGTGGCAGGATACCCTTGCGACAGAAGTCATTGGCGATTCCATTGACACGTTGCACATTGTTGATGTTCCTCTCCTATTCTTTCTGCTGGAGAAAATCTGCTGGTACATCAGAATGCATCAGGAGAAACTTCTTTGCTATTACAGGCATCATACTCTTTTTTCTGACAGCTTCTATTTATAGAACACTCTGGGTGCTCTTCACATAGGGTCAGATGTAGCGTAGATGTACTCTATATAGTTCTTTTGAAATTTTCTTCTGACCTAATGATGTACAACAGCTTCAACTTTACTGCTTGCTGATCTACTACTATTATTTATTGGATCAGTTACACTGATTTCTCTCTCACTTCTGTTGTTCTATTTTAGTGTGAAAGATTTTGGGTTTTTTAAGATGAGTTTGCTCAAAATTTTGAATTATTGGTATGCAAAAATGTGCATACTATGTAGTAATAGTAGCAAAGAGATGACAATCGGCCTTTTACAGATGTAAGCTTAAAATAATATCTGTCAAATCTCAGCATGATGGTAGGTATCGCCCAAATTTTGAGATCATGATCTGAGGTTAGCATCTCAGAAGCTCTTTTCTGCTTTGCCACATCTCATTTTAAACAAGGAGCAATCAAGGATGCTATGACTTTTTCTCCTCTGAAGCCTGAGGAATCTGAACCTGTGTGAATGATAACATGAAGTAATCTACTCCCAAGATGAGAATACTGAAAGGAATTTTCATCTGCAGGTGATGCGCAACTGATTAATAACTTAGTACACTGGGCTTGGTCAGTGGTCTTACATAAGAAAAGTTTAATTTCCTTAGCTAGAAGATAATCCAAGGACCTTGTCAGTAAAATACCCCTGAACATCTGAAAACACAATGTCTAGGCTTCCTGTCATTTGCCTTTAAAAGACTAGCAGTAGTAATAGAACAATCTTCGAGTTACCCTAGATTGTTCTTTGTCAAAAAGCAAAAGGTTAGCTAGAAAATTAAAGCTTGCACTTACCTTTCAATAAGTGTTTTAGAAATTTCACCTCCATGTGTCGATCCAAACCCCAGGAATGTATCTACCAGTCCTAGCTGGAAGAGTGAAACCTAAAATCTGCAGAAGCAATAACTGTTGTCTGTTTCAATATTTTCCTCCTCCAGTACCCAGGCAAGATTAATACTGTTATAGGACCTGTGAATGAATGTCTCTTTCTTTCTCTGTACATTTTCCCCACATAAAGAGAACAAAACTGTTTATGCCACTGCTCCATGAAGTAGGTAAGGAACAAATCTGCCTGCAGTATTTTGGGCTACTTCTTTTAGTCAGCAAGATTCCATGGTCAAGTTCATAACACAGCTGCACAGACATCAAGAAGCTATAATAGAAGGTAAAATTACATAGTGCAATTGCTTCTTGTATTGCCACAGTTGTATCCTGCATGCCACTACACTGTATATGCATATACCTCTCTAAGGCCATCACTTTCTCTTGTCTTTTGGGTAGCAGGCCAACTCATAGGCAATTTGGAACTAATCATTTTAAAAAGATTTTCATGAGCAGAAAGCAGTTGAGATTTGGTGTTAAGTTCAGTCTTAGCTCGGTTACCACCACCCAAAAGGCATACTGACCAGAAACACTCTTTATTTCCTTTATTTTAATCCGTCCTTTCTTTTTCTCACCTTTCTTGTAAAGACTGATTCATGCAGACAGGGGTGCAGCTGCTTCACACTATCTGGAAATCACAGCACCATTGACCAAGCCACTGACACCTCCCACATGGCACTACCTGACCCTCTTTAGGATACCTGGAAGGCATTACAGAGGTTATATGGAGTGCTTTTCCAGATGTTATCTGAGCGTGCCACATGATGCATACATCCCTGTCTATGCAAAATATCATGACACTGCATGGATGTTTTCAGAATAAATGCCTACCTTTGAGCTGCATCACTTGTAGATACGGTGACTTGAAGTGTCTTGTTGCTTTTACCCATCTCTTTCCCTGAATTGCTCTGTCCCACTGCATGCAGCTTTTGCCTAACCACTTGTCCCTAAGCTGAATTACTGTGCATGTGTTTTAGGAAAAGAATCCCATAAAATCTGTCAGTGAGCAAATGGGTAAAGTTACTTTGGATCTCAGTTGCTCAGAAACACAGAGATTTTTCTTAGAAAATTAATGTAGACTTAATGTATATGCTTAGCTAATGCATTCAGTCATCTTATATCCTTAAGGTTTCGACTCAAAGTTTGCTGTTTTATAATTAGATAACATTTTTGTCATGCCTGCTTTCCTTAACTGTTGCTTGGAACAGTTTCTGTGTGAAAAAACTTAGGAGAAAATCTTTAAGAATTTATTAGAAGTTATTTTTCCTTTATATTTTAAATGCACCTTGTTTTTAACATAATTTTTTATAAATTAAAATATTTGAATTATATGTCATGGCGGAATGAGACATTTAGAATCACTCAAAATTAGCTTCTTTTAGAACTTAAGTTCAGGGAAAGTGTGTACACCTAAACAAGTGTCCATCATGATTTAAAGGTAGCAAAAGGTTGTTCAGTTCTTAATAATGTGGCATTTGGTTCTTGTTCAAAAGATTTCCTAGTAGTTCTGTTAATATCACAGTGGCAGGGCATATCACCCCTCTCCCCACCACAGGTGGCTGGTGAAGACAGGAGAGAGAATCCAGGGGCCAAAGGCCTAGCAGGTACCATATCCTGATGCCAAAAGTCTGCCAGCTTAACAGAGGTGGGAAGACATAAAAAACATAGGTGACCAAAAGGCCTGTTTTTACACTACAAAAGTACTACAGTTTGTCACAGAGGCAGAAGTCTCTTACACACTCCTTGGGAACGTGTGAGACGATTTCTTCCCGAAGCTTGGATGCAACTTTGTGGTTACTTTTCCAGAAACTGAGGGAAAGGATTTCAATGTGTGCCCCTTCAACAATTTGGTGGTAGGATACACCGAATCCTAATCTATACTATTACTTCGCTAGCTACAAAATTAATGGTACCTTTAACCTGCCGTGTATAATACTAGTATTCCCTTTTCTCTTATTCCTGTGTAGTAACGGTCTGTTTTAAGTCTTATGTTAGTTTTGTGCCTATTAAATAAATAATTAATTATATAATAGACAGAATCAGTCATTATTAAAGAATGTGCAAATGAGAGTGAGTCTTGGGGTGCTGGCTGACTTCAATAAAGCTCCTGCCTGCTGCCAGAGGCCTGAGCAAAAGGCAGGGACTTATTTAAACACACATCATCCATTCGTAACAGTCACTCTATGTTATAGCTTCCAAAATTTATCTTCTTCCTGCTATTAAACTGATTAAAAATAAATATCTCTAGCACAGAGATAATAAAGAAGATAGGTTAATTTCTTTTCCCATTATTCTTTGATGGGTAAGGCATATCATGTTCATTACAGAGAGGAGGATGGAGAAGGTTGAAGCATGTTTAAGATGTTTACTTGTGCAGATGTCATGAATGTCTGGTGTTAGAGGAAATACACCTGGACTTTTTTAAAATCAAACCAGACAGCAGAAGACTTTTTGGTTCAAGAATGCACAATGTGGGGTAAATGCAGTACACGAATGGTTTAAAAAGCTTTACCAAGCACTCTTTTCTGACTACTGTCAAAAATGAGACATTTTCCTCTGAAAGTTGATAGATACATGTAAAATGCAGCTTTGTTGCAGCTGCATTCCATTTAAGTATATGGGAGAAACCAAGGATGGATTTGGGGGAGTAGTGATGAGTTTTAGGAGTTATGAGTGGGGCTGGAGTTTCGCTGTCCTTCACAGCCTTTTCCATGACTACATTTCCTCTCTCTGCTAGAGGAGGTCCCCAAAACCTTTTTTTCAAAGGACACAAAAGTTTTGTGGGGAAGTATACTGTTTTTCAGGTCGTCCTTCATTGAACTACAGCATGAATGAAGCAATACAGCTCAGGAAACATCTGCATATCTTGTCCATTTATCAAGAAAGTTAGAAATAGCTTTTGGAGGTAATGGAAGTTCAGGTGCTGCTTTGGGAACTCTGCAGTGAGACAGAGCATTGCCAATAGCTATGCTATGTTATCCTTCAGACTACGTGTAGCTACACTTTCAAAGTTCATAATAACGGGAAGACTCTTGTCAGAGGAAAACCAACACTTGACACTTCTTCCTCATGATCTTGGCACTTCTCCCTCATAATCCTTCATGTTACTCTCACATCTTGTCACTATGTTGCTCCTTCCCCCAAAGGGAAAGGGATGCCCACAGCCCCTCAGCCCTGTTGTCCACTTGCAGCATAATACAACTTGCAGAGACATCTGTGCTGCCCAGGGCTTACAGCAAGGCAAGGAAATACCAGGGATATACTGTGTATAAGCAAACAGTTCTGCTTCTTGGATCTTCAGTGCACCAGGAAGATGCTGGTTGGTGTATGTTTTCTTTTTTTAAAACTGCTGCCTTCCGCAGCCGCTGATCCCCGAGAAGAGTGTATTGGTTATCCCACATCTTCAGGTGCAGGTGTCTGGAAGGGAAAAGACTTCCTTGAGATGCACATTCATTATTGCTCACAATTTTTGTTGTTCAGCAAAGACCTTGGCTTTGTCAAAATGCATTGCTCCCTTTTTGCAAAAGCCTGCTGCTATCTATCTATTCAGCCTGCAGTCTGAAACCCTTCCCAGACCTCCATAGAATAATCTGAACTTTCCTTTCCAGTGACAGCCAGAGCTGGCTGAATGCCACCAGTCTAGCATGTCCATGCCCTGGATTGTCTCCCCACCTGGTTGCCAAAGCTCGGCATAGGTCTGTTCTGGCCAGGTACTCCAGTCTCTGTTACTTCTGCACAGCTGGAAAGTAGATCCAGACCCCAGTGTTGAGCTCTGAAGCATCTCTTTTTGTTGTTGCACTCATTTTGAAGAGGCCAGTTACTGATGTTCTCACTTTCTTCACTCTGCAGCAAAAATTTGAGATCACTTTAAAATTAGAAGTGACATTTTTTATTGCATAGACTGATCAGGAATTGCTCTTTCCACTATTCAAACGATTTATTATTCATATTTTATAAGTCTTTGTATTTTTTTTCTCCACACATTCTAAATTCTTTTTGAGCTTTGTTTTTCTGAAAGTGAATCAAAGGATAATGTGAAGATAATTGCCTTGAAATCTAGGTCTGTTGAATTCCACTTGCAACATTCAGAACCAGTAACAAGCTCTGTGCATTTTGTAGCATGTTTATTTTTCTTGTTTCTCTAACATCAAATCTCCTATTTCATTATTTTTCTTTTTACAATTAGTGTTCTAACAAAATGAATATTTTTACTTTTCAATGTCAAATACATGAGCCCTTTTTCCCAATGTTATTCTACATTAAATGTTTTGCAATCATAATTTTTCATTAACAGCCCAAACCTAATAAAAAAAAAGAAATTTGCTCTTACACTGAAATTTTTAAGACTATTAACTGAAATATAGGCAACAAATTTAACATAATAGCATTGGTTTTCACATTAACACAAAGTTGTTTATACAGTATAATAAATACATGAATTTTATGTCTATATATCAACTCAATTAAATTAACTCTTGATTATTAATTTCTGAAGCTATGAAAATAACTAGAAAAGGCAAGACTGTGACTATAGATATTAATTACTAAAAATTTGTAACTCATAAATCCGTGCTCTAAAGCGTGGGTGATTTTATTCAAATGAAGTACACTGTGTTCCACCCCAGTCTCCCTCTCTAACAGACTGATGCCACCTCTCTTCACCCATCACGAGTGTATAACCTCCACCCTATCCTGGGGTGTAGGTAAGTGCAGCACTGAAAAAAAGCATGTAGCTGGTACCCTGTGGCTGCCAACTTACCCTGTTTGCAGACAAGTGTCCTTTAGGTATCTCTTTCCCCACTGGGTTTTCCAGAAGTCTGTGCATGCCCCTGAGCCTTTCTTCTGTTATTTGATCCCTAATGAATATTCTGTAAGGTTTTTATGTGCAATAACTTTAGTTTCTGAGATGCTTCCTCATTTATGACTTAAAATACAGATTTATTTCCTCAAATATATTGTGTTCTGAATAATCAGGGAAAATTTTTCCTTAATTTCACCTAATTTTTCCCACACTTTTTTGGTATCATACTGAGTAAAATACCCTAGATCTTATTGTTTAGAAGCATTAAATATTTGTTGAATAATATCAATGAACATCTTACTTTCTTCTCTTATATTAATTTTATGTTTCTGTCAGTTCCCTTCACTACATTTATTTCCTTCTTGTAACAAAACTTTTAGAATGGAGAAGCATCTTCCCTCCTTCACTAATCCGGAGTCAGAGAGGAGACTGTTACTTCTACAGTACAGAGTGATTCCTTTCATTTTTTGTACACCAGAATTGTAATTGCTTTTGGTTGTGCTATTAGATGAACATTAGATGTCCTAGGATGGTAAGTTAAATATATGTTAAAACCATGGTCTGATGTCTCTCTGCACTTACCATAATTAATGAGATACAACAGGAGTATTGTATTAGTAGTAGTTAGTTGTATACCAACAGGAATTAAAATAAGACATAGAGCATTTTAACAGCTTCTCTTAAGCAGTTCCTTCCATCCTTGGCCAGCACAAAGTCTGATTCTCTATCAACAGCACCTATGACTTTACATACTTTTTTAGATATCATTGTATAATCATAATCTCATAAATAAGTAAATCTTCTAAGGCATTAACTGAGAGTAAATAAAAAAATTAGCATTTATCCCCTGCTAGCTCAGTCTGTCAAACTCTTTTAGAAACATCAAATGAAAAAAGTTTTAAGCATTGAAAATTCATCATTTTACTGTATGTTTTTAATTACTGAAGACAGTGCTAACCAAATCACTCTTCTTGTCAGAAATTGTAAAGATGGATACTCATATATATTGAGTTTCCATGGGTAATTCCAGTAATATTTTTGAAAAGTATTCGTGTTGATGCTGTTTCCTGTACAGGCTAAATTTGTCTTTGCAAATAGACAGTTGGTTTTCATAAATGGAATTTTGATAATGAACCTTGTCTTCATCATGTAATGATTAAATGCAAAAAATGTCAGGAGGCTTTCCCATGTTGGAAAGAAAGTCTTGATGTAACTGAGAATTCAGTTTATTTTTCAATAGAAAATGTGATTTGAGGTGATTTAAGAGTGAAGTCTAATTCCTTGATTGGGGTCCAACCAAGATCATTTCTAACAGTGATGTGATGGTATTTATTTCAAACCTAGTGCTATACACAGATCAAAAGAAGAGCATTTTATTTAGATGTGGATTTGCTGTTTGCTCTACCTAATCCCTTTATCCAGCCTCATTTCTGACGTTTGTATTTAATTTCTTTTCTTTCTCAACCTTCTCTTTTCCCTTTGCTTTTTCCTCTCTATTCTTTGGACTTTTGCCCTGTTTTAAGAGCTCTTCTTTTTAGTCTACATGGGTCCATAATATAGATCTGGTTACTGTATTGTAACCTTGTTCATCTGTCAAGAGTTCACTATCTTTTTCACACGTGCTCACCAATGGACCATTACCTTGTCTACTACATTGTTTTGGTTTGAAAGTTAACCAGTGGGGGAAATGAACCCCACACAAATACCTTGAGAGATATTTCAGGTTGGAGTTACAATTTGATAGAAAGATTACAATAAATGCAATGATACAGAAAAACTGACTTAAACCCACAGTGTACAACCTGGCACCCTGTTGCTCAGGGTGGTGGTCACAGTCCGATTAAGCAGTGGTTGCACTCCTGTTGAAGTCATGGTTTCAGTCTCGTCAAAAGTGGTGGTTCTGTAGAGTCTGGCTCTCCTCTGAATCTGCTGAGTCTCCTCAGAGTCTGGTTGTGGTGGTCCAAGTCCCCAGACCTCAAGATTATACATGCCCAGATTCAGGCAGGCATGCTCAATACCTCCTCCTAGGTCAGGGAGTTTCACAGTGGAGTGATGTAATCCTGTGATTATTGGATATTTTTGGAGTCCTTGATGATCACTGAAGCTGCCTATTATGTTGATGCCATTATGCTGTTGAGCCATTATGGCCCATTATCAGAGATGAAACCCTCTGGATATTTCTTCTCCCTGTTCCCTGCTCAAGTAGAGACACTACTTAGTGATCTCTAAGTAGTGACTCATGGATAACCACAGGCTTTATAGAAAACTCTTGACAAAAGAGTATATACAGTTCATCATATTAGGGCCACATGCGACATGTCCTGGTCCTCCATGGCACCTGAATCCTGGCAGGCTACCTTAATTTTGTTGATAGTCATACAACAGGATAGACAAAGCTCTTATTTCCTATCCACGCATCCCATCCACCATAGGTGAACTAGAGACGGAACTACTGCCAGCCTTATGTTCCCTAAATTTCTAAATGTTTTAGGAAGGGACTGGAGAATGTCTTTTGCTGAGAGACCATCTAAAATAGCAAGAGGAGCTCTCTGTAACTCGTCACATACATTTGGCAACTGAAAATTCCCTGAGCTGTCATTCTCTTGAGCTGCTCCAAGGTTCTATTTCAGAGAAAGGTAATTGGACTGTTCTGAGATCAGCGTGGGAGTTGACCTAACGTGTACAGACTGTATCAAGGGGAACTGTTCATTGAGCCAGTTCTTGGTGTTATTTTATTTAGCAATGTTTGCAGCCATAAATCATCTTTTGCTTACAGTAGATCATTAATTTCAACTGAGTCTTTTTAATAATATGTTAAATAGCCTGCTGTACCTTTTGTACATGCTCATTTTGGACTATGTCTATTGTACAAGACTACCAGAGAATGTCTTATACCAGAACTTAGCTTGGCACTTTGGCATTTCTGATGTCACATTCTTTCAAGTATATTCAGCTCTTTCTTATGTAAACAAGAGTTTTAAGAGTAAAAATTAGATGCCAAATCAAGTATATTTGTTGCTGAAAAGAACCTCATGTCACTATTGGAGTCGTAAATCTCTTGTTTTGAAGCCGAGATTTGTGTTTTTTCCCTTCTAGATATGGTCCAAGAGGTGTATAATTGATTTGCTGTCTTGTCATCACAAATTGAGCTTTAGAATCATGTTTTGAGGAACCTCAAAAATATTCTATAGCTTTTTGTTCCTTTACTACTTGTGATATCTCCACAAGATAATTTATTTATTATAGAGGAGAATACTTGTTCTTATGCATGAAATTAGTTGCCAATTTGACAACACTGTGTTTACGTTTGGAATGAAGGATTTTGTTGTGTATACTTACAGATATACTTAACAGATTTTTCATCTTTGATGATACTTTTTATAGGTATTTTCCAAGTTTCTTCTGTGGACAGGAATTGTTTCTATTTTATACATCTGTGTTCTCTACAGTAATTTCAAAGGAACTCCTCGGAGCCTTTAAACACACTGCACAACTTTGCCATGTCCCAGTTTGTAAACTCATTCCAGCTATCTTTACTGATCCAAAATCAAAATTTTCTATTTTTAATGTGGAGCAAATGCTGTTTATACTTTTATGGTTATATATTGGGTTTGCATGGCAAGGATTTGGTAGGGGTGGAGCTATAGGATTCTGTAAGAAGCTGCCAGAAGCTTCCCTCATGTCTAACAAAGCCAATGTCAGATGGCTCCAAGATGGACCCACCACTGTCCAAGGCTGAGACTGGCAGCACCAAATATATTTAAGAAGTGGAAAAAAATCTGTGCAATTGCAGCTGGAGAGAAGAGTAGGAATATGTGAGAAAAAAAGCCCTGCAGGCACCAAGGTCAGTGAAGAATGATGGAGAGGAGGTGCTCCACGGGCTAGAGCAGCGAATCCCCCGCAGCCTATGGAGAAGACTATAGCAGGGCAGGCTGAGTCCCTGCAGACCATGGAGGTTCATGGTGGAGATACACCTACAGCCCATGGAGGATCCCGTGCTGGAGGAGGTGGATGCCCATAGGAAGCTGTGACCCAGTGGGAAGCCTGTGTTGGAGCAGATGGCTGTATGGACATGTGGATATAAACAGGAACTAAGGCTGGAGCAGGTTTGCTGGCAGGACTCATGATGCCATGGAGGTCTCATACTGGAGCAGCCTGTTCCTGAAGGACTGCAACTTATGGAAGGGATCCCACACTGAAGATGTTAATGAAGAACTGTAGCCCACGAGAAAAATTTATGTTGGAGAAGTTAGTAGAGAGCTGTCTCCTGTTGCAGAGACGTCACGCAGGAACAAGGGAAGACTGTGAGGAGTCCACCCCCTGAAGAAGAAGGAGTGGCAGAGACATGTGGTGAACTGACAGCATCCTCCTGTGCCACTCTGGGGTAGGATGGACAGAAAATTAGGAGCAAAACTGAGCCATGTAAGAAGGGAGAAGTTGGTGAAATGTATTTTTAAGATATAATTTTTATTTCTCATTACCTTAACCTGATTTGATTGGCAGTAAGTTAAACTGATTTCCCCAGACTGAGTCTTTTTTGCCTGTGATGATCCCTGGCGAGAGATCTCTCCCTGCCCTTATCTCAACCCATGAGCCTTTTATTATATTTTCTCTCCCCTGCCCAGGTGAGAGCAGCTTTGGTGGGCACCAGGCACCCTGCCAGGGCCAACCCCACCATATCTTACCAAGAGTCTCTAATATCAACTTAATTATGAGTAGGAGTTTAGAGGCCAGAAATGTTAAGAATTGCTCACTGAATTCCAATATACTTGCTTATGCCTTGCCAAGAGTCTAGACCAGACCAAACTGTCCTCAAATAGAACAGCTGAGAGCTATCCAGATGGATGGCAGGAAAAAACACAGGTCAGACTTCAGGGCTGTAAATAATAGATCTATAGCTAGATTAAATAAAGAATTAATGAGAAATAATCTGATTTATATTCATCTACATGAATGATCTCGTTCTAAGTATTTCTGGTGGTGTCACACACTTGTAGCTCTTCATTCTCCTGGGGAATGTGGTAATCAAACATGAAATTCTTGTGATCGGGACCATGGTTCCAGGAAGACAAATGATTACTTGAAGGGACAGGCAGCTAGCACAATACTGTAGCTGTCTCTTATCAAAACTTCCCAATGCATCTCTCTCAGGTGTATGACGTTATGACATATTCACCAGTGCAATGCAGTTCCTGCAAATTCACAGTTCAGCTGTGTTTTATGAGGAGGTTATTGTCAGCCCAGACTGGTGGCAGCACTGACTTGCACACTGACAGAGAGCTGATAGCACGCATGAATCTGGTCTGGAGGAGGCTGATGCCACCATGCATCTGTGCTGAGGCAGTCCCTGCTGATATGGACTCAGTGGTGAATCTCAGGAAAATTGTTTTCAACCTTTTGGGGTAGGAATAAACCAGGTAGCAAGTATAACAGTAAGGCAACAAGAGCTTGTAAGCTTCCCTCCAGTCTTTGCTTGCTTTTCCATCTGTTTTGCCCCCCTGTGTTCTGAAGCAGCTGTCTCTGACTAAGCAGCTCTGTATGCCCTGTTGGTGTTCCTCTACTTACACTGTACTAGAGATATAGCTCATTCCTAGTGCCCTAGGGTCCTTCTACGGCTACAAGGATAAGACAATAATGAAATAATCCAACTGTGAGGGAGATAAAATGGAGTTGGGCTGCAGGCTGTGAGATGTGCCTGCAGAAGCACAAAGAAGCACATGGCAGCACAAAAGAAGCACATGCTAGCACAAAGAAGCTTGTCTGCCCCAGACCCTGGGGGAGGAGGCTGCTGGAAGCTGACAGGCGGGTCACCCAATACAGAGACATTCAGAGGGTGTGCGGCTGACATGGCAGTGTGTGATAGGTCATGTGAGTGTATAAAACCAGCTTGTTCTTTCAATAAAGAGGATTCAGTTTTCCCTGCCGGGCTGGGTCCGTTTCAATCGCCGACATCCAACCTCCTCAAATACATCATTCTTCTTCTAGTCACTGTTTGAACTAAATACAAAATGAGGGGTAAGCATGCCTGTGGCTGACTTTTTTACATCAGCGGGCAAGCACCATTTTCACCCAGGAGACTCCATTCCACTGACACCTTTTTAGTGGCATCGTTCAATCCAGCTAAATGTGGACAGGCTTGGTATTGCTAACACAATGCTGAGGCTCCACATACTTTATCAGCATGGGATTCATTAGACAAGAAAGGTATTTGCTGTTGAAACTGCTGGAGCATAGATGCCTAAAATCTGGTGCTGAATCAGTTTTGATGATCACAGCAATAGTGATTTTGGGCACAGAATTAACTCTAAGTCTGTCAATTTTTTCTTCTCTAGTGGTCTCAAGTTGAAGTACAGTCTTTCTGAAATGACTTGTTAACCTATTAGCACCTTCATGTTTTCTAAAAACATGAAATCAGGTTGCAAGTAAAATGTGCCTCTAAAACGTCAGAATTTTAGAACCAGTGGTTTATCTTCTTCCTCAGAACAAGAATAACAGGTACAGGGCTCTGTGTCAGATTCTATTCCTTGAAATTTCAGGAGTTCCTTGAAAGATTAGACAGTCTATCTTCTTTAGGGTTCCCCCGAGACACTGCATTTTCATTTGCTCCTGAAGCTCACCACCTATTCATTTCCAACATGATTTCCTACTTTTGCGTTAAAAAGTTTCTGAAAATGTGCCATTCTTAGCAGGTCTTTCTAATATCCTTCCCTGTAATGACACTCTCTGTTCGCATCCTTCAGTATATTCCATATACCTTCTCCAGAGGAAGCTGGCTGTATATAGATCCTGTTTTAGCAGAGAAGCTAGCATACTTCTACGCTTTCTTTTATACAGCTGCTGACATTTCATATGTGCGTCTCTGCGGGTTTAATTGCTCCTTCCATTTGGGCCTGAAAAAAGTAGCTGGCCCACCCATTGGATTTAATGATGTCTGTGATTGCTTGTGAATAAAAATTTTCTTGGTGGTAGTAATTAGCACTATCAGTGTGACAGGCTGTCACTCTCCATGTAGGTGTCAGTGTGGCTTACAGCAATCCAGAATGGCTGCGTTCTGAACCCATTATACTGTTGTGCTCAGTGGGACCAGATTTCATCGCAAGAGCCTTGCAATTATCTAGTGACATTAATTTATTCAAATTCTCATTTTTACTTTCATCCACTCTCTAAATTGTAATTCTTAGCTGGAAATAATACTGATAAATAAATTTTAGCAAATTTTATATTTAGTTGAGATGTTCCAGTATGATGTTGGATTTCACATCTTTGCCGTGCTCAGTGGAGTCAATAACATGGACCGCAGAATTTGTAATGATACTTAAAAATCAGCTTAAAGTTTTATTTGTAATGGCACTACCAAAAATGAAAGAGCTTGTAACTCACTAGCTTTCACTTTATAAGGTCTCAGCTGTTGTGGTGTTTTGCACACAGACAGAAGTCAAGTCCATCTCCCCCTACACCTTGGCTACAAGTTGGTCACTGGCCATGAGCTTGCCTCTGCTCTCTGGCTGTGTGAAATGCTCAAAGAAACATACACAATGCTCTGCTTTTTCTCTTGGGGGAAAGCTGAAGGTGGTAGGCAGCTGTCCGAGCAGACAAAAACAAAGCCCACGTTAGCTTCCCGGTTACAGAGAAATGAAAGCTTACAAAGAAACAAAATGAAATTAGATTAAATGAAACTACTTTAGGACTCTCATTGCTTTATAGCTAAGGAATTCAGGTATCTAGTAAATAGCATGGGAGATGTTTAAACTTTCTACAAGATCAGGGAAGGCTCCTACTATTCACTTGGATCATGTTTTTTGTTATATGGTGGACCACTAATCCTGCCTGTGTTCACAAACCTATTTCCTGAAATTCCACTATTCTAAGCATTACTTTAAATAGAATACTGCAGTCATTTACAAACATATTTTATTTGAGCTAGCTCTACTTTTGTGTCTTTCACATGACTTTTGTACTTACTGGTGCTACAACAATCTAGGGAAAATCTGAACCTTTTTCTTCCAACTGTTTGAAGTTCTGACAATGGGCCTAATCTTACTTATAAGTTAATTGCTATCACAGTCCTTGCTTACAGGGGAAATTTTACTTTTGGCTACTCAATATCCTTGCTCTTTTGTAGTTTTTAAATTGCGGTTCTTTTGTGTTATGTTAGATGTGTGTAGTTCTGATTGGGTGGTATATTTACCAGTAATAGCACATTTATTGTTCCATGAAGCATTTGCAATTGTACTTCTTTCAAAAGAAACACTCCTTTTATTTTTCTGAAATCCTTATATTGTCTGACAATTTCCATGCAGTTGATTCTGAATGGCAGGAACAATAGCAGTGCATGCTTCATAATTTTTAGCTGAAACAAAATCATAGTGGCTGAGAAAAGTAATGAAATTCATTCTTTTCATGGTCATTTGTGAATATTCTCAATTTCCCTGTGAGGACATAATGCTTCCTTTGAATATTAATACCCATTTGATTCTGCCATGAAGTTTCAGATTCAGATCCCTGAAGTAAGTTGCTAAACCAGCTATAGAAAACCCTATAAAGGAGTACCAGAAGTAAACTTGAGGTAGCAAAAATGTTTCCCCACCTGATTTTTTCCCACATTGTTCAAATGTTTGGAGAAAATAATTGATTCCTACTCTTGGGCATTGAGAACCTTGTCAGTCCCTGACCTTTCTGCATCTCTGTCTCTTCTCACAGGGGCAGCACCAGTGCTTCTCACGGGATTCTGCAAAGGAAGCAGTGCTCTGTCAGGGAATTAACACAACTGTTTACAAGCTCCATAACCATTCTGCATGCTAAACTTAATGAAGATTTAGCAAATACTACAGGGATCACTTGATGGATTATTGTGCTAAGTAATAAACAGCATTTGACATGATTTCAAGCAAAAAAAAATGTAGACCTTTTTCTTTTCCCATTACAGCTACAAATTTGCCCTGGCAACCCTAATCACCTCCACAGATTAACATTTCTTTACCAGAGCTGTCCCCAGACTACATCTACTATCCAGGCAGATTATCTGCCAAGTCAGAGATACAGCTTTTGCATTATCTCTTCCCGGTGTTGGTGACATAGATGTGCAGCCTGCAGATTTGGAAGAATCCATACTGTCAGTCGTTTCACATAGTGGTTTTTTTAAAATTAAATAATTTTAAAATTAGTTGTAATATTTAAATTTTTTTACTTGTCTATTTCCTAGAGCCTTGGTCCTTTGAGGTTTTAATACCCACTGCACAGTTACCACCCACTGTACAGTGAGTAGTGTATGGCAGTATCTGCTGATGTGATACAGCTTTTTAATCACTGTTGTAACCACTCCAGGGCTTGGTTTATACGTATTTTCCTGTTGATTTTTCACAATGAGTTAATTCTCATAGAGAGGAATTGTCATGGCAATGAAATTCTTTCTCAGTGGGAATTTTGAAAGAAAGGAATGGAAGAGAATCTGAGTCCATGTGAGGGGTATGGGAAAACATTGAGAGATGCAAAATATTCATGTTTTTATATCAGGTATTTTAGAATAGTGTTTTAAAATACAAAAGGTTTCTTGCATGTGCAGTTTAAAGGAAATTTTTTTTTTTTTCATTTTATTTTTTTGGCTCACAGAGACCATCTTGAAACTTCTGCCTCTTGAACTGCTAAGAATTCAAACTGAGAATTCTGGCCATTGTATTAAGAAGAGATTCCTTCACATCCTTATCTAATATGCTTTAGTTTCACACCATGGTTGTTGCCAATCAAGTGTATCTTTCTCATTTACAAATAACAGAAGTACAAAACCAGATATAAAATCTATATAGAGGGCTAGTTATGCATGTGCATATAAAAAAAAAAGCATAACTTTACCAAATCAGGAACTTTTGTTTTCTCTGTGCATGATCTTTAAAATTAAGTACGTGATCAAATTTATTTTACCTACATCTTTTGCAGAATGTCCAACGGTTCTGATTGAATTAATTTCAAACAAAATTAAGTTAAATGCTATAGTTTTTGATGACTCATAGAATACAGTGTTTTGGTCATAAAGTATTCTAGGTATGACAAAATAATATTTTAAGGCTGGAGTATTATGAGCTTCTCTTGATCTCTCTTTAGGCTGGTAACACTGCTATGATATTTTTTGTCAGTATTGGTGCGCTTGCTTTTGTTGATCTTATCTGACACAAGAATGATAGTGATATATTCCAATATGGTTAATTCGTAATCTCACCATTCTGAAATCAGAATCAGTCTCACATTTTGATCTCAGACAATCTTTCTGAAGTATTCATCACAAAATCACTTTTTCCTTGTGTGGTATTTCCACCTTTTCCACAAACTAATGTGTATATTACATAGTTGTCTATTCCTAAATATTATTAATAGCTGTTTATCAACAGCTAAAAGCTGCATGCTGAGCCATAAATAAAAGCCTGGCACACTATTATTGCTGTAAAAAAATAAGCAGCTGGAAGTCATAAACTAAATGCTTTTGAAGAAAAATAACTGCTTACCAGTTTACTATATGTTGCTACAAGATGCTCTGCATAGCTTTATTTATTTGAAGATAAATGCCTCATTCTGAGAAGCTCTAGGATTCTGTAGATACAAATGATCTGTCTATCTGGAAAGTTATTTCTAGCTGCTACTTCAAATTATTTTCTAGTAGATGGCTTTGTGGCAGCTAGGACTGGTTTGTCCTTGGATGCTGAGTGATTTGGGGGTAAAATCTCTCCTTATTACTTCGGTTGACAGAATGAAGTCTGACACTTCATAGAAGTGTGATATTTCCTATGAGAAAAAGAGGGAAGTAATGCAAGAGATGGAAAAGGGCTAAGGCTTATGTCTTATCTCCCTTTCTGGCAGGCAAAAGTAACACTCTGGGCAGGTGCAAGGTAAGAAAGAAAGCCTCAGCTGTGTGCCACCCAGAATTGTGAAATAATCTATTTCCTTTTTCCAGGAAAATGTAGGACAGAGGAGCCCTTCTCGGAGCTACCAGACTCTTTGGTATCTCCTTGTAAGCATTTTATTTTTCTACTTGGGAAGCCTAATAGAAAAGTTTAACCTACAGTTATCGTGGTATTTAGTTCTCAAGGAGGTATTTATTCTGGTTTTGTGGTTGGTTTACTAGTGTCGTAATAAGAATGCAGGAAAAGGAGGCTTTCTTGCAATTTTCTTCTGTGGCAGCTGCTCAAGATTATGATGTTCAACAAATTAAATGTGCAGCATGAGAAATTCCCCTTCAGAGGGTGTGTCTACAAACCTGAGAAACTATGCAGAAGTTGCTCTTACTTCCAAATATGCTTTCAGAGATTAAATCTGATGCCTTGAAATGGCTACCTGAAAACAGAGGCTAGACAAGAATAAGAGAAAAAAAGTAGGTGTTTATTTGAAGGGCCTTCAAAGGTACACCTTGGGCAGTCAAAAGACTACACCGAAGATGGACCTTGGGTCACGGGTTCTTCACACCACCTGCCCTGGTCTCACATGTGCCCTGTGCCACTGACAGGTCATCAAGTTCATACTGCGTTTGCACAGTCTTGGGGCTGAAGGTTGCCAGGTCTGCTCTGCCTGAACCTTCCACTGAATTATCTGCAGCTTTATTGTTTTGTTGTTGTTGTTGTTTGCTTCTTTCTGCTGCAACAGCAGTTTTCTAATTGACTAATTCTAATTTTCTAATTGGCTAACTTCTTTCACTGTTTCTTGTCTTCATATGGTGCTGCTATTGTTTTGTGACTGTGACGCAATACTAAGAGGTACAGATCTGGTGCAATGGTGGAGCCTTTCAAGCAGGAACAGAGGACACCACACAGGAAACACACAGGTGGGATGATCATGGTGACACTGGGGACCACACAGATGTAAAAAAGGGCAAATGGTCAGCTTAAAGAAATGTAGATCTGGACAAAATGTTTTGGGGTAGCAAAGTAATAGTATTGGAACATGACATATGGGAAAGGCATTATACTAAACTTATGTGTTACATGGAGCTGCAGGTCAGTGAGGAGAATGCAAGGTGTGAAAGCATAAAGCATCATAGCAAAGATGTAGAAAGGAATCCAAGTAGATCCCAGAGTGGGGAAGAAATCACCAGCACAAATATGACATTCCTCCCAGTGTAAGACTCTAGGCACTGACAACTCACCATAAACGCAATGTCAAGAAAAAGAAATAAGCCAACAACTGTCATGATTTATCATTGGGAGCCTGATGTTTGTTGTAAATTCTTGTCATGCTGAAGAAAGACACCAGACATGCGTCAGGAACTCTTATGTTTCATTTTAGAGTTGCCTTAACTCTGGCAACAAGCCCACTGCTTAGACTCGAAAGGTGTTGGCTAACAACCCCTTAAATTCTTAAAATACACTTCCACAAGAGTGTTGGATCCTACCCAAATTCATAAGAAGTCACAACTAAGATACTAATCTGTTATCAAACCTTTCTTCTGCTATTAATTGGTAATGAGTGCCACCCTACTTGTATTATTTTTCTCACCAGAATACAAAATAAGTTTTGTTTCAATATTCTTTAGCCACAGATATTTTTAAAGGTTTAAAAGAATCTGTTTTTCAGTTGTTATACCAATCTGCACTGAAATACAATCTCTAAACTACAATCTCTGTTTTAATACTCTCAGGGGTATATAGAAAAAACAGAGTGTTACTACTGATCAAAAAATTTGGCTTGCTTTTTCTCTAAGCATCCTAGTAAAGCTGATGTGACTGTGATTGGAAAAATGGCAAGGACTTTACAGTTTTTTTTTTTCAAAAGCAAAAGAAAGTGAAATCTTAATATATTGTTGAGGAAAAAAGCCCACAAAGAAAAATAAAGCTGCAGTAATAGATTAATTCTGATGAAATGCTAAAAATAAATTAAAAGAAAAAAAGGAAAAGGATGGTGTAATTAAGACAAAAAGGAACGAAAAATTCTTTGTATGCTCCATCCAGCCCACGGAGCTTCCCTGAATGTCTACAGAATCTGTTGACTTTGAGATTCTCTTCGGGGTTTAAAGTCAAGACAGCTGTATAATAATAAAAGTCAGATTAGATAGAGTTTTGCTTAGGGAATTTAGGGAGGGTTTTTTGGTTTTGGGGCTATAGATTTTAATTATACCCACGATCAGTAACACTAATAAAAATGCTTCCCATAATTAAGAAATACAGCTGGGATGTACCTTGTTAACCCTTATCATTTTCTTTTCCCAAGGAGAGTAAGTATAGATGGTATAAAACACCTAATACAGTAAAAGGGCATGCAGTTTATCAGTCTCTCTTTGTCCCTGGAATAGACATGCCATAATGCTTTATTTTAAAGTCAAAAAACATTCAGCTATAATCTTCAGCTTCTCTCTTTCTCCCTGCTGAAATTAATAGATTCATGAGCAAGTCAGGTGTACCTCCTGATTCCAAAGAGAAGCTTATAAAGAAATGAAATCATAAATGAAAGAATTTGTAATATAGAAAGAATATCAATCTTGATAATACCAGTGATCTCATGTTTCTCTAAAATGAGGCAAATATCAGCATAGAAAATCCAGGTCACATCTGACCTTGTTAACAAAAAATATTCTTCACATTAAAAAAAAAAAAAAAAGGAAATTCATGTTTCAGTAATTAAGCACGTAATTCATGACACAACTATAGGCTCAGAAATTTTTTTTCACTGTTTTAACAGCATTTACTACTTGCTACATCTAATTGCACAACCTCTTATTATGAAAATCTAACAAAACAGTGCAGTTACATGAGTCGTCAACAACAAAATAAGGGATAAAATTTTTGTTGCTAATAACCCAAGCAAATGCAAAAAGGGGTGAGAGTTGAGCAGGTTAATACAGCAGTTCCAATTTTTGGTATTAATGCCATTAGTGGAACACTAATTGTTTCCAAGAGGCATCAAACATGCTGTGAATCATAAAAGACTTGCTGCTTGTATTGCTACATGAAACTAATCACTCATACTGACACTTAGCAAGAAAGAAACCAAAAACAAACATGAAAAAAAAACCCACAAAGCACAACAAAACCAAGCAGAGCAACAACAAGAACAACCCAAACAAACAAACAAACAAACAAACAAACAAACAAACCACTCCAGATTTGGGATTTTCTATTTTAAATAAAATAGGAATACACTGGTGTAGAGAATATTGTGAACTTTATGGCCCTATTTAAAAAAAAAAAAAATCATTCTTTCTCTTACTGATAGTTTAAGTGGGGTAATTAGTACTTAAGAGTGCAATATTTAAAGTATGGCACGGTGCTGACAGAAAATATTGGCTCTGGAGGATTACTTACCACTAAGAAGTGGATGGCCAGGAAATGCTGAGAATCAATAGGAGTGAAATGTATTTGTTTGGCAAGTCAAAATTTCTCACTCCAGTGAAAGGTAACACGTGAGTTTCCAGAATGCAGTATATTATAAAATAAGGGATTAAAGAATTTAAACTTAAAAACTACTTGTGCTTATAAAGATAAAAAATCTTCCAGACCAAAAAATGGTGAGATGAAAATTATCAAGGGAAAGAAACTGCTGAGCAATCACTAGAATTTTTAGCAAGGTTCACTTCTGCAGATGTTATGAATATTCTCCTTCACGTCAATAAATTAATAGAAAAGTTTCATATCCTTTCAAGCTGCTGCGTACAAATATTTTAATGTGGTGTCTTTATAGTCTAGTGGCTCAAGTGCTTATATTTCAGTCCTTCAGTATGTGTTGTGTACACAATTTCTTAGTCTGCAAGCGTTTCTTAAAAATTGTTTTCTTCCTAACAGTCATGTGCATTGCATTTGAGACATAGTCACGAGCCTCTCACAAGCATCATCTCAGAAGGCTGAACAAGAAGAAATTTCATGTCAGTTTGCAAACTGGAGATCCGTCTGAAAACAGGGAGAGAGCTGCTCTGATGGTTCATTTATATTGGCACTTTTTCTTCCATTCCTCTTACTCCATTGAAGTTCTGCCTGACAAGCTTCAGAGTGCAAGTGTCAAATAAGCTTCAACTATACAATTAGAGAGTCTGCCTTACACATTTCTTTAGACTGCATATTCACTAACCATATTACTATGACTCCTCTCTGGGCCATTTTGTTTAGGCATCTAGAAGTATACCTAAAAAATCACTGTTAAAATACAGAACAGGTGGCTTGTTGTGGGTTTTTTGGGGTTTTTTGTTGGTTTTGTTTGTTTGTTTTGGTTTTGGTTTTTTGTTTATTTGTTTTGTTTTGTTTTGGTTTTGGTTTTGTCTGGCTTGTAAATACAAAAGATAACTAGATTTTACCTGATTACTAAAAAAGTAATACAGATTCTTACCCCACTGTTAAGACTTTTCAGTCTCTTATCAGGAGTAGACAATATAGTCTTTATTGGCCAGGCAGCTATGAGCCAGGAGAAGAGTTAGTCTCCATTGCTCCCAGGAGCAGATCTGTAGTATCAGTAACTTGAAAGCATCCACCAAATCCAATGGTATCCGCATACTCCCCTATTTTATTTTATTTTTTTCCCATTTCAGATTTTGTACTTTTCCACATTGTGCTTTTTAGTCTTCATTCTTTCAGTTACTCGTGCTCTTTCATCTTTATGGTTCTACCTCTGTCTGTACCTATAGTCATAACTTACAAGGCTCTTCTCTGCAGGCTTTCTCACAGCTGTTTCCCACAATCTATGAGTCTCTGTGGCAGCCTGAGCCAAAGGCACATAATCACACCACATCAGAGCTGTGCTGTTGATCTTTGGAGCATGAACAGCTGAGCCTTGGGGGTAAGGTGAGAAAGAAAGAGTGTTACGGTCATAGAGGGTGAGATGAGTCCTACGCAACCCCAAATATCAAAAAAATCAGACATCAAAGTCTGAGCTAACTGTCCTAGGCTGCCCTTATAGTCAGTGGACTTAAATACCTGTTGTAAGAAGGTGAGTCATTCACACAAATAGCATCTAAAATAAATCAAATGACTCAGCTCTGTATGTACCCGCTTCTCTCAGCTTACTGACAGGAAGCGTTGAGTGATTAGTTTAAATTTAGGTATCTCCCTTTTAAATAACTGAACTAAAGTGTTGTTTTATGGGAATGGGCTTAAAGAGGCCTGCCCCAGCTGTAAGCAGATTGTTGTTCCTCTTGCATAACCCAGTGCCTCATTCACAGTGCCTCAGCTGAGCAAGTCATTGCTAGCTATTTTTAGTTTATGACAAGGTTCGAAGATAAAGATAACCTTTTATTTCAAGTTCATTTATCTATTCAAATCCTAATAGAATGCATAAGAGAAATTGCATAGTATGTGTCATAGAAGCTGCTTCACCTCTCTTCATTTTTAAAATCACAGCTATGCTACATTTCCATGGGGTAAAATCCTAGGTATGAAAACATCCAAGAATAAGAAATTATGATGGATTGACTTTGAAATTCCTGGTTAGATTTCTGCTATTGCAATTAGAAAGAAAATAAAAACAAATCTATGAATTAAAATATATCAGAAAAAGTCTATGTTTTCTCATCATGTACAACCCTTACTAAATGAGAACATACTAGTGTTTTAGTAACTATGAATAAGGAATAATGAAAAATATTTAGCTATTTAATTAATATCTTAGCATAAATGTTTGACACTGTGGAACTCAATGTAAGGGTTAACAACAACTGCCTAATATTTCTTTATTAAACCATTGATGGAATACTTTGATAGTGATTCTGCACATGAACATTTTGGAAATGTAAGTCTAATGTGGCAGGATGCATGAAACTGGCAAAAAATAGTTATCTAGGTTTACATTTGCAATATATGATGATTCGGCTCTACTGTAAAGATTGATCCGCTGCAGATTTCCTCTGCTGTGAAGTGTGGATAAGAACTCCACACCAACTGCTGTAATTACCCCACAACAAACAATCATTGTGAGGACTTAAAGAATCCAACTGCATGTCTCAAAACACTGTGGCCAGTGACACAACACAGTGTGGTGATACACCACCACAACAGAACTTGTGATGAGCGCAGATGGCAACAACAGGAAGATGCTGATTCCAGGCCTGGTGAGGCAGATCTGGATAACCTATCCAGAGAAAAATTCACCCAGTGGCAAACTGGGAAAAAAGAAGAAACTGCTTACACATGTACTACCCAAAGTTGTGGGAGTGGCATCTACGGCCTGAGGATACCCAGGACTTGGAATGCATAAAAGGAGTACCTCCAGAAGAATGACTCAGGGACCCCTACCACCAAGAAAGACCAGGGTGAAGAAGGACCAGCAGGATGTGGCAGGAATTCATGTGGTGGTGATATCTTCTGCTTAATATTTCTCTCTCTCTCACTCACTTTCTATTCCCCCTCCCCACTCTCTCTTCCTATTTCTTTCTGTCTCTCTACCTCACATTTGCTCTTAAATAAAATCTGTTCTAATGACTTCGGCATATGGTCCTATTTAGGGTTAAACGATTAAGTTCTGCACCTTAATTTGGGCAGAGGCATCTCTTATAATTGGATCATAACACTCATGCAACAGTTTGCTAATCTAGGTCCTGTGCTTCTGCATAACATTTGTCCTTCAGCATGTGATATGATAAATTTTTCTTAGCACAAATAAACAGAACTTATTAGAGATAGCAATTTTTCTTTTTATTGCTGTTTCTATGTTTGACTTAATACTACATACTAGTATTGACTTCTGCAGCTTGATTATCTATTCTATACATGCAAATAAAACATTTTTCTTATTTTAAAATCACAGAGATGGAACAAGCATAATGGACTAAAAATGATGTAATAAATATCCTGACCACATTTATACCACAGTTGTGTTGCTTCATATGTGAAAGCATATTTACATACAATATGAAGGTAAAGATGGAAAAAATAGTGTAAGCCATTAGATGAGATTTGTTTAATTTTACATTCACTTCATACATTTCAGTATGGTTTTCTTGTTGTAATTCTGTAAGCTACTTAAATGCAAAATATTCGAATATTTATATATACCCCTTTGAGGATGAAAGCTCTGATCTGTTTCTTTTCTTTCTCCTGGGGAAAGCTAATCTGGTTAGCTGTGCAAGCACATTTATTATATTTAAATTTATTTTCAAAAGCTAAAATGCATCAGATTTTTCTGGTGTGTTTTGGTGATTCTTCAGTTGCAATTGGATCTTAAAATATTTGAGTTCTCTGTATGTGCATTTAGATTGGCAGTATTTATTCAAACATTTTGCTTCCGAATTTCTATTCAGTAATGGTTAGATGTCTCTTGTCATAAGCTTATATACACATATGCTTTTATTTCTTTTGTATGCTTTTCATATACATAGCATAATATAATTTCTTTAATTCCACATGGCACAAAAAAAGCTTTCAAATTACAGAAGGAAACCAGAAGGGCATACGCACAGGGAATGGAGGACCTAAGAAGCTCTTAAGTGAACCTGAGGTTTTATGCTGTCTTCAATTTCTTTGTATTTGCCATTGTAAAGCTTACAGAGAGCTTTACTCTGGATAGCTGAAATAATGGATGTACATCAAAAGTTCATTCTGGTCCTAAAGGTCTTGCCAGTGGAATTGGAGTCATCATTTTAAGCATAGAAAATACTGTTGGAATCTAGGGATTTAAAAATAAACTGGTGTTTAAAGTACATCTCTATTGTGTTTTCAAGACACATGACTATTGATTTATAAATCAAAATGATTTTGCTGAGAGAGTGGTAGAGAAAGGGGGAAGGTGGAGAGAGGGGAAAGTACATCATGCATAAGAACCATTTTTATACTGAATCTTAAATTTGAACTTGTTAACTGAATAATTCTGCAGCCTAAACAAGACCTGAGGTAGCTGATTTGCTTTGCATTATCTCAAGCATTCCAACTGGGACAAAGCAATAAAGCCTTGGAGACTGAAAGTAAAATATTCAGAAAGCTTGTGAATAAGTAATTATAATTGTCAGTGAAGTAGTTGTTTCCAACACTTCTATAACTATCCATAAAAATGCCTTTGCCCTTATGTACTAAGGACTACCATAACTCTGTTAAAAGGAAACAGAGGAAGATAAAAAATTGCCATGATATCTGACAAGTTCTTCTTTGCTTTCCTAGTTGAAAGAAATTATTTTCTCTCTGATATTACCATGGATGAGGCCAGAGGAACTTGCAGAACTCCAAAAGTGTCAATACATCACTGAGTTAACTACATCAGAGCCCAGCTGCTTTGTTAGAATATTCAGCATTTGTCATATAAATTATCTAAGAGAAGTTCTGCTCAGTGCTGAGTGCAACAAGTTTGGCAAAATTATAATAAATTTAGATATAGAATTTTTTTCTTTGAAAGTAAATGGGAAGAGCATTAAGTTAGAGCTAAAGTAGTATGAAGGACAAACACAATGCTGACATCTACCTAATAACCTTCTCTACTCCAGTAGAAATGCAGAGAAGGATTCCTGGTTAAATTAACCCCAGTATTTTAAGGAAGGATCTTACTTATAATTTCATTACTGTACTTTATGCTGTTATATTTTCTTATAGAAAGACTGTATATATGTATATACATGCAGGTATATGTCATGCTCGCACATATTGGTCTCCATGGTCTACTTGATATGTGAATATTAGGACTGACTCAAAACACTTACAGAGAAACTTATTTTAGGTTTAAAGATTGTTTGCTTAGTGTGGCATGAGCTCCATGTTCTAGGGAGGACATATATTTTTTATCATTTTATTATCCATGGTAAAATATGTACTGAACATTCTAATTATATTAATCTCAGAGCAATTAATCTCACTAGAAAGAAAAAGGTGTAAGTGCACCAAGGCAATAACTGTTCTTTCTGTACAGTGATGAGTGTTAAAAGTGCTATAAGTTCATTCTGTAATGAGCCTGGTTCAATTAATATTGCCACCTCCATTAAAATAAGAGACAGGAGTTATGGGTGCACTAAATATTGGAAATCTAATTCAGGGGCTCTGGATCGTCCTTGCACTTGCCCAGAACCAACTCATTAGATTCTGTCCACAACTAATCAGGTGGCTTTTTTTGCACGTTAAATTTAAAACCTTTGAACACTTCTATAAACATGAGGTCTTTCAGAATGGAACAAGAGAGAGATTTAAATCAAACTGTATATCAGAGAGATTATACAGTTGAAATATATTCAAACAATTTATTTTAAGTGCTTTTTATAAATCAACATGTATTCCACTGGAAGGAAATATTATGTAAACAAAATGGTGACTCCTGATTCCTGATCTCCACAGACATTAACCTAGATCTTTCCCTTTATCATCTCTGGCCTTACAAAGCTATGGCTTTGTGGGATTTCTCCTGAATTTCTCAAAGATTTTAACATCATTTCCCTCTCTAGCAGGGTTTTGTGGTCTGAATAGTTGGAGGTGGTCATTATTGCCACTGTCAGGAGAAACAAAAGTACCAACCAGTGGAGTAAGGCTGTTTCCTCAGGTAACAGATCTTTCCATCTCTGTCAGTAGAGGGCCATGATATTTTATTAGGATTCTGTTGCAAGGTAGATTATTGTGTTTACAGAGCCTGAATAACTCTTAAAAAGGTCTTAACATGCACTCCAAAATGTGAAACACCTGCAGTTTTCTTCTGCGTATGATTAAGATTTTATTTTTCAAAAAAGAAAACATAGTTATAGAGATATTTCTCAATATGCAAATTGTGCAGATCAAAGTTTATAAAACCTGATTCTGTCATGCTTCACGACAAGATTCTCCTGAATATTTTACTTTAAGTCTTTATTCCTTTGCATCTTATCTTACAATGATATCATAACAAAGAAAAAAAAATCAATCAATCATCGAAAAGTACTTAACATGTACTTTTTTATTTACAGAAAAAAACTTTTAGGAGTTGGAATATTCTAATTCATTCCCAATATTCAAACTAGAGATTTTTTTAAACATTATGTTGTAGGTAAGATACTCAAGTATTAAATCCAGTGATTTTTCACTCCAAGTGATAGCAAAGATTTACTAGAATTGTATGAGTCCTGTTTGAACTTTTACCCGAATGATTTTTCCTGCCATTATCTTAATTATTTGCAGCTTCTCCAACTAAAATGTAGTATTTCTCAACATTACTTAATTTACACTCAAAATGTTGATTTCAAACACAAGACATCAATTATGACTCTATTCTTGTCTTTCTTCCCTGCAGCCCTGTGTTTCTGGATTATCTTTCTGTTTGATTTTCAAGTCCTCATTGAGAGTTGGACTTGATGATCCTTGTAGCTCCCTTCCAACTCAGAATATTCTGTGAATCTCTGAATCTGTAAATTAAATTTATTTAAAATTGCCTTAAAAGTATGCAATAGATTTTTCACACTTTTACAGTGCTTTAGTACTTCATGTATTTTAAACTGCACACTTTCTAGTGTAAATATTTAAGTGATATTTCTACTCATAGATTTTTAAAGAATAGCTAAATACAAAATAATTAGGTATGCTATCACAGTGGTTATGCATTTCCTAAAGGCTCAGACCACAAAGTTGTTATCATCATAGCTAGGTTATATATTATTATATATGTTTGGGATATGGTAGAATACTCTAGCTTTTATACTGAGAAAGTAAAATATGAACGTTCAGTTACATGTAAAAAGTAAGGAAGGAACAAAAACTGCAGGTAATAGAGCAGGAAAAATTTTCTTTAGCCCTATTATTTTTAACCTAATTGCAGGTCTTTTAATCCTTCATGAAAGTTTATAAAGACATCCATTTTCATACACAATGTGTAAAAATTTGGAAAAATAAATGCTCTGAACATCAATGTACCATGGTAGAACACAACAATATCTTCAAAACTGTGGAATGGATATAATTGATTATCATCTCTGTACTTCTTAGGCAGAGATGAAACTGCTATATATGTTTGCTAATGAGCCGACAATAAACTTATAAAGGCAGAAATGAAAAACCCTGACTATGCAACCTCATATGTCATAATTCAAATGTATTATTTTCTATACTGAGGAAACAGAATTACAGTAGTATTTGATTTATAAGTATTACATTTTTCTAATTTATCTGAAAACAATTACAGGCATAGATAAAGCAGGTGAAGAAGATTTCTGGGGATAGAAATAAACTTTAATCTAGAATTAAAGACTTAAAAATTAATTACATAGTTTCTTTTAAAGTGTATATTTAATTTTAGTCTTTTGGTTTAAGTTTAGGGACTTTTTAAAAAGTCCTTAGAGGTTCATTTGATTATTTTAAAAGTAAATGGATTGAATTAAACTTGGTATAAAATTTTAGTGTTTGTGTTATAAGGATTTCTGCATAGTAATGAGTATGCCCAATGCTTTCCAGTAGAATGTGTTGATCAAAATTTTCAAGCTGGGTTTACCCCAGCATGGATTTTCTGGTACATTTTCATTAAACAGTTCAGCTTTCTGAAAGATTGAAATTTAGTGATAATTTTACTTAGTGAAATACACTAAATGTAGCAGTAGCTTCACATTTGGAAAAAGGAACTTGAGAGCAGAAAGACATTTGACATCTGGGTCAGGACTTCAGCCATTGAAGTTTCACACAAAAATCCACATTTATGCTTCCCACTGGAAAAACGTCTATGTTTCTTTCACTCCATTTTGTCAAGTGTCTCCCTCAACCTTTATTTTCTCAGGAAAGATTTTCTTTCTCCGCTTGTATTTTAAGCATATCTTTTCATTGTCAAACTGAGTTCACTCATTCAAAGCACTGGAACTACACACTTTAATATACGAATCTGAAATATTTAGCGTTAAATATCGATATTTCAATGAGCGAACAAATACTTTAAAAGATCACAGCAATTGTATACAATTAATTTAACTAATGCATTAGAGAAAATGGTAATATATCTGTGAGGAAAAAAAAGATGCTAAATTCACTAAGCTTTTCACTGTAAAATATTATGACTTTTCTCTTAAAATGAATATTTTTCCTTTTTAAAGATACTGAAATATGTTCTTCATTAAAGTTCTGGCTAAGTGTGGAAAGATGTCAACAATTTTGACAGTGGAAAATCAACCATACTAGCTAAAGTGGCAATATTGTGAAAATTTGCACTCAGTCTTAAATATTCATCTGGCAAGCTTTGAAACTACTAAATATAACTTAGGCTTGGAAATGTGGATTTCCTCTAAATATTAAACTGATTATCATATAGTGTATATTTACCAATGGCTAAGAATGATCTCCCAAAGTTTTCTTCAGAGGATTCTTGCCATAGAATTAAGGAGAATCACATATTCAAACCAACAGCTAGTTAGTCATTCACCTATGAATCAGAAATTATGTGCAACAGTCCATCAATCCATTTTTATGCACTTATGTCTTTATTCTGAAGAGAGGAGTTGGTCAATTTGATATTGAAATGCAGGCTAACACAATCTCCAGTGTCATGTGCAATTAATTATTTACAGTTCCACTTCAAATAGCAGAAAATTGGTCAGTTTAGCATTTGAATTAGGCCTTGATGTACATAAACACATTTTTCTACATTTAAATTAGTTATGTTCCTAATTCTTATGCTGTCATACAATATCAAATATTTATGCATGCACTGATCAACAGCATTCAAGAGCATATCGCAAGCCATGAAATTAGTTTAACTGCTGATTTGAAAGCCTTGCTTGTTCATCATGCTACATCCATGTGAATTTTTTCTACAAGAATGAAAAGTGAGAAGAAGGAAAAGGTCAAGTCATGCTAAACACTGGAAGCTCAGAAGTGTCACTAAGTCTTTCAAAATGCCCCACAGAAGAGGCAGCTGAAAGTTCAAAAACCTTCACTGCCTGTATGCAGAAATGCAGCTGTTATGAAGCCATACAGTCTGAACCCACAGCTCTAATTTTTCTTTTATTTGGAGCATTTCAAAGAATCATAGAATCACGGAATCATAGAATGGCTTGGGTTGGAAGGTACCATAAAAATTAGCTAGTTCCCACCCCCCTGCATAGGCAGGGACTGCTTCCACTAGACCTGGTTTCTCAGAGCCCCATCCAGCCTGGCCTTCAACAATTCAAGGGAGGCGGCATCCATGGCTTCTCTGGCAGGGATGGCAACAGGTTCCAGTGCCTCACCATCGTCACATTAAAGAATTTCTTCCTAATAACTGATCTAAATCTCTTTTTTAATTTAAAAGCATTCCCTCTTTTCCTAACACTGACCATGTAAATTCATTTCATAGAATCAAAGAATAAGCTGAGTTGGAAGGGACTCATCAGCATCATTGAATCCAACTCCTGGCCTTGCGTAGGACATCCCGAGAAGCCCACCATGTGCCTGAGAGCATTGTCCGAATGCTTCTTTAACTCTGTCAGGCTGGTGCTGTGACCACTTCCCTGGGAGCCTGTTCCAGTGCCCAGCCACCCTCTGGGTGAAGAACCTTTCTCTAATATCCAACTGTCAGAACCTGCCCCTGGTTAACAGATCAGTGTCTGCCACTCTTCCCCTCACAAGGCTGTTGAAGACCACAATGAGTTCTCTCTCCCCTCAGTCTCCTCTTTTCCGGGCTGAGCAGACCAAGTGACTTCAGCTGCTCCTCATACGGCTTCCCCTCATGGCCCTTCACCGTTTTTGTTGCCCTCCTTTGTATGCTCTCTAATAACTTAATGACTTTTTAATATTGTGGTGCCCAAACCTGCCCCCAGCACTCGAGGTGAGGCCGCCCCAGAGCAGAGCAGAGTGGGACAATCCCCTCCCTTGCCTGGCTGGCGATGCTGTGCCTGATGCCCCCCAGGACAGGGTTGGCCCTCCTGGCTGCCAGGGAACTGCTGACTCATGTTCAATTTGCCATAGATCAGGACACCCAGGTCTCTTTCCATGGCACTGCTTTTCAGCATCGCATTACCATGTCGGTCTGTACATCCAGGGTTGCTCCTTCCCAGATGCAGAATTCAGCAGTTTCTTTGTTGAACTTCACATGGTTGGAGATTGCCCAGTCCTCTTCTTTTTGAGGTCTCTCTGCAAGGTCTCTCTGCCCTTGTGGGAGTCTACAGCTCCTCCCAGTTTAGTGTCACCAGCAATACTAATTTTAGAAATCAGTGGCGAACTAAGGCTAATCCAGTCCAGTCAACCAGTTAAATTACATGAAAGTAAAGAAAGAGGAAGCCAAGATATTTTTCTTGTGCTGTTGATGAACTTTTTAAATCTCACTGAAGTAGAGTGTCATAGAATCATTAACGATCTTAAGCAATTAATGATCAATTAAATGTTAACAATTCCCTTCTAAAATTAAACTGCTGAGAAAACTCTGACAGCAATTGTAACTAATTTTCACTTGTCAGTATTTAGAGATGAAGCACAAAGTTTAGATTAGCAGATTTAGAAATGAAGTAGTATTTGGAAGACAGCAACTGGAGGATTTGGGGTACATTCCTTGACACAGCAGTTTAGGTTTTTTCCTAAGGAAATTATTTTGGCAAATGCTGGGAAATGTGTAACTAGTCAGTGCATCTAATGATTAAAAAACTGCACTTAATGAAATTTAGGATGAAGTCTTACCTGTAGACTTTTTGTAATTTTTAAAATGGAAAAAAAATGCTGACTTTATACCAGGAAAGGCCTTATTTAACTTCTCTAAAAAATGCATTAAAGATTGTACCCAGAAGCTATATTACAGGATAATGCATCAATTCCCAAATGCCAGTAATAAAAATGTAAACAGATGTTAAGTGTCCTTGAAATACATCTGAATGCTTAGAGAAACCAGTGTGCTTAAATTAATTTTTTAAAATGCCATTACTAGACTTAAAAGAAGACAATATCAAATGAGGTATGAACATAGTAAAGAAATTTTTACAAGGGAAATAATGGACCTATGGGAGGCTGCTTATGACATGGACAATTTTGTGTGTTTGTTTAACAGAAAAGAGATAGTAGGCATTTTCTACAATCAGAACACCTGCAAGAGATTATTTTTTGGAAAAGTCAAAAGAAGGGTCTCCAGTGAGAGAGTGAAAATAGTAAAAGGAAAGTACTGTACTACTGCCTTTGCTCCTCCACATAATTTTTGAGCTATTAAAGAGGAATTTTGACTATTGAACCAGCAAGATGCTTAGTCATCTGTAGAACCATAGAAACAATAAGCCAGCTATGGCAGACACAGCAACTATTTCAGCATTGTTCTAATTGCTGTGCTATGAGTTTGCATGCAATATATCTGCCAAACTATTGAGCAACTAGACACTGGCTCAAGCTTCAATAACAATTTTAATAAAATATGTATAAAAAGGGAATTTATAAATACATAAAAATACACACATAAAAACCTGCTCACTGTATTAAAAATTGACGTGGCATTTGAGCAGAAAAGTGTCTCAACAATCTTTGTAGTTACCATATACATTTTTATGCTTCTGCCCCATGTGACCATAACTATTTATTTACATATATATATGCATACAAACACCCACACATATCCATACACAACTGCTTGTATGTACAGATTTTCTATAAACGATGTGAGCATGTATGCGTGTACACATATATTTGCACGTATATACCAACATATATTTATTAAATTATGTAATAATTTTTAGAAGGTATTTTTAATAAATGCCATTATTTGGTATATTAGAGCATTTGTAATTGCTCAAAAGTCTAAAAAAGTAAGGGTAAGGTTTCATTGGTGAATAGCTATTTACTCTGTACTATGGAAAATTACATTTATTTTATCTGTAACCTGAATGCATACCCACAATTTGATCAAAGGTAGGAATACCAGGAGTGTCTCTGAGTTCTTCTTGTACTAATTAAAGCCTGGAAAATTTCTATCAGAACTCAGAGTTACTATGTAGTAAAAATTATATGCCTTTAGAAAGATCTGTTCAAAACCTGTACTGATGTACTTATCCTTCAAAAGGGTGGTTTTTTTTGATAAATATTAAGATTTTATCCTGAACAGATGATCCTCATGACTTCATATTCAATATATTAGCCAAAGTATTGAGCAATTGACTTTGGCTCAGCTTTCTAGAACAATTATAAAAATCTAAGAATAAAAAAGATTTTCACAGGTCACCTAGTGATGGTTTGACAAGCCATTATATGACTTGTAGCCAAAAATATTTAGAGGTTAATAAGGCCACAAAGTACTGGGATTTAGGGGTTACAAGATGACTTTATCTTTAGACTTGGCACAGATCTGATTCTGAGCAAGTTACAGATGAACATGACATTCCTTTTGTCTTACTGTGATATCTGGAAAAGTTGCAGTTGTAATCCCTAGGGTCTGGTCTTCCAGACTCAATCTGCTGATCTCCACTCATTCCACCTTTATTTGGCCTTGGATTTCCCCTGCAGTTTATTTGTCTGAGCACTTTCAGTGCTGCTCTGCAACTTAAAATGGAATATGCACACGCCTCAGGTAGCTGGATGCCTATAACATCATTGCTTTGTCTGTGAAATGCACGGTTCTAGAGAGAAAGACAAAATAGTTGTGATTCAAAATCATCATTACATCCATTTGCTGGGATAATCCAGCCAAAATAGTAGAAGCTGGTATCTGAAATACTCCATAAAATTGTAGTTAGTTATTTTCCCTACACTTAAACTACCAATATAATTCTAGAGCTTCATAAGTAATTGAAGGGTGTTTGGGGGCGGGGGTATGTGTGTAAATGATCAGGGATGGTTTTACCCTTAAACAATTTCAAGACTGAAAAAAATTAAAAGGACGATTTTTGTCTGAGGTAATTAAGGTATTTGAAGACTGTTTTTAGGTCTGTTTTTGAGGACCGTTTTTATTTTACAAGGCATTTAGCATGGATTTTTTTTTTTTAACCTAGATTTACTATAATTGTCTTTAAAATGCACTCTGCAGAATGACCCAGGAACATTTAACAATTTTAATATAAAGTAAAATATAAAGAAAAAATTTATTTTAGAATTCTATAGAACAATCAAGGCAGAAGGAAGGACTGCAAAATGCCATGATATTTGTTGACTTGTGAGACTTGTTTTTTTCCCTAGCAATAACATCATTTGAAAAGTTTATAATCTCTGGATAAACAGTTTCTGTCAGCTAGACACCATATATAGCATGAATACTGTCTTTTAGTCAGTAATAAGCCTGATGTCAGGCTATATTTTCAGCTGGTTTTTGGAGGATCCACATGGGACTTGCAGGTCTAATTAAGCTTTGTTTCCATAAAGTTGTTGGTTTTTCTTATATACGCAGGTATATGCAGTAGACTTTCCCAAGCTTCTCAGATTTCATTGTTAAACTTTTTGATAATTTTTCTTTTACCAATATCCTTCTTACATTGCAGATATAAATCCTGAAACAAGGTTGTTTCAATTCATTACATTCTACTTTTCTCTGATGGAAGATGAACCTTTTTTATATAGTTTCCTTTCTTCTTTTTCTTTTCCCATGTAATTTTTTTTTAAATCTAGATTCAGTTAGATATTGTGCTCCATGTGTGTAGATATATATTATCCACATGATATGGACTTTTTTTTCTTAATGTGTGTGTCAGAAACTTTTATCCAGAGTATTCAAGCAGAGGAGTTTGAATGGGAGGGGAGCCCACGAAAATATTGCACCTGGGACAGAGTGAGGTGCTTGTCTGATTGTTTACCTTGCACCCTTCTGTTTCTCTAGCACTAAAAATAATTTCCTACAGATTAGTGTTTGCTATATATCTCAGGCAGTGAAGGAACATGTAAAGGTGTTCAGCTTCTCAAGTTGTTTAGAGAAGGCAGAACAATAAGCTTCTCATGCTTGCAAGTGGAAGTGGGGATCAAGTGTGGGACGGTGTGCTGCCTCCACAGCATGTGTCCTAACTTCAGACAGGCAGAATTATCCAGGAGGAGACGGAGCAGTAAGCAGAGAGTCTCGCAAGACATTTTCTGCCTTGTAGGATGTTTCTGCAGGCAGAACAAAATGGTGTTCTAGTTCTCAGTCTGGGTTCATTCATTTAAGCTTTTGCATTGATCTTCCTCCATGTGTCTCTTCTAAGCATCGTTGAAAAAAATCCTCAGGAATATTCTACAAGGTTCGTTATCTGGATACTTTACAGTTAGGTTCTTACTAAATCTACTGCGATTGTTACTATTATTTTTTAGTGTTCCGTAACTGTTTATTGACTGACGTGGAATTTTTTTCACATATGTTTTCAGCCAGAAGGAGACTTAAATTTCCAACAATTTGCTGATTGAGGGAAATTCTTTCCAAAATAAGGCAGCTGCAGGACTCAGTGTTTCAGAAATATCTCTCTGAAAATCTGTGTCAATTTACAACGTATGCACATCCTTAGAGAAACATAACTGATTGCTGGATTTCCTGTTTATAACAACAAGAAATGCAGGGGTTTCTCAAACTGCTGGATCCATTTTTAATTTTGCAATTTTGTGATTTTAAAATTTAAATATCAGCTGAAGGTTAAAAATTGTGTTCTGCAAAATAAAAATGCAATTATTCAGACTACATTATGTGTTAAAATAATTTAGAGTGTCATGGTTCAACCCCATCTGACAATTAAGCCCTATGCAGCTGCTTGCTCTCTCTCCACCCTGAGTGGGACTGGGGGGAAAATTGGAAAAGTAAGAGAGAAAACTTATGTTTAATGGGTTCAATAGACAATAGCGTAAAAGAGAAAGCAAAACAGTGCACACAAGCAAAGCAAAACAAGGATTCCATTCACTGCTTCCCATGGGCAGGCAGGTGTTCAGCCAACCCTAAGAAAGCAGAGCTCCATCACAGGTACAGTGACTTTGGAAGAAAAACGCCATTACTCTGAACATCCTCCCTTCCTTCTTCTCCCTGCAGTATATGTTGAGCATGATGGCATAGGGTATGGGATATCCCTTGGGTCAGTTGGGTTCAGGTGTTCCAGCTGTGTGCCCTTGCAGCTCCTCCTGCACCCCCCATCCTCCTCCCTGGAGGGGTGGGGTAAGGAGCAGAAAAGGCCTTAACTCTGTGCAAGCACTGCTCAGCAGTGACTAAAACATCTCTGTATTATCAACTCTGTTTCCAACACAAATCCCAAACATAGCCACATACCAAGTACAGTGAAGAAAACCAGCTCTGCCCCAGCCAAAACAGCACAAAGAATTAACACAGTTTTGAAGTTTACTTCACCTTTATTTGATCCCATTCATCTTTGTGGTACATTGTACATCTCTTGAGAGCTATCATATTACTAATGGAAAAATTGGAAACAGTCTGCTGCAGTTAAAAACAACAAGAGCTGGCCAGAACAAAAGGTGTATGTATAGAATATCAAACTGCATGCTCTAAAAAGGTCTCTATTCTGAAACAAAAAAAAAGTTATACACAGAATAAGCAGACCATTATGGTCAGTATTTAGAGGAAACCTTTTAATTTTAAAGGCTGAACTTTCTATAGTTCATACATAGCAGTGCATTGACAAGAATTGACTCATTACTAATTTGGGTGCACCTGAAAAATTATTTCAGAATTGTGTATGCTATGTAGCTATGCTTTAGCATTAGCACCCGATGAAGATATAACACTGCAGAGTCATTTACTCAAATGAATACATGGAATATTTGTAGAAATTCTAATGACGCAGTTTGGGAGCTGTATATGAAAACTTAGCGTGGAAGTAGAGTTCAGTGGAAGTTTCTGGCCCAGCAGTTAAGCCACTGACAGCTGTTTTGGCCATCTCTCTGCTTTAAACTAGGTTGGATCGATATGAAATACAAATCCCATCTCTAAGAAGGGCCTGCCTGACATGCATTTGTATTAAAGTAGGTGACTCCTTTAAAACTGCAAATTGAAAAGCCAATGTGAAAAATAAATTTTTAAGATGACTCTTTCGAAGTGCTGTAAGATCCCAAGGCCTGATTATCAGTTGGATGGACAGTTTCAGAGAAACAGGTCTGTGTGTGCTACAGCTCTCTTCATTTTGTTGCAGAATTGTACCAAGGTGCACACAGGTGCTTTTATATGATTTCATTCAATTTTCTCTGTTGCTGATTATCAAAATGTAGTGGTGAGTGTTTCCAAGAGTTCATTTGAAAAATCATATATTTTATGGTCAAGAAAAATGGTATCTCCTAAGGGAAGATGGAGTAAAAGTCATCTTTGAATTAGCTTGCAAGGTAGGAATTTTTACCATTTCTTGAATTTTTGAGGGAAATGGCTTAAGACCTTAAAATGCTTGTGCTATTCCGGAGAAATTAGGTTAACATCAGAATTGTTAAAGGCACATCATACGGACACCGTAATGTGAGGGCGTCTTTTGGGTTGGGTAAGTTATAAACCTGAGCTACGACTATCATTGGGGCAAGGTGGTTTTAAAATGAGCTTACAGTCCTTGATGATTAACTGACTTCTTTAAATGTCTGAATTTTAATTAGAGTGATTTGACAGAACTAACATTAGCAGTCCTATGATTCCACTGGCAGAACTTGATTGGTGATAAATTTGGAGCTTTATTTAAGAATCCCTAGTTTCATATTGATTAGCAAAGTGTACCTATCCAAACTGGCTTGGATAAAATTTTTTCTTTGTAAAAAGAATGAGATAAAACCATGGAATATAATAAAGTTGTTTGTTTTTCCTTCATAATTTATAATTTTATGCTGTGTTCCTGTTAATATGCAATAAAAACTCTCAAAGTGATCCATCATCTCCTTAGCCCTGTTTGTCCTTTTGAGCACTTTCTCCTTTTATTTCTGTTCTCTTTTCACTTTTTTTAAAATCTCAAGTATTTATAATGATTGCACAGACTACACTTTAACGTTTAAAGAACTCTTATCTAGAGAAAAAGAAACTAATAGAGGGGATTGGTAAACAATACTATTTAATTATTGTGTCTTACATATTACTTACGGTCTTCCTTCCTTTTCCACCTTGATCTATGGAAGACCATGTTGAATCAACCAAATAAAGACATTAAGCAAAAACATATATATTTGTCATTAATAAAGTTACAATGCATTGTCCTTTGCATGGAACCGGCTGTCATACAACATGACGAATGACCTTCCTGAATATATACTGGATAGAAACATTTGGAAATAAGGATTCACTGATTCAGACATTTTAGTGAGGATGTAATTCCGTTAGAGAATTTCTAGTCTGCATAGGAAAAATGATACTTGAACAGCGAATGAATAAATATTTTCAGATGTTATATGAAGTCACACGTATCTTTTTCCTGAGATGAATGTAAAAATTAGGTGGAAAAACATTGAAGATTTCAATAAATTACTTAGACTATTGTTAACTCAATCATATATAATCAGTTTCTCATAATTTAAGCTGGAAGTTTTACAGCCCAGAAGGATATATGGTTTATGGTAGATGTGAGGATGTCTGAAAATTGACTTAATTTTCACCTTTTATACAACTGTCTTTTAATAATTTATTTTCTGTGTGAGAGTCATGTCATAAAAATTTGCCCTTGTGTGCACATGCAGCCTCCACATGAGTTCTGAGTCCTGAACTTTTTCTTAACGGGGCATTGGAGGCCTTCTGGCCTCTTAATACACTCTTGTTCACTTTCTATTTTTTTTCGATTAGATTAACTGTCTAGAGCTAAAGGAAAATGAGAATTGACACAAAGCTTTACCTGTCTGCAAGGAAAAATAATTTTAAATGAATATAGAGGTCAGTGGAAAATTATTAATTTTATGCTCCAGTTACTTTTATTATTCAAATATAGTACCCATTCTACTGCAGCTATGTAAGAAGAATAAAAGTGAATATCCATTTTTCTTCCAAAGCTATTTGATTTTTTTTATAACTGCAATCTTTGTTTTACATATAAATTAAAATTCAGTTCTCTTGTTATCCATATCTTAGATTCTTACTCTCATGCAATGCTGTGCACTGCACTTTTCACTGCAATGCTTAGACAGACACTTCAGAGACATACATTCATTGTCACTCACTGTTCGCATCATGTTGCATGGTTAAGCATGAGTGGTTTAGAATAAAAAGCCTAAAATAAGACATGTCACCCGAAAGAAAGAGAAAACCACTCCCTTCATAGCAGAGGTGTGAGTGGAAGGTCTGGGAAGGGATAATCTAGGAGTATCCAGTTTGCCCTGATTTTGTGCTATGACACACGGCCTGTGGCAACACAGACCCCTTCATGGGACACCTCTGAGAGGGTGTCCCTGGTGTCATGACTTCTGAGGAGAGTGCTGAAGAAAAAGAAGAACATGCTTGGGAAAAGGCAACATGGGTGGAGGAGATCTGCATTCAGAGAATTGACTCCCATTGAAGCAAGGTAGGGCTGGATCTAGTCTGGAGATTGAAAGAGGCAATCAATAGGTCAGATGAGAAACACAGGAGGGGTTTTTCTGTAATAAATGAAATGAGGGGGATGGTTCAGTATGAATACTGACTCCTCAGTATTTGTCACTATTGCATGATCATCCTGGCTCCAGACATGCTTTGATTCATTACCAAAAGGAGTCAAAAGCCCAGCTTTAAACAACCTAATTAAAACTCATAAGTGGACAAAAATGTGCCACCAGGCGATGTGTATCCTACCTGGCAACCTCTTTATCTTTGAGAAGCTTGCTTTTGTGGACTGAGAGAGCAAATCATCTCCAAGCTAGATATATTTAATTAGATGTTTCCACTGTAAATACCACACTTGACACAAGATAAAACTATTATAGGCTATTAGTTCTTCTGCTTCTCCTTTGGCACAAAATGATTGCAGTTGTCAATGAGCAGTAAATGTTCAAAACAACTCAGTATTAAGATACAATAATATTACCTGATAATCTTCAAAGATCTTTAAAGATAATCTTCAATATCAAAAAGCAGAAGGTTAAACTCATTAGGTGTAGTCTGTATGTTTCATTTCTATGATAGATTTAGTAAAAGAAAGCTATTTAAGTAACCCTTCTGATAATCAGAGCTTCTGCAAAGATGCTGAGAAGTTGACCTTTAAAAATATACTCTGATTATTGTGTTTGTCAGTTTATTTTGGTGATACACAGAAGCCAATTCTTGCCCATCTTTCTTCTGCCAGGATTCCATCGTTTTTCTTTTGTTTCACAACATTCTCTCTGTCCTGATTTCCTTTTCCTGGGAAAGAGAAAATGACCTAAAAACATATTTACAAGCATATAATTTCAGCAATGTTCTACTTATATGTGCTAAATATCAAGCTCACAGTTAAAGTACATTGGAGTAGTAAGAATGCCTTTTAAAAAATAGGATTTAAGCTGATTCTTCAAAAAGTACTTGGCTGCTTTGCTGTATAAGAAGACTTTTCTATGTCAGGGTTGTAGGAATCAATCTGCAGTTAAATCTTCCCTCCTGCACATAAAGTTATTGTGAAAAGAAATTCCAATATTCCCTGGCCACCTTCATGCACCTGCCAGATGACCCGAATTCATAATACTCCAATTGAGAGAGCCATTATATAAGATGGTGCTTTCACAGAAGAGGAAAACACTACTTTCTTGTATTTCTCTGACCTTAAGTTTGGAAATACTTAGTTGAAATTACTATGAATTTATTTCTCCTTTCAGTATGAAACGATAAGGAGGATTTGGCCTTCAATTTGTAACAAAAGTTACAAAAAAAGGATAAGGATAAAATTATTTTCAGGATTACAAAGGTTTTAATCATATGCGTAATAATATTACTCTTTGCCTTCTTGATCATTTACTTTAGTGACAGCCAGAACATCCATTGTTGTCACAGCCTGCCTCTGCTTTAAAATGGGTAGCAACACAATGCAATATGCTTAATAGCTATCTCAAGCAGGCACCTGCAGCTACAAATCAGCTGAAAAAAAACTACAGAAAAACACCCTCAAACACACTCTCCAAACTTTGGCTGTCTGAAATGGACAAGAGACGTAACTTCCAAAGGCTGAAAGAGCCCATGCTATCTATCAGTCATGGAAAGTTCAACCCCAATGGACTTTAGCTATTTTTACTTCAATGATGGACTACAGAGCCAGAGCAATTCTTCGGCTAACGAGATTCTGGTTCTATTAGTATGGTCCAAAGCTTTATAAGTTTGTACTCAGAGATCAGACACTAAATATGAAGCAGGAACTCTCAAAGTGAAGTCCAAAAATACACCTCATTGCCTGACAGTATTCTGTAAAGATTAAAAAGTGCTTTCATTTGTTCTATATTTATTGTGGCTTATTATTGCCTTTATCGCCTTTTGTTGCGGTCAGATTTGTGAAGGGCATACATTTACTGGTTTTTTGTTTTGCTGTGACCAGTGTGCTGCTTTTCTACTTTAAGTTATTGCATATGCTGGATTTCATATCCTCTGTCACAGAACCGAGCCATATTATGATAGGTAATGCAGAAACTAAAAATACAAGGTGAAATTTTCAAGTTAAGGCTTTAATTTTACTATTTCTCTTACAAATCTCTTTCATAAGAGAGAACAGGTTATAAAATATGAAGATGCCAGGTGGAATATGATATATAAATGACAAAAGAAAGACAAAAGCAAACAAAATCATGGGATGAAAAAACATCAAAAAATTATAGCTGGCTGCCAGGTGCCCATCAAAGCCACTCCATCACTTTCCTCCTCTGATGGGAAGGGGACAGAAAATATAAGGAAAGTCCCACAGGTCAAAATAAAAGCAGGGAAGGATCACTCACCAGGTACTGTCACAGGAAAACAGACTCAGCTGGGCAAAATTAGTTTAACTTTTTGCCAATCAAACCAGAGTAGGGTAGTGGGAAATAAAAAGCAAATCTTATAACCCCTTCACTGTACCACTCCCTTCTTCCTGATCTCAAATTCATTCCGCATTTTCTGTCCCTCCTCTTCCACAGTAGCACAAAGGGACAGGGAATGGGGTCTGTGGTCAGTCCATCCCATGTTGTCTCTGCTGCTCCTTCCTCCTCAGGGAGAGAACTGCTCATGCTCCTTCCCTGGTCCCTCATGGGGTCCCTCCCATGGGAATGTGAATGTGAGTTCTTTCCACAGGTTGCAGTTTTTCCAGAACTGCTCCAGAACGGGTCCCTTCCATGGGCTGCAGTCCTTTAGGAACAGGCTGTTTCAGTGTGGGTCCTCCATGCATTCACAAGTCCTGCCACCAAACCTGCTCCAGCATGGATTCCTTGCTACACCAGTCCACAGGTCCTGCCAGGCACCTGATCCAGCACAGGCTTCCCACTGGGTCACAGCTACCTCCAGGCATCTACCTGCACTAGTATGAGGCCGTGCCTCCATTGGCTGCAGGGGGATCTCTGCTTCCCTGTGGACCTCCATGGACCTCACCATGGTCTTCACCATGGGCTGCATGGAATCTCAGCTTCGGCTCCTGGAGCACTTCCTCCCTCTACTTCTCCATCAACCCTGACATCTGCCTGGCTGATTCTCTCACACATTCTCACTCCTTTCTGGCTGTTCTTCTGCAGGAGTTTGGGGTTTTTTCCCCTGTCTTGAATATATTATTCCAGAGTTGCTGCTCCCATTGCTGATGGGTGTGTCCTTGGTCAGTGGTGGGAGCCAGCTGGCATGGACTCAGTTGAACATGGGGGAAGCTCCTGGAAGCTTCTCATAGAAGACAGCCCTGTAGCCTCCATGCTCCAAAACTTTGCCAGGCAAACCCAATAAAATGATACTATCAGAAAGCAGAGAGTTTAATAGGAAGGTAGAGTTGTCCACCTGCCCAATTAATTCCAGATCTAATTTTCCAGTGCTGTGTCTCCATTTTATTTTTTTCAAAGAATAATTAAAAAAAAAATATTATATGCCTAAGAAATGTCATCTGCAAAATGAACAATCAAACCATTTTAAGAAGGTTTTTTTGTTTTTCTTTTAAGATTAGATCATGCTGTGAAATTGTTCTGTTAGGAACAAAAAAAGGATTTCCCTCTGTAACCTGTACAAAGTTGAATTGCACTCCCAGAGATCTGCCAAACAACCTGGAAATAATTTGAACAACCAGTGATCCATGTTGAGTGATCTTTACCTCCTCACTCTCTGCCTGCTTTTGTTCTTGGTTTGCATTTTTTCTTTGATCAGACGGTTGCTGCTTGACTAAAGAAGGATGACTAATTGTTTAAAAATATTTTAAACATCTTTTGAAGTACTCCATTATGACAAGTTATGTCAATGCTGCAAAGCTTCACTCTATCTACTCTCCTATTTTGTTAATGACAAGTGAACTAAATGAGCTACAGTGTTCAATGCAATGTGAAGGGTACTTGATGCACAGCTCCCATTAATTATAAAAAAAGAAAGCATGGCTCATTTCCTGTAGTATGTTAATACCAATATTTTCAGTCTTTCTTACTTCTTTGTAAATATTAGCTGTTAATCCACAGAAGAGCCTTAGGAGGCAGTTTTACTTTTTTATACTACTGAAAACTTTTAAGTCCAGATTTGGATCTCTAATAAATCTGGCCTGAATTTAAAAGGTCTTCACCACAAAGGAGCATCTGTCAGTAGAAGTGAATTGTTATCCATAAACTCAGGTTATTTTATTGGAATCTCCAAATATGGATTTAGAAGCATAAGAATGTGCACTCTGGAGAGAGGAAGGAAAAAAAGCAGCCCAAATATCTGAGTATAAATATTTGAATTCACTCCATCCCTGGATTCCGCATAGCTCTCTGAGCTCCATGTATTTCCAGCTTAATGCTTAAAAATCATTCCTTCACCATAAGTGAAAACTGAGATTAAAAAAATAGTTGCACTTTCTTTTTCTGGTGCTAATAACCACATAGCATGGACAAGTGTCCAAAACAAAAAAAAATTCATTTGTCCATTTTTCAGAAATGGCTAGAGATTGTCACTGTTCTGAGAGACAATTTTTTTTATTTTAATGGAGGGAATTCTGAGAGAAGAGGGAAATGGTTACCAGTGAAACTCAGTAGATCACTATAGTTTCTAACCTGTAGAAGCCCAGAAAATAAGGAGCTAATGTGTATGTCTCAAACCCCAGTGGTCATTGAGCCAACCAAGGATTGTTGTGTAAGAACCTGCTGTGCAAACAGGCAACAAAAATCAGGCTGTGGCTGGTGAAGGGGCCATGCATAGTACTTTTCTGTGGCAGTACTTTTCTGCAACAAATGTCCTTGTTCTGGTTCCTGCAGATAAGCGCAACACAGTACTGTGTAAGTGCAGGACTGAGGTCAAGGAGAGGGGGATGAGAACACCAAAGACCCCTGAAGCCCTACAACCCATTTCCAAAAAGGTCTAGAAGAATGGATTGTGCATGATAACTCATTTGCATGGAAAGCTAGAAACTTTGCTTCAGGGTGGGGAAAACTTACCTATTAAAAAGTATACCAAGAAAGCCTTGGATGTGCCCCCAAGGATCCTGGACACCCCGCTGGCTGGATTGAAGTTGGGTCCAGGACACGTGATCTCCTTTCCTCTCCTATCTAACCCCTCTATCTCTTCCCTCTTTTCTTTTATAATTTTATTTCTTTCACTACTAGAAATCGAGGGACCAATTTATTTCCATGCTGTGTGTATAATTTATTAATAAGACTTCATGTCTTCAGAGGTTTCTGACTTCTGTTTTTCCTCTTTGATCATAGGTTTCTACGAATCTTGGGTGCTCCCTTTCTCTTAGGAGTGGAACATGACATCACCCACCATATTATCAGCACTCTTGAAGCAACTCAGTGAACATAGTGCAAACATTCTTAAAGGAAATTAAACTGCAGATAAAGGCTATTCCCAGAAACAACAAGTGATTTTTGAACAAAATGAGACATTGTAGAGGGTTCCATCTTAAAATAGTAAGCATCTACTTCCTCAAAACCTGGCATCCAGTTGGGTATCAAACAGGAAAACCTAATAGCTGAAGGGAATCTAAGAAAGCCATTTGTAATCATTTTAAAGATCTAACATTATCACATCTTTAAAAATATTAATCTAATTGGTATTTTATTAGTATTCATAGTAATACCAATAAAATATGGGATTTTTTTCTGCCTCTGAATAATGTTGTAGAATGGATTTAGATCTAACAGGCTCAGACTGCCCCATCATTTTTGAATTGGACTGTGCAGGTATTTGCTATAGTCACATTTTCAAGTCCTTATTAATTGAAGTGGTGAAGAATGGATGTAGTTAACCAGTTGCAGATAGCCCAGTTGAAGAATTCTTCAGAGCATCTCCCAGCTGAAATGATAGCTCTGGACCAGTTCAGTCAAAAAAAAAAAAAAATGAACTCCTTTTTTGTTTGTTTGAAGTATTCTTTACTTTAGTTCTCCACTGAGTTTCTGAAAACCATCAGTCTCTCAGTAGAAGGACATAGGTGTCAATGTTCTTAGTGGAAGTGGTCTAGCAGGCTCCCACCACTTGTCCAAATCCACACTGATAATTTTGTGTGAGGTACTCAGGTTGATACCAATTTTAGCAGCAGTATGTGGGTGTCAAAAGAATTGGGAGTGGAAGCTTCCAGTATGAGCAAGGTGGGACTAACTGTCAATGTCAGATGACAGGAAAAATCATGCTTGGTAGAGAGGCAAAAGTAATCAGACAACTGATTAAGGAGAGAAATAATTATGGAGAGAACTGATTAAGGGAAAGGAAGCCAGCACTCATCAAGGGTAGCATGAGAGACAAGACACTAGAAGACAGCTAAACTGCCAAAAGAAATGTGGGTGTAATTGCCTCCTCTAGCTTCAGGAAACATTGATTGGGCAAACTGCAGCACAGCGTGGGTGTTTGAGAAAACTGAAAGCTGAGCAAGAGAAAAAGCTAAGTGGCAAAATATGGCAGAGAGTTTTCTGAGGCAGAGCAGTATTTGAGAAATGTGCAGCAGGTAAGGCTGGACATAAGAGACAAGCAACAACACACTGGCAAAGCAGGGAAGAGCGGAGGATGGAAGAAACATCCCATCTCAGCACAGAAGAAATGAGAGTCCAGCTGAAAGAGAGGGATATTTGTCTTAAAGGATTAACAGTTCAGAGAAAGGGAGGTATTTGATTCATGCAAGGTCATGCTTTTAAAGTGTCGGTTGCTAACTGCAGAGGTCTGTAGAGGCAGAGGCTCTTTATTGCCTGATCAGTTGTTTCCGAATGAAAAGTTGGTCTAAAGAATAGTAATATGTAATGAATGTGGTAAAAAATGAAAAAAATTACACATTTTTTATTTCTTCCTTTTAGATTCAACTTTTTTCCCCTAGATAAATGCCCAGCAGTTTAATGGAATATGGTCATGCTGTAGCTCAGACTAAGAAAGGTGTTAACTTTTCTAAGGATGTATTTTTAAAGTATTTTCTCATTATGGGGGGGAAACACACTCTTTATTAACTTAAAATTCCTATGAAAATTGACACTATTCTGTAACCCATTACTATGCCTTCTTTTTTTCCTCTTCTGCGTGACGTCTCTGAGTAATGATAATCCTCCTTTAGACCTCCTTATATAGCATCAATCAATTTGTGAAGGTCAGAGTATATTTATCTCCCTTGTTTACCATCAGGCCAAACTGGTGGGGACAGCTACCATGCTTGTAGGGAGTTACAGATCAGTTGCAGGAAATACGAGTAGAATTTCATGTTATGTTGTCTTAAAGACCAAGTATGTTTATTATGACCAGGATATTATTATGTGAAACTAAAGGACCTGATAATAATTTATCATTTATTACAACATTTTGTCAAACTTTACTCTGTCCTTTTTTTCATTGTTTTGTTGTGATTATGTTAGTTTTAATATGCTTAGATGGTTATAATATTGGTTGTTTATAATAATATAATATAACCATGTTGGTTTATTTTGATGTGCAATACTTTGGGGAATATTAACCAAGCTAGGAATGATGAAGCTCTTCAAAATTAAGAATACAGAAATCAAGAAAGTATGCAAGAGGATTACAGTTGCTACTGTATTTCAAAGACTGTGTTCATCCCTCTCTTCCACTGATGTAAATCAGAAATGGCTTCTTTATAGTCTATCCATTTTTTTATATGTGTATATATATACATACAATGATAACTTACTATAAAACCTATGCAGGTCTTACCTTTATTCTCCATTAATTTGTACTGCATAGGGATGTGCTAATTTTGTTCTAAGATCTACTGTAATTATAATGTCTTACAATGGAAAATACTGCACAAAGTTCAGAAACACTTCAACTTCAGTTAAAAGAATAAGAATTTTCTTTTGATTTTTGTGAATTCAGGAAAACACAGTCCTTTTTTCACTCTCTCATTTTGGTATTATATACTATGCAAGACAACCACACCAGAGTCCTGTAGGGGAAAAAAAGATCTGTTTTTAGGGTGTAGAACTATAAAAGGAGAGTTCTCCCTCTTCTGCTCAAGTCTGCAATTTGGAAAGTCATGCCACCTACCTGAGCTATTCCATTCGCAGCCATTCTTTCTGCCAGACCTCTTCACTTGTGGAACATAGTTTCATGTTATAGGGCTTTGCACCAGACCCTGAATAATAAGGCTTTTTTATTTTTTTTTGGATTTTCAAGTCCTGTTTTAATATATACAATGATACTGAAGGAACTGGAAATGGAAGTTTCCATCAAAATTGAAAATTGGTTTTAATAGCAAAGTTTACTTTCCTTGTTGTGTGCAAAGCAAGTTCTTGGTGGTTCAATTTTTCAGCTTACATGCTAAATTGAGCACAGCAGATAATTTCTCTTCAACTTCTCTCTTTGCCTTTGAGCCTCCACAGCTGCATCTATGCAGCTTGGATACCTAAAAAGCTATAGATGCCACTGCAGAGGCTGGACCTCATTGCTTCTAATTATATGTAGTTAAAGTATGAACTATTTCAAATTAAGCTCTTTTGGATCCTGGTGTGTTGGTTTTACTGTCCAAAGACACTTACTATGGAGAATATATCTCTGAGGTTTGCACCTCTTGATGATATCGCATTAAAGCATGGTTTATGAGGTACCAAAGCACGGTTTATGATCAATGTGTTTCCAACTTGAAAGTGAGAAATAGCCTTTATAAAACATGTAGGCCAAAAATATGAACAATTATAGACAAGTCTTAAAATACCATCAGAAGTATTCAGCTCACTTGTAGAATTTTGGCTGTCTGTCTGGAATTCAAGAGTAGACTAATTGCATATCATGCACAAAAGATTGCCCTGTACAAGGCAAAGACATTTCTAATTTTCAGAGTAAATTGATATAGCAGTTTAACATGCTATATATTAATTTATTCTTTGCCTACAGAAAATTCTTCTTTGCCTACAGAAAACGCTTCTTTGCCAGAAACATACAGAGACAGCATAATTTGCAGTTTAAACAAAAATACATAAATAAGTGTGTTGTATAGTCAACTACTTTTTGTATTCTATCAGAACAAAAACTTCACTTAAACTTACGTAAACTTTGACTCATCTACTGTTTTTTTCCTTTCAGTTACGGTGACTATTCTAAAAAAACAGCAGAATATTTATATTTAATTTTTTAAATGTATAAAAACTTTACTTAGAATTCATTATTGTTGCATAGGGAGGGTAAGTTTGAGTAAACAGCATGTTTTTTACATAACTTTTGGACAATGGCAAGTGAAATCTTCCAATGCATATATTTGATTTCCCTGTCAGATAGAAGCAAACATGCTTATTAACTATAATAACTTTGTGAATCTTTAAGGCTGTCATGTCAGTCTGGATGTATAGTCAGATGTAGATAGCAGAACTTTGACTCAGCATGTCACTTCTTACCTTGCCAAGCATGAGAAATGTGAGTAACGAGACTTGCAAAATGAAATATTGCCTGGCAGTAGCCTGCCTTACAGATGAAAGAATCCTACTATAAAGCTACCTTGACAAGAAGTGTATCACTCCTAGGACCTTTCAGATTAGTGGAGTGATGCAGCTTTATTATCAGACATTGTTCAGTTCATCATAAACGTCTCACTGCCACTGCACCTTATGTGGGAAAAGGGCTATATAAAAGCATACTATATTCCAATCTAATTGACACAATGGCTTTCTTGGTAATTAAGATCCAAGTGCTGTTAAATTTCTAGGGATTTTCTATTACCAGTATGAATCAAATGATTTAAAGTGGCTAGATTACAACAGTTGGTGTCAGAGCTTAAGAAGAGGAGTGGAAAGTGATCTTCTAAAAGGAATAAATAAAATTTATTTATAGACTCAATTTATTTGTAAGTGACCACCCCAAACTGATCTGAAAAAAATAGATGGAAAGAAGATCTTTATAATTTTTCAGCTCATGGCAGTATGTCTTTAAATCCACCATTAAAAGCCTGTTCAGTGGCCATAAATATAAGCCTGGAGAACAGAGTTTGCAATTAAATAGTTGGTGTTGTAGCACAGAGATGGGAATTTGACAATGAAAATAGTTTTATTTGTGCTTTAGATCTTTTGAGGGAAATCATTCACTCTGTCCCTTATTGCATATTCTGTACCCAACAATATTCATGGATGTTTCCATACAGAGGACCTGGCCAGAAGAACGTTCACAACAATGATGTGAAGGCCAAAATCCACCCTCCTCCCTAGCAGCCATACTGCCTAGCTTCATAAACTCCTCACAGAAACCAAGAAGACTCTGCCTGGCATACTGGAAGGAGGGAGGAGACTTAGCTCCTACCACTTAAGGTCTTCATAGCATGAAGGCACACAGTATGAATGACTCACATGCAGCAAAGCTCTCATTTGAAGAGTCTAAAGTCTGTAACATTCTGCAGAAATACATGCATGAGACAACATTTCAACCCAAAACCAGTCCTCTTGAAAAGCTACAAGAGGACTGATCCTACAGTTTTGTAGGATTGCCTGTTTCTGTCCTCCATCCACCCTTTCCTCAGGCATTAATACACATTGATAAAATCCCCCTTCTCCGGCTTGAATGGTCCCAGCTCTCTCAGCATTTCCTCACAGGAGAGATGCACCAGTTTCTCAGATGTCTTAGTGGCCTTTTGGTGGACTCTCTCCAGTATGTCCATCTCCTTGTTGTACTGAGAAGCTCAGAAGTTGTCACAGTACCCCAGGTGTGGTGCCACCAGGGATGAATAGAGGTAAAGAATTGCCTCCCTCACCTGTCAGCAGCACTCTCCTTGATGCAGTCCAAGATACTCTTGGTCTTTCTTGCTGTAAGGGCAAGATACTTGCATTATCTTTGCAGAATTATCAGGCTCTCTGATAAATGAATCCTCTTAATAAACTGAAAACATGGAGCTTTTAATTTTAGGCCCAATTATTCTGTTATTTTGTAGTTGGAGATCTATGTGGAGTTTTTTTAATTTTTATTTTTATTTTGGTTTTTAAACTCTAGGAGTATATATCCACTCCCTGATATTTAGAGATATCTCAGCCTTCTTATAGCCACCTCAGTCTCTTAAAGAGTAAGTCACTTCTGTTAAGTTTGATATCCTCTCATACAAATAAACTAGTTCCCTAGGCTCTTGTGCAGTCCACTGTACTGCTGTGCCTCTTAACAACCATTCTTTTGGTTCTCTAGTGCAGCTCTACACAATCTGGCATTATTTCCAGGCCTCCCTCTTCCTTAAAACATCTTCTTGTCATTTGGAAATATTGAAAAAGAGAAATTATACAGCTTTAGCTACTTTTCTTTGGGTACTGACCAACTAACCTTGACCAAAATTATGCTGAAGTTTATGTTACAACCTCTCAAGCCACTCCTCCCCTCCTGTCACAGCCAACAAATTACAGTCAGTAGAAGAAAAGCTGGCTGACCCTTCAGCCCTTTTAATGCAAAGTGGGATTCTTTAGAGCAAACGTATGAACCTAATAATTAAAAATAACCAACCAGCCTTTGCCCTAAGCCATCTAAATCCATATGAACTTCTTTTCTGTCGGTGCTGCTGCTGAAAACAGCAGTCTTCAGCAGAACAGGGAGCTGAGATAGTGAACTCCTCACTAGTTCTTGTCTGTCCTGCCCTTTGGTTATTTTAAGTAGCTGGTGGCGGCATGATGATTGTATTCATACCTCATCTGCCCAAAATCCAAGGTCCCAACTCAATTAGGAATCCATCTCCCTTCTCTTCACACTTCTGTATTCTCATCCTAACACACCTCCATCAGCCTAAAATCTCTCTGGGTGTCACTAAAGGAGGAATTTACTGGTGACCCATTTGAGATGCACTCATGCCGCCTTGTACTTAGCTAGGATGAATAATAGATAATGAGGTAGCACAGTCACCACTAGAGAGAGCTCTGATACTAGAATTATGATCAAGCCCTGTTTTAGCTAAGTTCCTATTTCAGACTTCAGGGGCAGTTGCTTGAATGGATGGAGTGTCAAAAAGGGAAGAGCAATACAAAATAGCAGGAACTGCAGAGTATTAGGGAAGATTTTAGACTCAATATTATTGGACTGTGATTGGTCTACAGAAAGGAGAGAGAGTGTTTTTCTAGTTTGGCTTCTTTCCACTTTAATTCAGCAGTTTTTTGACATTCCACTTGCAATACTTATTGCTGCTCAGCTGCTCTGCTTCATGGTTTATGACTTGATATTGCTTTCAAGAGAATATAATATGAAAATAGAATACTGGAATTTGGGGGGAAAAAAGTGATTTATGAATCATGTCATTTACTGTTGGTTAGGTACTTCAGTAAAATTTATGCAATTTTCAGAACTCAGTACATTCATGTAGTTTGACTATTTAAATGGGAAGTATCTTTGAGCAGAGAAAGTACTTGTACTCTTCTTTCACTAACACTAGAAAATAAACATACTGGGGATACCAACACTGTGCAATAATGTTTGTGCCTTTATTATCATAGTCCAAATATATCTTTACTGAATGGGAGATATGAATACTATCAAGATGGGGACTGACAATGCTGGAATAAGTAAGGTCATGTAGGCAATTTTACTGTTTTTATAAATAATGCAGGAAAGGTACCATAATTTGTCCAATATTCTTCTAATGGCCTCTTGAATGTGATCTCTGTTATTCCACCATGGTGTAGGAGTAGGGCCAACATGGCAGGCTGTGTGAACAGTGTGTGTAAAACAAGGATCAAATACCCTGTCACAAAGTGACAAAGTAGAAGCCAGTGTTCAAAACCTGTATTTCAAAGCCATATTTACCCTCCATTATTTCCATGTGCTTCAGAAGAACATAATCCCTCAGATTTGGATCAATCATCTCAGCCAAGGAAATATGTCAGCTTCAGAATGTCTCTTTGTTCCTAGTTATTTAGATTGGACTTCTTTTTCAAAATACACCTAACCTTCTGCGTAAATTTTGTTTTGTGGGGCTCTGAGAACAGACACTACCCTTCCACTTTCAGCAATTGAGTCACAGTGCTTTAATTTTCCTTCCAAGAGAGCTAGATGTTCCTTCACCCTCCTCTGCAGGAGTAATCTGCAAACACAGGCAGTCTGCCCACCACTTCATCACCTCTTTCACCCAGCCTGGCCTGGATCAGTTCCAAGGATGGGGCATTCACAGCTTCTCTGGGCAACCTGTCCCAGTGCCTCACCACCCTTAATAGTAAAGGATTTCTTCCTAATATCTAATCTAAACCCACCTTCTTTCAGTTTAAATCAATTACTCTGTGTTGTATCACTATGTGCCCTTGCAAAAAGTCCCTCTCCAGCTCCCTGGCAGGCCCCTTTTAGGTACTGGAAGGCTTCAGTAAGGTATCTCTGGAGCTTCCTCTTCTCTGGGCTGAACCACCCCAAGTCTTTCAGCATGTCTTCATAGGACAGGTTCTCTAGTCCTATGATCATCTTTGTGTACCTGCTCTTGATTCATTCCAACAGGTCTATGTCTTATTTTTGGGGCTCCCGACCTGGATGGAGTAGTCCAGGTAGGGTCTCATGAGAGTGGAGTAGAGGGGGTAAATCCCCTCTCACACCCTGCTGGCCACAGTGCTTTGCATGCAGCCCAGGACATGGCTGGCCTTTTGGGCTGCAAGTGCCCATTGCAGCTCATGCTGAGCTTTTCATCAACCAACACTCCCAAGTCCTTCTCCTCAGGGCTGCTCTCTGCCCATTCTCTGCTCATCTTGTATTTGTGCTTGGGATTGCCCTGACCCAAGTGCAGGACCTTGCACTTGACCCGTTGAAATTCATGAGGTTTGCATGGACATAACTCTTAAACCTGTCAAGGTCCCTCTGGATGGCATCCCTTCCCTCCAGCGGGTTGGCCGCACCACACAGTTTGGTGCAATGTCAAACTTGCTCAGGGTGAGCTCAATCCCACTGTTCATGTCTCTGACAAAAAAGTTAACCACTGCTGGTGCCAACACATACCCCTGAGGAATGCCACTCGTCACTGGTCTCCAGATGGAGAAAGAGCTATTGATGGCAACACTTCGGCTGAAATCCTCCAGCCACTTCCTTATCCCCTCAGAGGTCCATCCATCATATCCACACCTCTCTGGTTTAGAGACAAGAGTGTTGTGTGGGACAGTGTCAATTATTTGCACAAGTCCAGGCAGATGACATCATTCCTCCCTCATCAGCCACTTCTGTAATGCTGTCACAGGTCACCAAATTTGTCAACAGACATGATTTGCCCTTAGTGGAGCCATGCTGGCTGTCACCAATAACCCCTTTATTTTCCATATGCTTTAGCACAGTTTCCAGGAGGATCTGCTCCATGGTCTGGCACGGCACCAAGGTGAGAGCAGCTCATCTGTAGTTCCTCTTTGACTCTTTTCTTTTTTTCCCTTTCTATAAATGGGGGTTATGTTTCCCCTTTTCCAGTCAGTTAGAACTTCACCAGACTGCCACAACTGCTCAAATAGGATGCATAGTGGCTTAGCCACTTAAAGAACTTTTAACATGGGTCATTTCACAATGTTTCTGTATTTTTATCATATGGGGGGTGTGCATGAGGGTTGAATATGTCTTTCTTTTCACCCTTAGCACTGGTATCTTTATTGTTTATTTTGTAATTTTTGTGGAGAACTAGATACAGCAGTTTTTTTATTATGGCCAAACATTGTATTGATGCCTTTTTCAACCTAGAAATGAAACAAAACACACTTTCGAAATAATTTTTGTACAGAAGAATTTAGATTCTAAATAATTCTTCTATAGAAGAATTTATAATTCTAAATTTATTTTAGAATTATAATTTATATTATAATTTTAGTATAAAAGTGGATCTTTATTGGAGCTTCAGAGGCAGTAACGGAAGAATGTCCGCAAAAGCCCACCCCTAAGGGGGTGAATAGGGTTTTATAAGTGTGGCAAATTAGTATAATTGACAAAAAGCCAATTAGGAAGACAAGTGGTGATGCAATTCCCCCCCAAGTCAATCCCCTTTTCTGGAACCCTGCCTTAGTACTAGCTGTACTTTGTTTATGAAAATGTGTCTTGAAGAGTTGTTCTCAACCTTGGTAGCCAGGGAGAACCAAGATAGGATAGGGGCCCTGGAATTTGTTTTATCTTTCTACCTAGGGAAAGGGCATGGAAAATTACTGGGAAAACTAGCCAGTAATAGAATAGGCTACAAATATATGTGTAAAGAATACAGAGAATATATAAGGAAAAAAAAAAAAAGCAAAACCCAAAATGGCATCAGTAGAACTTCAAGTAACTTACAAGTCTGAAGAAGAAAGTTAATTGATTTGTCAGACCTTGTTCCTTGGAGAAATTCCACCAGAGACATAAACAGCATATAAGATGACAAGCCAGTGGTGAATGTTATCAGTGTCTTCCATGATTTTTACTGGAAAATGTTAGCTCATTTTGGATATTAGACATTGTTTACTTGGATAAATAAGTGATTGGCAGAATTCGGGAGAATTTAAAGTCTAGAAGGAACACTGATCTATACTTTTCTCAAAAATTCTGAAATGACAAAATTGTAACCTTACTGACACCATGTATCAGGATGCTTTGAGACTGGAAAATACAAAGGAAGAATTGGGAATACCTGAATTAAAAACGAGGTTACAAAAGTTTTAGATTCAAGAGGAGATGGTTAAGACAAATATGAAAAAATTAGCATAGATGTTTAGAAATACATCCAAAATCAGCTGAGAAGCAAATATGTTACAAAAGACAGAATGCAAGGCCTGGAAATGCTTTTGGCTGAAGAAAATGAAGAAAGTGTGGAGCCTTTTAACTGTGATGGAGGGAAAATGCAATTCAGAGACAGATTTTTTGGGGTGGTGGGTGTGTCTGTATTAATTTCTTAGGACCTTGTAGAAGCCAAGAAGATAAAGGGCTAATATGTGGGTCTCAAACAGTGTTAGCTGGATGGCAGTGAAACCAGCCAAGGATTGTTGGTAACAATCTCTTTGCCTCACTTCACTGACAAAAAGGAAGAAATGGATGCCACATGTCATAGAATCATAGAATTTTTAAGGTTGGAAAAGACCTCTGAGATCATCAAGTCCAACCTTCAACCTAACACTACTCCTATGTTCAATCTTGATTGTAATATGGTTTTTGATGTTCAAGACCTTCTCAACTCCTACAGCCCGGTGGAAAGTGAGAAAGATGAGATCACTGTGAGGTAGGTACAAAAATCATTGGTAGGATTGTGGAATGATCCCAGCTTTGCAAACAACTCAGAAAGTTCATTGCAGAGAAAATGGGGAAAGAGTCGGAAAGGTGTCAGTGGTATATTTTAATTAATCTTTCAGCCTCAAATATACCCTCATTTTAACCAAAGATATATTGGAAACCTGAAATAACTTTTTGCTTACTATCTAAAGAAGAAGGCAGAATGTGTGAGTGTGTGGAAAGAGGGAAGATATGACATCTGACAATCCTCCAGTTGATCAAAGGCTGGTACAAAGTGGGCAGAGGATTGACCAGCAGGCAGGAGGGCCAGTGGGCTGCAGGGACTATTGCTTTCCCTCACAAGCTGCTTGAACTCTGCTTGCTGATGTGAGAGCAGTTGCAGTCACAGTTTCGTCTGTAGTCTCCTGCCTAAATATTCCCATGAAGCCTGACCTTAGAAGTAAATGTACTGCACAAAGGAAGAAAAATGTGTAGTACCTTGGAAAGTACAAACAAAAGTAGCAGGTTTTAAAAATTATGGTATATCTATCTAAAAAGCACCAGTTTCACAGCTGTAACCATCACCTCTTTATAGCATCTTTTATAAACAGGTCCTTAAAATACTCATGAGTTTTTCTTTGGTAAAAAATGCAAAACAAACCTGAGGTTTGAATGGGCTCACTTGAGTCAATAATATTATGCTGATTTAACCCAGTTGAACATCTGCACCAGAATTGTATATACAGGACTATAACACTATTCAGTAAAATCAAACATATAACACAGCTTAGCTACTCTAAGCAAGAAATTCCTGTCTCTAAAGAGGCTTCAGTATTGTCTAGTGAACTGCAGTGTTTTGAAATATAGCTATTGTCATGTATTTTACCTGCTCCACAATCCTCCTTCGTGTAGACTGCCTTCCATATGAAAAATCCCCAGAAATGATACTTGGACGACTTAAGTACTCATTTTTCACATTGCTGGTGTTTTCAACAGATCAATGACATTGTCTTCATTTATACCAGAAGGAAATAGTGATTAAAAAAAAACCCTGTTATAATTACATTGAATTATAATTAAAGAAAAGAAGATAAAACTAAGGAATAAAATATATTATTAAATATCTCTTTTCAAGGAAGGTTTGGAAAGAGAAAGGCAGTGAAGCAAAGAGTAGCAGAAGGTGTCTGTGTGTTGTAGAACCTGAAGCCTCTCACAACATGAGCAAAATTATACTTGAGTACAGTAAAACTTTATCTCCATACATTAAAAAAGCAGCAGTCAGTGTCACGAGGGGATTGAATGCACAGTTTGAATGCACTTCCAGTACACATGGAGGAGACTTATAAAAGAGAGAAAAAGGCAGGTGCTGAATCCTGCAGGGAACAAGGAAACTAGACCTAATTTTGCCTCTGGAAGAGGGTCACACTCTTAGACTAGGCTTTCATTTGGAAGGGACAATCTAATCCAAATGCCTGACTAATTAAGGACTGACCAAGTTAAAGCATGTTTTTGAGGGCACTGTCCAAATTCCTCTTAAACACTGACAGGCTTGGGGCATTGAGAACTTTTTTAGGAAGTCTATTTTCTTGATTTGGGTTCCTGTGAGAGGCTTGCAGATTTCCTTGTCAGCCAAACTCTGAAAAGTGAGAAAGTCATGGACACCATAGCGGAAGGTGCACATGCAATTTAAAGCTAGTAACTCAGGACTGTTTCTGTCACACAAGTGGAATGCAAACATTTATTTCAAAATAAATAGAGTCAGGGAGGTGGAGATAGGGATAGAGGCAATAAAGCAAGAGTTTCACAGCTTTAACCATTATCTTTCCACAGAATCTTTTATAAAGAGATATTAAAATACAAGTTTCACTTCGGTAAAAAATGCAAAAAAAAGATGAGATTTGAATAAGCTTATTTGACACAGAGGAAGAAGAGCAACAGTAGATGAAGATATGTAGGACTAAGGCTTTTCTGTCTAAAACGAAATTCCTAGGAGGAATTAATGGCCAAGTTCTGAAAATATTCTGTGGTCAAACTCAATGCTTTCTTAGTTGGGTGGATGAAGAAGAAAGAAAATTTTGATGATTTTAACATTCGTAGGACAGATTGTAAAGACAGAAGACTTAATTGCATGTGAATTTCTTAACCTAGATACGAGCTTGTCATTGTATAAACATTTGTCTAAAGTTAGCATTTGGTGTATATTTGAGCAAATCTCATTGTCAGTCCTAGTCTTACTTTCATTTTAAAGCAAATTGCTATCCTTTCTAGCATAAGAACAAATGAAGAGCTTCATCCATGCAACTGCGCTTGTACTCAGCTCTCATTTGCCCACGTAGAACAAAAATTTAGCAGGCATTACAAATTAATTGTCTATTTTGTTTATATTTATATATAAATTTAACAGCATATTTAACAGCATGATAACGTCAGCTTGTCAAGTCCAAGTAGTAACCAATTCTTATTAAAACTGTACTTTTGCAAAAGAATCTTTAAAACGTCAGAATCAGATAGCAAAGAGAGATTGTGTTGCAGTTAATGGACCTGATCTTTAACCTAATCTCAAGTTAGGCATAGCTTTTTAATATCTGAGTTGAGTTGGTCTACCAAGTCCTAAATATTTAGGCCTGTAGCAAAACTACATGAGGAAAAAAAGAGGTTGAAAATAGAAGGAAGTGAAGTACCATAAATCAGTTGATTGTGAACTGAGAAGAAAGCATGAAACAGGAGGTAAGAGCTTAAAAAATAACACCAATTAGTAGGAAAGAGGTGCTGATAAGAACCTACCAGACATTATCTGGCTACTTCTGAGGCAGCTGATGGTACTGTCAAATCCCATCTATCATGAAAGCAAACAGACATCTATCAAACATGGTGAATTTGTATGACAAGACAACTTTTGGTTGTACAAGATGCTGAAACTTTGGAGATCTGGGCCAATAGAAAATGTACCAGCTGTTGAACAGGTGAAAACTGTGGACAAGTTTGGAAGAAAAATCAAACAATTCATGTTTTATGTAAAATAAGCCAGCGTTGGAAATTCTCCAGTAATTCAAAAGACGTGAGAAATCTTCACAAAGACTTCATTATTGCAGTCAATCCTTGTTTTGTCACCCATAATTTAAAAAATGACAGAAAAGGGAATATTTCGTATTCATACTATTTATTTAAAATGTAAAATTCAGCTCTTTGCTGTATTTTTTTCCTTTACAGACCTTTTGGGGTTTTTTTTTTCCCAAATCAAGTGAAAAATCAGAAACAGTATTTACTGTAGTGGTATTTAACTTTCCCAAACTATTTCAAGGCAGAAGAGTCTGGTTTCTAACAAAGTGGTTTTGCCAGCACTCACTGTAGTTAACTTTTATAAAATGTTCTATTGACAGTTGAAGTAAAAACTTAGGCAAGAGGAACATTAAAATACCTTGAATACTGACTGAGGCGCAATTATTATAAAGTCTGTTTTTCGCTCAATCCACTTTTTTGATCCCTGTTACTGTCCAGCCTGATTTTATTCAGTGTATTTGTCCTCTGTATAGAATGAAGAGGCAATTATTACACTGAATTCATAGAGCATGCTGAACTGTACTAATACCCCACCCACCAGACTAACCACTCTATTTCAGTCACTTCTTTCTCTTTGGTCTCCTACAATTAGGGCAGCAGTTTTTTCTGTCACACATTTATGAAGAAAAAAGGGGGGAGAAAGGAACAGGTTTATTGTATCTCTTCAGGTTCACAATTGTCTCTCCTTCAGCAGGAATGCCAGAAAGTTGTAAACATATATAAAACCTTTTAGCATAAGTACGGTCTCTTAATTAAAACTACTCTCTCTCTTAAACATAGCTCTCTCAATTTTAATCTAGTAACATTTTGCCCTGGTGGCAGGTATCCAGATCCATAGTTACAGTGCAGGATGATTCAGTGGCTTTCTAGCCCCACAAGACTCTATACTTTATCAAAAGTGTGGCAGAGTAGAAGACAGGAAGTAAAATGATGAGGGAATAATTGAAACACAGGAGCTCAACACACCAAAACCAAGAAAGCTGACTCGATCAGTTAAGTCAGAGCTGCTGACTGAAGTAAACCTCAATACCAAATAGCTTGGTATTACTTAAGGGAGTTGTGCAAAAATGGCTAATTGGCAAAGAGGCAGAAAAAAGAAAAATTGATTCTATCTTCAAGAGAGGCTATGAAATGCACAAATTTTCCCTAAAGACTGTACTGGGTACTCCTTATTGTAGTCTGTTGTAGGCACCATTATTTTTCCTGCTTACTTAAGACTTTGTATTATCAGTCAATAAATTAAGTAAACACAAAAGTAAAAACTGGGAGATATTTTGCCAAAATGAATGCTAACAGACAGCCCTTTTTTCCTTAGTTCTGATTTTGATTTATTTTTGAATAATAATATTATGAAAAATAAGACTGAAAGTCCCATTGATATTTGAAAATATGCTTTTTCTTCTTAATTGTGCATTAAATTTTTCCTGAGCTACCTCAAGAGACTGGTAATATGATGTGCAGTCTGTTACTGTTCAGTATTTTGACCAGATCAGTAGTATCTGAAAGTCAGTCAGACCTTTGAAGTGCAAAATTACTGGACTGATTCCTGTCCTTGGTAAAGGATAACAGCACAGTAACTGACATGCTGCTTGGTCTCAAACTGAGTGAATGAGCTTTGGGAACTCTGCAGAAGTTCCTAACTGGTCTCTCCCATCTGGAATGATCTCTGAAGGTTATGCAAAAACCATGTAAAGACACTTCTGTGGTTACTGCACATGCCAAGTCTGCTGCAAGGATATGCAGAAGAACACTGATTCTCAGATTACCAACTTACAATTTCTTCTGAAGTATAAATTCCTTTCTATTGAGACACATTTCTAATAGATACAAGTTGCCAATCTTCTAAACTAATATAATATCCAGAGAAAATAGACCAGTGTACTTATATTTTTCTGAGGGAAAGTAATTGACATAAATATGAATAAACCATCCATCAGTGTATATAAAACTTAAGGAAAAATTTTGGAAACATAGGGGAATAGAGCATTAAAAGTTTTAGGCACCAGGACATGTGAGAATATTATCAATACCCACACTTTTATAAAGTATTAAGCTCCTAACATTCTTATTAGGGATTTGGTACTGATATTGTCAGGCTGAAGAGGAGATAAGATACAATATAGCATTCATACCATAAAGGAGGCTGTTGGTGGATCCCAGTTTGCCAAGGAATAAAGCAACAACACTGACAGCAAAAGAAAAAACAAGGTGCCAAAACATAACAGGAAAAAAAATAGGGCCATGCTGGATGTTCTTAGCTGTCAGTTTGGCTTTGTTCTGAGCTAAATTCAGGAACAGTAAGTCTTCTATCTCTGAATTAAAACATTTGATCATATTTTAAAAGCAGGCTTCTACCACCTGTTCTTAAACTGATGAGCACCTGCATGATTTCCATTTTACCAAGGGAACTATCAGTATTGCAAAGCAAATTGCAGTGTGAGCAGCAGTGGCATTAATGAATATCAGTAGTGGGGGGGCTGATGATCCAGCACTAGCATGCCTGCTCCTTTTGGTAATCAGGATTCAGTTCCTTGCTCTGCCATGAACTTCTACAGCATTAACAAAGTTACTTAAGTTAAATCTGTTTGGAAGGTGCAGATGGATGTGAATTCAGTCTCACAAAGTTTTAATTGAGCACTATGGAAGCTCTTGAGAAACAATAGTCAAGTCTACTAACTAATATTCATTGCCTTTCAGGAATTTTGTACCATGCCACATTAGAGCAGCCATTCTGGTCCAGAGGTGGCTCATATCCTACCATATGATGGCACACTGAGTTCACGTCATAGACTCCCAGTAATCTCATACTATTTCAGTTTTTGAGTTAGAGTATTTTGAGAAGTGATTTTTCTTCATTTGAGACATGGTAAATCACCCTAACTCACCATCTGAATGCTTCTGCTCTTCAGCAAACAGTAGGAGTCAGGTGACATTTCCCTTAAGCCATGCTGTGTTAGTTATCACTGTGGTAGCTGATAAACCACTATGAATGGCTGCACTACACAGGCAGTTCCTGCGAGTCACCTGAAAGCCTCCACAGCCCTTTAGAAACACCAAAGCCAACACCAATTTGGGTGGTCAAGCTGACACTGCTGGGAATTCTTCTCTGAGACAGTCAGACCTGAAGTTAGGCAGTAAAAGGAGACAAAACTGCAGTATTGCCTGTTGCTTCTCTTCAGCCTCAACCACAACTTTGTCCAGTCCACAACCCCTTTTTTTGTCAGTGAGGAAGCCATAAATATGTAGCCCTGTAGCCCTTTCCTTTCATATAGACTGAGGTTCTACCACCTCTCCTAAGCCTTGTAGTGATTGACCCTTGAAAGCATAGGATTCCCTTACCTTACAAAAGCAGGGGTTTTTAAACAGATGTAAAGTACACCAAATATATGCCAGGAGTTCAATATTGTAAGTCTTTTTTTTAAATTTTATGTAATGACTATATGAGAATGTAAAGAATTTTCTTTCTGATATTTTGCATCAAAACTTAAGATAGTAACAGAAACTAAAGAGTTGTACTTTTATGAGGTATAGAATCATATCCTGTAAAAATTGCATATTTATCTTAATTCTCTATAATAGTCAGTTGCACCAAAACTATATGAATTTTAAAGCCAGGTGGGGAACACATCTACTGACATCTGTCATATAATAAAAATGTTTTTTTCTCAGACTTTTTTCCTTTTGCCTCTTCCCCCAAAGTAGCAATTTTTAATTCAATTATATATTTCAATAATTTTTTTATGTATTCTTTCTTTAATAAAGGAGTTGTTTTGGGGCTTTTTAAACATTACTTTTTCTCTGCCTCTGTTATACCTCTCTTTTGTGTGGTAAACTAAAGATTAAATACTAGAAAAAATATTATTCTAATACTTACAGTTGAGCATTACATATCATTACAAATCACCTACATATATATCAGAAATTAATATATTACGGAAATAAAGTATCCTAAATCCTTTTATGTGTCAGGCTACTCCTATTTTTTCACTATAAAAAGAAAGTAATAGCAATAGTATGATGTGCTCTGACAGAGACTACTGGATGTGCTACCGTGGAGTCAAGAATGCACTAACACTAGAATTAATTAGAAATAATCACAATTCTGATTTAAATTCTGCCTTTATATATCTCCTAGTTGTTCATAATCATTCATATGTTAGCATGAAAATTTTTAAGCATCTGACCTGCTTGAATTGACTGTTGAAGGCTGATCATCTATCACACATGGCACAGCTTGTCTAAGTCAGATGGTACTTTTGTTTCCCTTGACTGGATATATAAGTTACAAGTAAGTAAAAAAATAATTATTAGTTCCAAATGGAAAAACAACACTCTTGCTTTATGCCACATAATTCTTACTCAGTTAAATCTTTCTGTAACTGTTTATGTCATTGAGCTTGTCAACAGCACAAAATTTGTGAAAGTAAGGCCATTCACAACATCTGTCCATAAAGCTTTCCTCTTCCCTCCTCTCTCCTCCCATCTCCTCTTCTCTCTTTTGGTCTTGACCTTGCAGTAGGTCTGGTCCAAGTGGTTTTACTAGGAATGTCACTCTATAATACCAGATACAGTTCAAGTAGGTTTTCCATTGTAGTGGGAAATAATAGGTTAAACAAATGTAGCATGCAGATATGCAATTGTAACAAAGAGAAACATGTAGAAATTTAAAAGTTACAAAAAAAGAGAAAAGCAAAAATCTGAAAGGATACATCCAAAAAGGAATAAAACTTGAGTTTAAAATACTGCATTAGAAGACTAGATAAGACTAAACAAAAACAAAACCAAAAAGAAACAAACAAACAAGCAAACAAACCAAAAGAAAAGAAGAAAAAAAAAAACCTGTCCAGCTAAAACCCCTGCATTGATCAATAAAACACTTAAAGAGACTTTCATACAGAAGATGCTGGCATTTAAAAATTTGAAAGCTTTTTCAGCTGAAGAGAACAGAAAAATCCATAATACATAACAGGTCAAATAGAAGCAGGAAATTAAAAGAGCTAAAAAAGAATTTGAAGAGCATCTTGCAAAGGATGCTTAAACTGATAATGAAAAGTTATTAAAATATATCAAAATCAGCCAGCTAGGGAATGGGTAGTACTGTTTGATGACAAGAGGTTTAAAAGGGGAACTCATGAATGATAAGACCATAGTGGAGAAGTTCAGTGAAATACTGCTTCCATTTTTACTGCATGCACAAGATGCTGGGGAATTTCCCTCACCTTGTAAATTCTTTGTAGCAAACAGATCAGAGGACTTAGAATAAGTCAGGGAAGCCCAGGAGTCCTGAATATAAAGATTTCATGATGGGCTGGTTCCCTGCTCCCTGGCTTTGCAGAGACTGAAACCACCCACTGCTGCCTGTGGCCCTGATCTGTACTGCACTGCTTGGACTTGATGTATTTGGAGACTGAATTATTAACCCTTGACAGAAAATGGATCTGTTTCATGGGATATATAAGTTGTCCTTTCTCCAGTGGCTGCCTAAGTTAACCTTCCCTCCTTGTCTTTCCCTCACATTCTTCATATTTCTCTTGGAGCAGGTGCTTCAACTAGGACTGAAGCAGTGCTCGTTTGGTCTCTTCCTGGCAAGAGTAGATTTAATTTCACCAGCATATTGCAACTTCACTCTGAGGAATAATTAATTTTTCCTGTGGGTGGCAGTCTTCATGCCTAAATAACTTTTTTTTTTTTTTTTTACTTCCAGTTTCATTGGTTTTGCAGTAACTGGTAAAGCATTAGCTGCTGAAAATTGCACAGAATATCTGAGCAGGTTAAATGAAGTCCCCTGGTGCAATATCTCTACTTATATGTCAAATATAAAGTTTCTCAACTACAGAATGTCATGATCAAGTCAGTGTCTGCATATCCCCTGCAGCTATAGAGCTTAACACAAAACCTCCATAATGAGCAGGGAAAATAAAATATAAAATAAATAAATAACTGTGAATAGACCGTGGTAAAGAGAGTTGATTCAATGCCACAGGATGCCACCTTTGTTTGTCTCTCCCTCTAAGTTGGCATTGGATTGGGAGCACAAACTTCTTAAATACAAATGATTTCTGGACATGCACTTCAGCCCTAGCTACTATGTTAACTAAATTCAGCACTGGCATTGTTAATTTTTCTGAACAGCTGGACAAAATATGGTTAGATTTTTCCCATGTTTCAAAAATCACTAGGGGAGCTTATTACAAGAACCACTGTAGCAGAAAGAAAACTCAAGTTATAAATAAGGTAACTATTATGAAAGGGGAATCTATAGATCAATATGTTTTGTGCAGAGCCTGAGACAGTGATCTGTAGTGCTTCTTTCCCATACATATTTTAGATAGATCTTATTATCTTACAGTTCTAAAAAAAAAAAGTATTATGATTTTATTTCTCTAAGAATAATGATCTGAGAAGTCACCAGGCACCAATTAGCCAACTCCCATTTTTGGGAAAGAGTGGCCTATCCTTTCCAAAAGACAGGATAACGATAATAGAAACAGGTTGTTTATTTTTGTTTTTTTTTTCTGAATTACATGTAGTCAACAGAACATGGTCTTGTGATTGAAGTACTGGATAAGAACCTAGATGAACACCCAGTTCCCAGGTTTGCCACAATATTTCTAGACCATTATGGGCAGGTACTTTGTGTTAGATTCAGTTTGCTTCCTTTTTCCCAGTTGTAAGATAGACATCAAGGCTCTATCTTTTATCACTGGAATAAAAGCACTTTCAGAGGGCAGCTTCTTCTTTCCTAACAAGCCTAGCTTCTGGATGGCTAAAATTAAAGAGATGGTCTTCAGATCTCTATTCCTAAGAGGAAGAGAAATATGGAAGAACATTAAAAGCCGGGCAGTCAGGAGTATTTTGCACACAGGTGAATACTCAGTACTTGTTATTAGCCTGGCTAAACAGACTCTCTGCAGGTTGGCCCCAAGACAGCAGCATCCATTCCATCCGGCCACACCCTGAACTTTCCCCGGTACTATATGCCAAAGACCATAAAAAGGCGACTACACAAGTAAAAGAGAAATGCAGCTCAGCTTAAAGCTATTCTCTGCTCTGGGCTTTTTTGGGCTCATTTAAATTACCAGAGTCTTCTCTGATGCTTTATGCAATCTAGGATAGTAATGATTTTCTTTCAAGCTACTAACTTTCTTCCAAAATCAAAGTGAAGTCACGTTTAGCTTCCCATTTTCCTGACTAGGCTTATCCTGCTGAACTAAATGGACTTTCCTGCTTTTTCTCAGATAAGGCATGTAATTACTTAGTAAAATTTAAATGTGATTTGTTTAATTTAATTTATGATTATGGTCTTTTCATAACTACATAAATTTAACTTCTCACCTATAATAAAGACTGTATCCTCACAATGCCCTTATGAAATACTCTGTATTATAGGCACAAAATGGAGGTATAAAGGCTTTGTCTAGAAATGATATTCTAAGAAGCATAAGCCTGACTTTAATATATGGAAAAATGACCAAACTCAATCTTACAATATCGGTATGGCAGCAAGTCCAAATTTATAAACCTTTTTGAGAGGAAGGGTGTGTCAGTTCCAACTGCTCCGACGTAAAATTGCACCTATATTTTAGGTGGAGCCATAGGATTAGAGCATAATTCAGGTTAGAAAGAAGTTTAGGAGGTCTTTGGTCACATTACCTACTGAAAGTGAATGGAGTCAGATATGACATCAGGGTAGGTGGCTCGGAGCTTTATCCTGCTTGGCCTTGAAAACATCAAAGGCTGGACACTGACAGCTTCTCTGTCCACATGTTCCCGTGCCTGACTCTCCTCATGGTGCATACCATTTCCTTCATATCAAGTCAAAACCTGTTTTTTCCGAGTTTGTGTGTGCTGTCTCTTGTCCTTCTACCACTGAGTGCTGTGAAGAGCCTGACTTGGACTTACAATTCAATTTAATTTGTACAATTAGTAACATATACAGAAAATTATGCAAAAGTACTGGTACTAACTGAAATATTACTAAAGCACTTGTACAATTCTTGTGGTCAAAATACGCACTGAATGTCTGAAAAACAGGAATGGAGACAGTGTCTTGATTCCAGTTGTGTGTCCTATGTATTAATCAATTTGACTACACTGAAAAGAGCTTCTATTGCAGTGTTGAATATGGTTCACCATTAGGAAAGTGTTACTTTTCCCTTCTGTACTCTTATCTTTCTCTCTCTCCATTTAATCTTTTATTTTTTTGTTTCGTTTTTGCTGTTACTCTTTTGTGTTTTTATTCTGTTTTGAAAGCAATCCATTTCAGAGTCCTTAAAGAGTTTTCAATACATATCAATCCTTCTCTTTCTATATTATTTGATTTCTCTGCTATCTGCTTCAGGAGACCATTTTAAAATTTAACCCAAGATACCTGCTCCTCCATTCTGAAAACCTTTTTTAAAAAAATATTGCCTTGATCTGTGTCATAGTATGCACACCTTTTCTCCTCTCAGTAGTTTAGTGATTGGTTAGAAGCATGACTTTCAATTTTTATTTTATTTTTTTGTTTTCCACTTGAAGGTGAAAGACATAGTTTTGGTTTATTACCTTTAGAAAATGAATTCTTCTCAGTGGTAACATTATAATTTCGGTTTATTTTAAATCTGAATGTTGAAATGAGCAATGCAAATTTTATTATACAATGTCCCAGTTATTGATTAAAATTGGACCGGCATATTTATGCCAGCATCTTTAAGAATGATTATGTCTGAAAACATTAAATAAAATCCTTTTTGGTTTTGTACAGAAATAACCTGTTTAGCACAGAGAAGAAAATGCTCAGGGGGATCTTAACAATTTATACCAAAACCCGAAGAGAGAGGGCAAAGACAGAGACAGGCTCTTTTCAGCAGTGCCTAGTGACAGGACCAGGACAGTGGTCACAAACTGAAAGACAGGATCTTTCCTTTGAACATCAGAAAACACTTCATCAACATGAGGGTGACAGACCACTGGCATAGGCTGCTCAGGGTGGTAGTGGAGTCTCCATCCTTGGAGAGAAAGAATGGACAAAAACCCGTCTGGTCCCAAGAAACCTGCTCTAGATGGTCCTGTTTAAGCAGAGGGCTTGGACTGGGTGACCTCCAGAGGCCCCTTCCAACCTCAACGACTTGGGAATGGCAGAGGGGGGACCACTGACTGATAAGTGTCTGAGAATATCAGTCAGATGGTAATTCCATGTGTCAGATTTTTGTCCCTTCTTTAGATGTATTTTCTCAAATTTCAGACAGTGTTGTCAATTTCTTGGTATTTCTGTCTGTCAAAAAAAAAATGTTGATAACTCTAGTGAATAAAAATGTCAAAAATGTTAGATTATATTTTACTTGTGATTTTCTGGAATTTCTAAACAATGAAATTACTTCACTTTCTGTTCCCCAGTGGAATTGCTGAATGTCATGTGTATAGTCCTTAAATTACTGGTACAGAAGACTTGAAATTTGCAGCTATTGGAGTTACAGCTATGTGTGGATAATGCACATAGAAAGGAAAGGCTATGGAATATCATTCTCCTTTGGCACAGATTTTAAACACCAGTCCTTTCCCTTCTAGTTTACTGGTGTGCATAATTTCTAAAACTGGTATTTTTGAGGAGGTATGCATAGGGTGTTGTGGTTTGACACTGGCCAAATGCCAGGCACCCATGAAAAACCATTCACTCATTCTTTTCTGCTATAGCTGAGCAGAGCAGGGGAAAAAAAATGAAGGGTTCATGAGTTGAGATAAGGATTAGAAGAATATATTCTAAGGCCAAAACAGGCTTAAACTTAAACAGTATAAAGAAAATTTATTATTAACAGAATCAGAAGAGGATGATTAGAACTAACATAAACGCTTAAAAACGTGGTTTTAATTTTCATGATTAGCAGTCCCGCCTGACCTGCTGTAACATGAGTCCCTCCCACGGGCAAAACAGTTTTCCTAAAACTGCAAGGTGTGGGTCGTTTTAGCCCATGGGGTATAGCCTTTTAAGTATAAGCTGTTCCAATTTAGAAGCAAGGGCCCTCTATCTCTGTAAGCAAGGGCCCTCTTTCTCTGCTTGGGTCTCTCATTAGATTGCAACTTTTTAGCATCCACTCACTCTGGCATGAGCACTTTTTCTCACAGGCTGCGAGTGGATCTCTGCATCCCCCCATGGACTTCATGGATTACAGGGAAATTGTTTCATTATAGTCTTTACCACAGTTTACAAAGAGATCTTGACTCCAACGCTTGGAACACCTTCTCCCCCTCTTTCTTTCCACTGACCTTGGTGTCACCATGTTGTCTTCTGCCATATGTCCTCACATCCTCTTCTTTTTCCAACCAAGGCAAAAACTGCTGCTGGTAAATATCATTGCCAACAAATTCCACCAGTTCAAAGATTACTACAGGACTTTGCAGCACCAAGAAGCCAATCTCATCTGGGTTCTGTGTCAAGGAATTGCTCGCCATGTTTTCGCCGCTGGCCGTGTGGGCCCCACTGCCACTGTGAGGACAGTGCCAGCTGCTGTGGCCATGTGGCCCTGCTGCCACTCCTGCCTTTCTGCCCACAGCGTGGCTGGCTAGGAGCGGCCAGGCAGACCCAACTCGCTGCAGGCGGCGCCAGGCGTGGCAGCAGCCATGGCGCCACATCCCCGTGGCTGCGCCCAGCATGGCCCCTAGCAGCCGCCTCACCACCCTTCAGCAGAGTGGTGAGTGGGTTTTTTCCTTTCTTAAATATGTCATCTCAGAGGCATTACCAACTTCTCTAATAGGGCCAGCAGCATGTCCATCTTCAGAGCCATCACGGATTGCGCGGTTGGACACCATGGAAGTTTCTAGAGGCTTCTTGCAGAAGTGGCTGGAAGTTTCTGTGGCTTCCCGCCTTCACCAAAAAAACAGACTGTGTTAAACCAACACATAGGGATTTTTTGAGAACGGGGGATATACTTGAAGAGTTTTTACCAGTCACTGATTCCCAACACTTTGCAAACCTGCTTTAATACCTTAGTTTATTAAAATGGGATATAACTTGGATCATTTTGGTCTGTACAAGAAACACTGAGATGTGGGATGTTCTGTATACTGTGTGCACATACGCATGTGAACATGTTGCTAAATCAAATGAACATTCCTGCTAAATCAAATTTAATACCTCATTCACAGCTATTACTGTATCCTTTTCCAATTCTTAGAGGACAGATAAGTATCCTTATAGCTGGTCATCCATAATCCTTCGGATTACGAGTTATGAAAAGACATTTTTGTAATCTATGTAAATTTTGAATTTAATGCGTTAGTATCATTTTTTGCACGTAATACTGTAATAAAAATACCATAATAAAATAATCCATATTAAATTTATTGTAAATGCTTTTTCTGTTAAGAATAGACTTAATTTTAGATTTATAAGATCCTGTTTTATTCCCTGCCACTGTCTCAATTTCCTCAATAAAACCATTGTTAACAGTATCACACTGTCATCAAATATGAAAGGCCAATAATTTCAGTTATGAATATCACACATCATGTGACCATAAAATTCGAAATTCCAAATGAAACATCTCTGATTAATTATTCATAAAATCATTGAAAATACAACAGTGCAGGTCATCACATTATAAGATACCTATATCTGGGTAAATAAATTGAGTTCTAAATATATTAATACAGATAAATTATCACAGTCCTGACTCTAGTTAATAGGTTGTCCCTTCCTGAAAATTATGTCTTTTAAGATAATTTTGCCTTTGCAAATAGTCTTGTGGAAGTGACTGTTTTTAGGATTATTAACGTGATGTACTAACTAAGGAGGAAAGTACAGATAAACAGAATGGTGGAACAGTTTCTTTCCATTTTGTTCAGGATTAGGAAGCATAGGGGTTAACTCTCTTGTTATGTGAAAAATCTCAGCTTTCAAGATCCCCATGCAAATACTTCTCTCATAAATACATATTTGCAAAAGAGTTTGGAACACTATCTCTTTCATCAAACGTTATTCTCCGGAATATTCACAGAAAGCAAACAAAAGGGATTGTGAATACTTGCCAGAGCAGATTTACTACATGAAGCTGAACAAGTATTAGTGAATATGGGATTTTTTTTCAGTAATCTTACAGATACTGAGCTTTTCAGGGTAACTATGTGACTCTGCTAGGTGTCTCTCACCTTCCTTCACTCTTAAAAAACTCCAACACAGCTACCTTCCTATCTTCTTTCCTCTCCATCCAAGTTGTCTTTCATGGTAAACAATATATTTACAGAGTAATAACAGAATGCTTCTTGCTGTTCTTGAGGGATGTGACCGAGATACACATATTACAGGTGGGACATGTGTTCCAAGACTGGGACACATTGTCTAATACATGAACCACACAAATTAGAGAAAGCAATGAAACTCATACACTTCTTTTTTCAATGATCTAGCCACTATGGACAGCCTTGTCATAACAGATCTTCTACAGGTCTCCTTGGATTCTGAATTCATGTTTGCAGCTTGCATCTCTTGTGAAGTAGTGAACCTGTAAAACCAGTCTTAACTTAGATCTTCATAGCTCATATTTTTTATGCAAACCAGCTGTTTCTACTTACATTTTATTCAAAAGGACTGGAAATATTAAAAAATATTTTAAAGCATATCAATGCTGGTTTGTTTTATAGGGTTTTTTTCTGTTTTGGTGGGGTTTGTCTTTTTTTTTCCTCTTGTGTCCTGTCTTCAGCAGACAGCCTTGATTTCCTTAAGTTTCACTTTGAAATTATGCCACTTCAAGTGTACATTTTATATTTCTAAAATATCAGATTTCCCTCTGGGCTAAACCTGAACTGTTTACGGACATCTCAAAAATAAATCCTTAGCAAGCCAGAAGAACCCTGTAACCTTTCTAATACATGCACTTCAGGAGAAGTGCAAAAAGTTCTCTTACAGAAATGTACTTCACCTGTAGGCCATTGGGATAATATTCTCTGTTTTGTGTTGTATCAGTCTGGGTGTGAAAACATTGACTCAGAATCTAAAACAGTTTCTTCTCTAATCTTTGCAGAGAAGTCCAGGGAAACATTACATGCTAAATGTCACTCAAGTGTTTCCTGAAGCAACATTACATCCATACTATGATTCTAAAGTCCCGTGGCAATGATATTTAAGATGTCCTGACCAAGAATTCCCAAATACCTTTCAGACTCGCATGAACGATCACAAGCCTTTGAAGATATTCTCATTTGACTTCTGATCTATATTTAGTAGGTTTAAAAATAACACTAATAGCAATGAGAGTGAGCTTTCTCTAATTATGCCTTCAGAACAATTCCATATATTCCAGTGTCAATCAGTTGCTCATTTAAACCTGGTGGTGAACCCCTTCCTAATATTGCCCATAATAATTAGTGTACTTCCATGGAGAGACATTTTTACTGTTTTAAGCAGAGCTTTTCAATATGTATTTATAAAATCTAGGAAAATATCATAGACATTTGATTGGGGTTTTACAATTAAAAGTAAAAGACATTTAGTTCAGATGTTTGACAAAGGACGCATTAAACAAGCCAATCATGTCTCTGTGTCAGAGCTGCTGAATGTCCTGTGTGAATACATGTATTCATATTCATATTCCTGCTAGGAAAGTATCATGTATAATTGATGCACCATGATTCAATTATTCACCTCTAAATCTATGTGTGATATTGCCACTCAGGTGAGAAACCTACACCTGGGTGAACTGCCTAATTAAGCCAGCCATCTTTGGGGCTGGTGTCTAATAGCTTGGGCTGTAGCAGGCTGGTCTACCTCAGTAAATACCACCCAAATGAGAGACATGCCCATTCCATCAAGGGGGACATGACAAGCAGAGCAAGTATTCTCCCAGCCTGGAAACGTGAATTGTAGAGTTTGATGCCCGGGTTGGCAGAAGTAGATAAGCAAGCAGCAAGTAGGATGAAAGAAGATTGTAAGGGTCAAGGAGCTTTGGCCATGAGGACAATTTGATTGCTTACTCCACCAGGACAGGTGATACTTACTTTTTCTTGCAATTACCCTAGAGAGAAGAGAGAATCTTGTTAACAGAACTGAGGACTGACCCACTGGACTGTGATAATTCTAGAGGATATCAAATCTTAATAGCTCAGTCTAAAAAGAATAGTGTGTTGGAGGGCAAGACATCTAAAGGCTACGAGATTTCATTGTAGATAAAGAGGGTCCAAGGGAGACATTGACAAAAGTAGATATGTAATTGGAAGGTACTACATAAATAAAGTAATTTGGGAATAAGGAGTGTTTGAATACTACAAAGGAAGGGCATCGACAGAGCAGGTAGGGGGCAAAAGGGGCAAACCATTGTGACAGCGAAATGTGAAAATCTGAGGAATTCCTTGTGTTGCTCCCAAGAAAGCAATATTTTTTTGCATTGCAGGTTTGGGCATTTTTATTTTAATTATTTATTGCCCACAAAGGCAACTGCAAAATGTCTCTTTTAGAAGCTATGTTCAATGCTTATTGGATTCTAAAAACAGTTCCATGTAAAAGTCCTAACAAAGTCAGCTAACGCAATGACAAAAAGATGGGGATGTGACAGGATAATTTTAACACTGCTCTTATAGGGTAATTATCTTTGAATCCTTTGCTTTTTTTCTCACTGCATATTGGAAAGGTATATTGTAATCATTAATGTGTTTTTAGCTTGTTTTTTAATGAAAAACCACGCTTAAACAATCAAGTGACTGTGAGTCATGACAGCTGGGTCTCTGCTCATTTCATGGCAATGCTGCATAGTGTGGTCCAAAAACATTTTAATTCTAAGGAGCCTAATTTGGAAAAATGCCAGCCAAGCCTGGTGTTTCAAGTAATATTTTAGAATAATCATGAATGCAGATTTAAGAACTAAAGAAATAAATTAGCCAAGGTAACTCAAAGTAAGTCTATATACTCATGAACATATTCTGCATCCAGGTAGTCACACATGCTTTTTTTTTCTAATCACCACAAAACATTCACACACATTTTTCTTATTTTTCTTTTCTTTTCTTTTAATATTTTGGGATTTGGTACTTAACATATCTACCTCATGAATTTTTCATGAGTCCACTTCTCAAGTTTGTTCAGGTCCTTTTTGTCCAGGTCCCTCTCTATGGTATCCTGTCCTTGTGTTGTGGCAACTGCATCACCTATCTTTGTGTCACCTTCAAACTTGGTGAGGGTGCACTCGATCCCTCTGTCTGTGTCATTAACGAAGAAATTAAAGAGCACTCATCCCAAGTCAGAGCCCTGAGGGACAACATTTGACATCAGTCTCCACCTGTGCATAGAGTCATTGAGCAAAACTCTCTGACTGGGTCCATCTGACCAATTCCCATTAAATATTGTGGGGTTTTTGGGGAGAGGGTGGTGGGTTTTTTGGCTTTTTTTTTTTTTTTTTTTTTTTTTTTTTTTTTTTTTTTTGTTATAATAAATTCAAAAGTTGAGATAAACACTTTTTTGGAGATAATAACTATATTCAGATATGTAAAAGCCGTTGAGAGAAGAACAATTCCAAAGACAAATTATTTTCTGGGAGGTGATAATGGGTTTGTCAGATATATGGGTATATACAATGGGTTTGTCAGCAGCTCGTTCTGAAACGAGAAAGGATTTCCTGGATGAAGAAAGAGAAAGACATTGCCTAAAACTTTGGACTCTCACCTTTTAGTACAGTGTTAGTGCACATGTGCTGGCACATGCAAGGAGTATGGTTGCATCAGCATCTGAGAGTGATACACACTTGCAAGAATGGGCCAACATATGCTAAAGGGAGGAAATTTGAAATGCTCGCAGACATTTATCATCAGTCTCATACAAATTAAATCCCAAAGAAGAAGCAAAGCTAACAATGACAATCAGCTCCATTTCCGTATTTAATTTACTTTTGTTTTAAACCTTTTCCCAAGTAACAGTACTTAATTCAATTGTTAAAAAACATGGCTTGGCCAAATTAAATTTTTATTTTGAAGTGGTAAATTGCCATTAAAACTTTTCAAGAACATAGTCTTTGATGTACTTGAAGGTGCTTAACAATTATGAAAGCACAGCCTCCCAGATTTTTAAAGAACACATGCAAGCATCCTTTTCTCTTTCTTAAATAAATGCTATAAGACAGCAAACTTCCAAGAGACCTATAAGAATTATAAACAATATTTTCTTTTCATATCTACTGTTTATCCTCTGTAAATAGGCAATTTAAGAGTTGTATTGAACCACAAAGATTGTGTTTGAGCCACTCACAAATACTAATCTACAAATCAGTACCGTGCCAGTATTTCTAAAATTCTCTGGGTATCATGTGCCTAGAGTCTCAGCTTTTAAGTATAGATTTTGTATTGCAAATGCATCTGTAAAAGCCATTTGCTGAATGAAAACCCATTCTTAACTCTGTTTTGAAGAGGCTGGAATAAATGAAGAGAGAAAGACTAAAAACTGCTATTTGGCTGCTCTGAACAAAACCAAAATGATAATTCAATAAGAAGACTGATTAAAAAGGACAGGAATTAACAACTTCTAGTTCCTGTACTTCAGGCCAATTCTGATGTTGTTGAGATTATTAGGTCATGCAATCAAGGCTCTTGGAGAGGATGCAAATTAAATATTTGTTCTTATAGAAGGACTAACTTTGTTGCAAAAAGCCTGTGTAGCTCTAGAAACTGACTGCATGGCAAATTGGTCTGGAAACTCCAATCTGATTATGTAAGTTCTTTAACAATATTTTAGGCAAGCTTACAAGAAATCAGCAAGGTTTCCAAAAATTCTATTCTGTCTATCTCTAGATAATTGGTTTAAACAGATCAAAAAACTTCCATGGATTTCCTAAAAATAACACTTTCTGACAGAAAACCCCCAAACAATTAAATTTTTTAAATCCTCAATTAATTGTAGTTAAGCCAGACATTGTGTCTGCCATTTCATCAGTCTCAGACAAGTTGGTGCATGGTTTGCAAGTTTGTCAAAATTTTATCCTGCAGCCACACAGGTTAAAAAAAAAAAAAAAAGGAAAATAAAGGGGAAAAAACAAAGTATTTCCCATATATTGTCTGATTAGGTTCACTCAGAACATACAACCATGGTGAAAGGTGTGTAGAAGAACAGGACAATATTTAAATTATTCTAAGAACAAATCATTCTTCTGTCTTTCACCAGAAGACAGCCTATTGACACTCACACCTTATTATAAATATGTCCCTAGGATTGTTATTTTAAATGCACTAATTTATTAATGGAGTACAATGGTCATTGGTTAGTCCCAGTCAATGACTCGAGTCACCAAATGAGGTTCATGCTGCACTGAGTGATCAAAGGTGACAAAATCAAGAACAGGTAACCACAAAGCCAGAGGGTAAACTACATCTCTTAGTTTTCTTGATCTGTTGGTGGTTTAAATCAGACTTTGTAAGTACTTTCTTGTCTTAAAGATTGTGTTAGGGAGGACTGTAGACTTCTCCGACACACTATTATATTTTTTTCCCTAAAACACAGATAAGAGCTATCACTAAATAAAACTAGAAGTATTTTTGCACATATTGAACCCACAGTGATTACAGAATTTCTGAAAAGAAAAAAAAAATGTTTGGTACTTGTTATCAGCTTTATGACCCAGGATTTTCACCACAGAAACACACAAATTTCCGCACTTATGTCCTGTGTTAAATAAACCAGACAGCCCTCTGTTACTTACTGTCCTCCTTTAACCTCAGCCAACACCTACGCTCCACACAGGCACTCACTCACTTCCTCCCAGTGGGATGAGGGAGAGAGTCAGAAAGGTAAAAGTATGAAAACTTGTGGATTGAGGTAGAGTTTCATAGGTAAAGCAAAAGCCACACACACAGGCAAAGCAGAACAAGGAATTAGTTCACCACTTTATATGGGCAGGTGGGTTTTCAGTCATCCTCAGGAAAGCCAGAGTCCATCACACATAAAGGTGATTTGCGAAGAGAAACACCATCACTCCAAATGCCCCCTGCTCCCCCCAAACTCTCTCCAAAGGCCTTGATGCTGTGCAAGTGCTGCTCAGAAGTGACAAAAGCATCCCTGTATCATCAGTACAGCTTTCAGCACAAATCCAAAACATAAGATCAGGAATGAGGGAGGGTTGGGGGAAAAGGTGTTTTTATGATTTACTTCTCCCTATCATATTCTGATTTTGATTGGTAATAGATTCAATTAATTTTCCCCAAGTCAAATTTGCTTTGCCTGTGGTGGTGCCTGGTGAGTGACATCTCCCTGCCTTTATTTCAACCCATGACCCTTACCTTATATTTTCTCTCCCCTGCCCAGCTGAGGAGGGGAGTGATAGAGCAACCTTGGTGGGCACCTGGCATTCAGCCCAGGCCAAACTGCCAGAGATGGACAAATTTACTTAGTTTTAGAAGAAAATTTGGCACAAAATTAATCAAATATATTTGATTTTCCCCCCTTTGGAAAAGTAAGTAAATGAAGCAGAGATGGGCATGATATTCACAGCCTACTGTAGGTCTCATTTTTATTCTAAGAGACCAGTACAATGACTTGGGTGATGAATTAGGAGGAGAGTATGATTTCAGGAGCAGAAAGGTAGATTAACTAGGCAAGTGCACAGACTATTCTCTTCAGATAGCAAATTGGAGAGATTCATCACAAGTCTTCCCAAGGGAGCAACTAGTGAGAGCTCTACCATGGTAGGAGACATTACTCTGCTATCCTCTATGGTTTTAGTTGTTTATTTCCCCCACCACTAATAGGTTCTACTTTGCTCATTCATTAGCGTCTTAACTTTAGACTAATATGATATCACGCTTTTGTTCAATATCCCAGAGCAGGTTTGTGTCAATCAGCTGACATTTTATTACAATGACCAATAAAATTATAGGAATAGAATTGCATGGGAAATAGGAAGCTCAAAAAAATTGTGTAATTTTATTTGATCTTATTTTTGTTAGTGTCAGTTTATAAAATTGAGCATAAGGTAAGTCAAAACCCATGAGCGTATTTAGGTCTTATGTAACAGATAATGCTGTGCATCTTTTTCTCTATGTTTATCCCTGGAAACCATGGATCTAAGTCTAAATTTGGATTTTAGCTTAAGGCCCATTGGTCAAGACTAATATTTAGCCAGCCTTTGTATGTATCTTCCAAGAGAAGATGCTACCTGTTATTCCTTGAATGCTTAGCTTTCTGTGGCGATACTTAGAAACTAATTATTTGTGCCAAAAATTACCTCTAAAGTTGGATAGTTTGAAATGTGGTTGCATGTGAATAGATGGCTAACTTCTCATAACAGATGAGAAGAAAGCAGCTAAATTTTAGGCGTTGTGAAGGGCGTAATTCTTCAATTAAGAAGCATTTTGTTAACATGGTGAATTGATTGCTTGTTACTGCATTGCATATTGAATACAGCTTTGGTTTCACTACATTTCATTCATACAGTTATATGTTATTTGGATATCTTACTCCACAGACTCTCTTTCTCATTTTTTCTCTTTCAAACATAAAAGCATCAGTTGTTAGAACTGATTCAAATGCATGTTGCTTTGTGAAAGACTGACAGCACAGTTTTCTGCTCAAAGGAAACTTTATTTGATGGTTAAAGATTAGACAGCAGGTATTTAAAATATCAGTGATATTGACAATCCTCTAATTTTTGAAAGGATGCATGTGATGATGAGGAACACACAGCTATTGAAAGAGCTTTGCTAAGCCAAGCAACATCTGGTGCATCTGCTTGAAAAATGATATTAGTATGAATTGAATGCTCACAACTCCCCTGTTTTTTTCAAGAATTATACTTGAGCTCAACTACACGGTCCTGGGACAATAAGAAAAGTAGCAGAATTATTTTTAATCAGTAGTCTGAAACTCCTGAATGACTAATCTAAATGATTGAAAAAAGACAATGATACAAAAGCAAATTCACAGCAATGTGTGTGTGAAAAGTTTCCAAAGGGTTCTGGGGAATCTGGGACTGAGATTTTTGTATTTTTGCTTTTCTTTCTTTTTAAATCCACAAAATAAAAAGACTCAAAATACTGCTGAGCTAAGGTAGATAAAAGTCTGGAACACAACTAACTGATTGACTAGGGGCGGTTTAATAATATCTTGTGAAAATACAGGAAATAGCTTTATGGTATCTAATATGCTTCTTAGCTTGGTAAATTGGAAGTCACTCACTCTCAGTTTAGATCAGGACAAGCAGTTAAAACTAAACTCTCAGAAAGCCACTTATACCTCTAGCTGTATAAAGGTGACATTTTTCCTAGAAATTACTATTTTCTATTCGATGTCACTTTATTCATAATACTCTATATAGAGGTAGCTCTTGACATAAGAGCACAGAATGTGTCTTTGAACTTTAGCGATACATTCCAGTGCCAGGAATAACTCCAGAGAAACTGTCAGAAGGCTGGATATTCAGTGTAGTTTAAATCAGTGAAGTTCACAAAATCAGCAAACTGCACTGATTTATGCCAACAAAGGAATGTCCCTTACTTAGAAACAACTTATAGTACTGATATATATCTCACTGTCCTTGAGGGCTCTGTATGCACATGCACTTGTATTTTTTTACTGTTACTTCTAACTTTTTATAAAATGGGTTTTCGTCTATATGACAAATACTTTTCGTTTTTTCCACTGCTCTCTTCTGAAAATAAAGCTGTTTTTAATGATTAATGGTATTGCGATATGAAACTCACAATTTCTTATTTCATCAAATAATTCCACAGCTATATTGTACTTTACAATGTCTGACAACTTTACAGGAAAATCACGACATTACTTAGTCATATGAAAGCTTTTCACTGATTATTTTTTTATGAAAGACTGAATGATGATTCAACAGATTGTAATCTTCTTTGAGTCAGCTGTGAACAAATGCCCCTGAAGGGTGCTAAGAGCCACCATACAGTGGGAAGTATTTGTCTTTCACATTGGAAACCAAGATTCAGCTGCACCTGGATGAAGGTGTGCTGTACAGTAGCCACCACCCATCATGGTCTTGTCAGGTTCTGCAATAGGTGGATTATAATATGGGGCTACACATTTCTTACTACCTGCCTCTCCCCCGCCATGTAAACACATAAAATCCATCCCTGGAGTCACAATTTCACAAATTCTTAAAAATCCCATTATAAGGGTCAGAGCTATTAATCCTGATTTCCAAAGAAAAAAAAATCCATCTGGGATAATCAAGAATTTCATTGTTCTTTCATCTGCATGAGACTTATTTTTGTTTTTCAAAGCATGATGGCAGATGCTGCTAAACAGATGGGAGGGGACTTCTCTAAGATGTAGTTAGATCTCAGAGTAGAATTTCACGAGCCATTCATTCAATAACAGTGTCAATTTAAACAATCTTAACCTTTGCTCCTTCCCACTTATTCATACTCTCATTCTACCTGCTCAGTTGTGGTGGTAGATATTCTGGGCTGGGAGTCACAGCTGATTTAAAAGTAAGACAATGTTTTTCTATTAAGGTTATTTTTCATCTATATTATTTACTAACTCAGGTTCACTATGTGATACATGCATATTTATAGCTCTGCACATGAAGGGATAATGTGGAAATAGGGCACAGATGTGAATTCCAAAGCTGTTTAAACAAACAGTGCTTAAATAAAAAAAGTGTTCAAGCTACTAAATCTGTAGTGGTGGTGAAGAGACTTTCAGACATTTTTTTTTAATTAAGATTCAGGCTGTCAGTCACTTAGCAAAATATGGTTAAAGGGGTAATGTTGTTACAGCTGTAATGCAGCTGTGATACATGATCTCCCTTCTGAAACTCAAAAGATGTCTTAAATAATCAAGGAGCATGTTAGAATTTTCTAGCAACATTGAGTGAGCTAATATAAGACATTCTCTGTGACTTTGTCTCAAACAATGTCAAACACTGATGGTGGAACAGATTTCAATAGGACTGCTGACAGTACTGAAGATCTGAAGCTATGCTCATGATTACAGAATTGGTACTTTTTTCACAATAATTTCTTTCTGAAAATATAAATTTAGATTTTAGATGTCTGTCTTGTTATTCAGAACTGGCACAAATTTCAAGTAAACAAAAACTTTTTCCTTACAAATATCTCAGGTAATGAGGAAAATTTGAAAGAGAAAATAAAATCAGTAAACTAGCCTATACTAAGGTTTAATTTTTCTTTTTTTTCAGAGGACATTCTGTCTTGGTTTGAGACAAATTAGGAGGAAATGTCCTGAGCTGAATGTATCCTCTAATGGCAGGCAGGTTTTGGCAGCCCCTCCCCCACAAGTTTGAATGGAATTTCTTGGAGGAAAGTGAAAAAAAACCTGTTTATTAACCAGCAGGGTGCACGCAGGCACAAGAAAGAGGAAAAAAAAAAAAGCATAATGTTGGATAATAAACCTTCTCATTGATGGAGAAGATGGTGGATTTTTTTAGAGTCCTGCTCAGCTTGTCCCGAGGCCTTCCAGAGCCAGAGTGTGGCGCCCCAGGGTCTCCCATCTGGGCCTTGGCGTGGGGCTCCTGGCAATGTTCTGGTGTTTTGGACCAGAGCAAAGCTGAGGAGTTCCAGAAGAAGAAGAAGAAGCCACAGTCCCAGGAAAAATTTCTTGCCTCCTCTAGCAGACTAGCTAAAAGCAGGAAGCTGCTCACTTGGCTCTGCAGCAGTGAGAACACAGGGGAGTGTGTGAGTCCTTGAACACAAACCATGCTGAAGAATTCTCTTGGTTTCTCTACCCCCCCCTGTGAGTCCTTGATTAAAGCTGCAGGACCCATTTCTGGACAATAAGCAGATGATAGGGAAATACAGTGTTATCATAAAATCACCGCAAGACAAGTGCCCTAGGACTACTTAGTGTTTCTCATATAGTCAAGTAATTCTCTCTCCTTGCAGTCTGTGACCTCATGCTATAGATTATTTTATTTGCAGACAGCCCTGGGTCCTTTCCCAATTGAATATGGTCACAGACAAATATTTTCATAATAAATGTACATGTACATGCAGCAGCAAAAAGCCTCCACTTACACTTTATTTCAAGCAAGCCCTAGCCTGTTTCTTTACATCTCATGATTAAAATAAATTCCTTAAGTGGAAATCAAGCCATAAAGTTCCTTGCCTTGGCCTTTGAAAATTAGAACATTAATGACAAATAAAGAATGACACCGTCCGTCACTTACTGCTAGTCATACTTTTCAATACCACGAAGGAGAAATTTTATTTCTGCCTTTTTTATTACATGGCATTGTCATACAGTCTATGCAATTCCTTTGTGTTGCAAAAAGTAGTAAGAAAACTGAAACTCAGTAACTGCAGACGCTCAGCAAGGTATACTTTCTTTCCTCTGTCTTTCAGTCAATAAAACTAAATGCGTGGCAAATAGCTTGTTTTAATGGCTAACTGGACATGGATTCATTACAGGTATTGTAAAATTAACATATCTTAAACAGCCCCCCTGTTCTTGGCAGAGTTGCAGAATATGGGAGTGTACTAGCTAGACTTTTCAAATCCTTCACAGCACTGTGGTCTCCTTCCCAGAAGAGCTATCTCTAGGAGACTCCACGAAGACAAAGTAAATCCCTCATCAGAGATATAGTGTGGCTTGTCAAGCAGATCTGCTGTGGCTACCATTTTCTTTACTGAACCCCTGTTCTTCTTTTTCACACAAAGCTGTGTGTTGACACCACAAGCATTTGCAAAATAAATCCAGATGTGAGAAGGATCAAGAATTGTTTTCTGCGGGGCCTGGCCTGTCTTCCTGTTCTCATTTCATTGAGGGCTGTCTTCAAGGTTAAAGTTTTACTTCCGGTCACACTGCATGGATCACACTACCTACAGAAAAATCGTAAGTCCTGCCTCTGTGAATTTGGTCTGGCCAGCCTTGCTCTGAAGCTGTCAGAAAGCTATTTTCATACATTGCCTGAAACAAGAAGGTGTGGCATATTTTGCTGACCCTCCTACATGTTTGTTCTCAAGTACCAAGTACTGCAAAAGGACATAGGTTTTGAAGTTCTTCCCTTAGAAAGTCACAACAACAATAAACTTTTACCACACTCTATAATGCAAGATACCCAAATTTTATTCAGCTGTCATGGAGAAGGTATATTGGTGAATGTAGCAGCTCTTGCCAGAATGCAGCAACTCAAAATTAGATTACAATGAACTTTACTTTCATCTACAAGGTCTTATCTGCAGACCTTAAGTCCCATTCTAAAAATTGAGAGTTCTCTCTTTTTATTTCCACACACCCCCACCCCCCCAATAGGATCAACTCTGATTATTTGCTTTTTTAGAGGTGAACAGTTATTTTTGGAAAGGGATAACTTGTTTTGGAAAAGAATCCTGCTGATGTGACTTTATATGGCAGGTAAGAAGCCTCCACCCTTCCCTGGTTACAGACAAAGTGCCAGAAAAATACATGCATCCATTTTTTTTCCCACAGCATTTGTTAGGATGGAGTGCTTTTGCACAAACCTTATTTGGACAGTGATTCTCACAGCAGGAAAAAACCTCATAGAGGCACCAGCAGTAAAGGTAGTGACAAGCCCATACTATCACCACTTATACATTGTGCAGAAATTATAATGTCTCAGCTTGTGATAAGAGCAAATCTATTTACTGACAGTCCTGAAGGAGGCCAGTGTTTCAAATGACACACAGGTGTCAGGGTCATGAGACAAGCCATCTCTATCAAAGAAATGATAGCTATCGCTTAAGACATCTTTGGCCTCAGGTCTTATGACTCCTGGACTTTGATACAGTTTTATTAGTTCATGCTGAAATGGTATATATGGACTTTTGAGCAACTGAGCTGTTTTATACAGGAACCTTACAAAGAGCATCAATATTCACCACACTTCTTTCCCCAGATTGCCACTTTGGATGATAAAACCTGTTGGTAAAGGCGAATAGAAATGGAGCTATTACAGTGACATCTCCTAAACTCCAAAATAGGAGTCATGAGGCCATTAGTCACTTTCCACTTGCAGGGAAAATCAAATATCTGGTGTTTTGTTTTTTTTTTCTCCTCGTCTATACAAGGTTGTCTTGGGTTAATTTAGGCTCTTGATACAGCCAGTAACTGACAAAGGCAAAACTGTAGTTCTGAAGAAACTGCTTCATTTTCACATGATCAGTGCAATAAGCACTTACTGTCCTATGCTGTTGCCAGCATTCCTTAGGTGTGGATAAGGTGTGACTCAAACTTTTTGCTTGTAGTTTCCAAACCAATAATGTAACTGAATAAATTTCCTTCTTTTCTCTCTAACACTCTCTCGTTTTGCTTTATTTCCAGTCTACCTAACTTGCTGATACACCCCAAGATTTGATTTTTTTTCTAAATCTGCATGAAGGTTTGCAGGGTTAGGTTTTTCTTTTGTGCTTTGTTTTTTGAATTACTTTATATAATACAGTGCTATCAAGTTCTACATTAGTTAGACTTTACCACCTGCATCATATAAATATACACAAAAATGGTCAAACTAATTGCAGTGTACAGGCCTTTGTCTTGATGGTATACAGTCATATCCCCAGCAGCATATCCTTAACAAAATTTTGTAATTAAATCATGCAAGCTGGTTCCTCATTAAGGATAATTGGTCTGATTACAATGACAAGTACAATTAACATTTTGGTAATACCTGATTTTTGGTACTGGTATTTCATCACTGTCATAGAACTTGCCCACTGTAATGACCCCTGTACTATTCTGTACTATTGCCATATCTTTTTTGAACCTAAAAGGAGACCTTTAATTTGGATAAATCATCTCAGCCCTATTGGAATTTATTTTTAGACAGACATATTCATTAATTATTATATTAGAAAGTCAATAACTTTGTTAACTTAGTTTAAAATGAGGGGTTGCATGACCTTATACATTAACAAGTTGAAGAATGGCTGAAGAAAACCCTCAAAATCTTAACAGCTTACTCACAGAAGCCTAGTTTTTAAGAAGGAAGGACAGAGAAAGCAGTTCTCCTAAGAGAGTCACATTAGGAGCTGATAACCAGGAGACTTCTTCTATGTATTGCAAGGTTTACTTTTATAAAGACTTCCGCATTTTCACTTCTTATGAAAGATTGTGGAAAATGTCTTGGCAGAATGAAATAAGTAGTTTTTTCCTGATGGAAGTGTCATGGGAAAAGTTCAAGGTTCAAAGCTCAGTTCCTCAGTTTGTGTAAGCATTTGTGTGAAATACTGGGCATATCAGCTCTTCTGTGACTCCACGCTGCACACATGGGCTTCAAGTTGATTGTCCCCTTTTGCTCAAGGGTCTCTGTGCTAGGGAGAGATTACAGCTATGACATTGATCTGCAGAGTCACCCTGTTACTGTTTTGCATTTGTGTTAGCTTCACACTGTATTGACGGAATCCCAGAGACGGATGGACAACTGTAAGTTGAAGATGTACAAGGATTTTCAGTTCACATTGTTTTTCTTTTAGTTTTATCTAAACTATGTCTTGCATATTCAACAAAACCAAAAGACTCTGAGATTCAATACACTGAGTTTCTACCCAAGTACCTAGACTGATCAAAGTTTCGGAGAGGGTCTTTATTCCCTTCTTATATGTACAACCCATTAACTGAAAGAATTATCCATATTTGTATCATTTAATGAAAGTTAATGACTATTAAGAAAGCGCTAAGAGAGAATAAATACATAGGAGTTTAACAAAATACTGCTTCCTGGCTTCCTTCTTTCCTTTCATTTGTTGTTTTTAATGAATGCATCTCATGGTTACTGAGGAGCTATGATCAATATCACCTGGAGAGTAGTAGATAAAGAAAATGAAACCAACCCAGCCTTCAGAGTGGCATTTCTTGACTTTGACCTCAAAAAATACATGTTATTCCCCACATCACAGTGCACTAGGTTTCAAAGGAACGTGGCAAAATATTGTGAAGAAAAGTGAAAGCAGGGAGGCAGCTTTTAGCACTTTCTGTTTGGCTTCAGTAAGCTAGACTGATGTATGGAAGCAAAAAATGTAACATTTCTTATTGGGTGTTCTGATGGGTGATTTACCTGGGGGAGTTGTTTGCAGTTTATCCTGTGTTACCAAATACAGAAGGATTTGCGGTGAGCACTGGGAATCCAGACAGCCTTGTGCCTTGGCATGGCTAGGGCAGAAAGTCAGAGAAATGCTGGAAAACAGAAAGACAGCTGAGATCCCCTGTGCATGTGTATCCAGGGAAAATTCCTGGAGTGCCGACAAGACAATACAGGAGGAACAGACATGGCAAGCAGGAAATGATCATCTGAGTGGAGGCGAGAGGGAGGATGCAGGGAGACACAGCCAAGATTCACCAGGGAGGAGAAAGAGAGTCATTCTGGCTTGCAGCAGGAATCTCTAGGTTCCCATCAAGCCTTAACACTTGCTGGGGTGAGACCAAGGTCACAGGGAAAAGATGCAGAAGATAGAGGAAGGATGGATTTTAAGCTGTGACCCGGAGAAAAGAACAAAGGAATGAAAGAAAGAGAACAGTACTATGCTCACTTTAAAAACAAAGTCCAAACATGTCAGCTTCCAAGCCCTCACTAACTCTTTCTTCCAAGGTACTTATTCCTGAGGACCTTTCTTATTGGCTAAGTTGGAAAAATACTGATCCTTTCTCATTTCAGGACCCCAGCATGCTGGTGTGGTGCAAAAATGGACAAACAAATGAAGATGATTTTCTTAGTGCTCACTTCATGGGAAGCCCTGACATTAACATCTGAAGAAAATGACGTTGCTTCCAGACATTTTCATGCAGCGTATTAAATTCTTTCTCAGAAAAAGCCTTGTACTAAAGTAATAATTTTCTTTTTTCTTCATGAACAACCATACTTAAATGTCTGGGGGTTCCTCATTTCTTGGATCTTTTTTCAGGACACTCTAAAAGATTGTGTGGGCTTTCTCCAGGGAGCCTGTCCTGAAGATGTGCAAACACAGCCAGTACTGTCATCCCGCCACTTTTCATAGTGTTATTGTGAGTCTCAAAACATATGGTGTTTTTCTTAAAGCTTCAGCTACCAGAGTAATGACTGTTTGCTGTTTACTTAAGTTACCAGCCATGGAGATTTTAATATTCTGGCATTTCACAGACCTTACTCGTGTGAGGCAGAAACCCATCAAATCCTGATTTTGCAAGTGAAGAACCAAGGCCATGGAAAGATTAAGAAGTCTAAGGTCACAAAGAAAATCTGATGCATGTACCCAGGTTTTTCCAAGTCCTTTAGGCTATTGTCCAAAACACTGACTTATATTTTATTCAGCTTTCATGTAAGATTAGCAAGCAAACAGAAGACTAGAATATTTTATCATGCAAAAATGACTGAAAAGGTTACATCTAAAATCTTAAGGTTCTAAAGAGAAATAAGAACAAATACTATTTCTTCTTTTAACACTTAAACAAATTTAATTCCATTTAGGTCTTGAAGTTAGTAATTCTGTCATACCCTCCAGCACGAGAAAAAGAAGAGTTTTTAAAAGAACACCTATTACAGTATTCCTTAAGTCACACCCTTATGATAGAAGACTTGTTGAACTTCACAACCAGATTAAAAGATGCAACCAGCCATGGCTATATGTCTTATTAAAAGCATAACAACCAGGCTGTAGCATGTTCAGTGCTCAGGTGGCCAGTAGAAAGAAATGACAGGTCTTGAAGTGACTGACAAGGACATGACAAAGACCATTTCTGCCCTGATTTAGGAGAAGCTGGGCTTTTAAAAGCATTTCTGCTTGAGGCCAGTGACCTACCAATACAATCAGTGCCCCTTATATGCTAAAAATGCTCGAACTCAGCAAAGAAAAGAAGCACCTGAGGACAAAAAGAAATGTTCCCTTTAAGAAAGGTGATCAAGTAGTTAACTTAGCAATAACCTTTTAACTCTTTTACTTCAGAAGAAAGGTGTCATATCCAGACTAGATCTATAGTACCCCTTCCCACATAAAGTATGTCAGTACCAGGAACTCCCCTTTGCAGTTTTCCCTTATCTTGAGGCATACAAGGGGAGGAGAGCTGCTCAAGAGCTTGCACAGATCTCAGGGCAGAATTGAAACAGTGTTACAGAACTGAATGTTCCAAAATGCTGCAAACTCTATTCAAGCTTTCCCTTTGCTTCCTTTTCTCTTTGCCTTTGCAGACCCAGTACAAAGCCAGCAGAAGTATAATTTTTGCCCTTCCAAATGAAAGTGAAACAAGGTATGGAAGCATCCTAATTCCAGACTAAGGACCTGAGATCATATGGAAACCCAGCTTTTTGCTGACACAGGGGTCCATATTTCTTCCTTAAGTTTTCAAACTGCTTATTATTCATTGTTTTCTGGCTTTTTTTTTACTGAAGCACATTATCGTTGGCAGCCTTGGCCCTAACTTATTTGACTCCTCAATGAGAAGGCACATTTCTTAAAGCACATAAAATATATTTTATCTAATCTTTTTTCTTCACTGTTTTCAGAGATATGTTATGCTGCTGCCCATTCAGAGTTTAACAGCTAAAAGGAATGTATTCTAGCTCTTGATTCTCCATCCAAGAGTCCTCTAACAGGCTATTTTAGCTGTCCTGATCAGTAATCTTACCTAAGAAGTAATTTTTAGGCCTTTCTTGCATTCAAATGTTTCTGACAAACAGCAACTACTGAGCAATTTAGACCTCCTAGAGCATACCCTAGGGTTTTCTTTTCACTGAGATGAAATTAGAGCACTTTTAATCTTTGTTTTCTACCCTTTTATTTTCTCCCTGCATTCAAAGAAAAAAAAATCCGGCTACCTAAAAGTAGTGGCCAAAATACCAAAGAAAGTAGGATACTAATTACAGTGACAATGGGAAAAAACAGGAGTCTAGTGTTAGAAGTCTTTCAGCTGGGACAGAACGAACTTGCTCCTGTAACATACATGAATATCAAACTGTAAATTACATTTCCAATTCAGCTAAAAATGAGTTAGTAAAAGGCAAGGGCAGCATGATTTGCATTGCGGAAAAGCAAAACACTGGAAACTTACAAGCTTCTCGAGAGCAAAACTAACTCTGATGCTTCTGACAAGAAAATTTCCTTCCTGATTATGCTTGAGTGATGATAAATGTTAGAGAAAAATTCTAGAAATGCTGAATTGAAGAAGTACACTTGCTAACTGCTCTGACAGCTTGCTCTCTGATCTTAGAAAATGTAAGCATATTGAGCATGGCAGAGTCATGATCTGTGTCTTGAGTGCTTTGTATTGCTTGAGAAAATACACTTATGCAAAATAAATTTATACATAGTAACTGTGGAATACAAACCAGAGTCTGGAAGGCCTGGGTTTTAAAATGGTGTTTAATTTTGACTGAAAGTGGATTACACATAAAATGAAACTAAATGGGAGATCACAGTCAATTATGTGACGTCTTCCAAAGTCTGTATTCCTTTTCTTCTAGGGGAGTAAAAAGACTGAGAAAATCTCTAGCACTCGTAGCAAACACTTCCAGCATAAGTGCAGCCTTACCCACTCTGACATTAGAGGAAGCAAAATGCTGTGGCTCTCCCATGCCAAGTGATGAAACTTCTGAATACAGTGAACAGTTCAAAGCTTCTCACTAATATTAGTGCCACCGTGCATTCCCAGCAGATTCAAACTTCACAACAGTGTTGTGTCTCTTGCAAATATATCACAGTATATCACAGTTACCTTTGATAAGCATAGGATGTAATCATTGGAGGGGGTTACCCATTTAGACAGATAAGTATGTAAGTACAAATACTTATATAAACTAGACATTAAAAAGTATTCTTCATGCAATATAAGTACTTGCATTGACCACAAAATTCAAGGCCATATCAATAATTTGACTTTTAAAGTTCATTTGTAGTGCTTCCTCTGGAATTTTTTTAACCTTATTAGTTTATTAACTAAGGTTAATAAAAATCCTCAAGGCTTGGACTGTTTTCCTGTGATGGAGTGAAAGGCTCACACACATTTCCATTTTCACCCCACTACAGGCTGGAGAGCAATCAGAGACTGACTGGGTTCTGGAGTGTGGAGGCACTCCCAACTTAATGGATTAGTACTTCCAAGAGCAGAAGTTTTATGTCACGTATGCATAACTAATTCTTATACAAAATAGTTTTACCAGATTTTGTTCATCCTTTCCAAACCGTTATTCCTTATATATCACATCACACAGCTGCATTTCAGCTGCAAATAAACTGTTTCACTGGGAGAAAAATCAGCTGGTTTTTTAATGCAGATGTCCCTATAACTCCTGTTAGTAGTATTCTGTGATAAAACTAGGAAGGGGTTAACTTCCCAAGGTATTTAATATGTCCCTTTTCACTTCTTTTTGTCAAAACAATAATTTTTAAGAATAAGAGATTTTACTATTCAATTGATTTTTTTCCCATTCTTTGACTGTATATAAATTTGCATAATGCTATTCATTATCATTTTCATGTTGACTTTATAACCCATATGACCAGGTTCATCAGCTGTTATGTCACTGTGAGAGTACATCAATCATTTAAGCCAATTTTGCCTGTCATACTAATTGTTGACAAAGATTAATTGCTTATATTGCAATAATATTGGCAAGTTCTGCCAGAAGTCAAATCTCTCCTATCCCTCCCAGATCCACCTTCAGTACAGCCTGTGGTCTGAGGTAATTAATTCTGTGCGCATTTTTACCCTAAAAATTTTTAAATGGAGAAACATTTTTAATATGCTTCTTGCATAGAAAAACAACTGCAATCCGCTACAATATGTCAAAATGCTACAGCCAAGATGCTCTTCTCTTTCCAGTTAAAACCTGTGGAACAATCACAGACTATATTATGCCTCAGAAAAAAAAATACTGCAATGTACAATAACATCCCAAGAGGAATGAATTTTCTATTCCCTCTCTTGGTGAATTGGGAAAACCCTGCTGGAAACAGCTTTATGTCTACAAAACATCTATTTATCATTCCTTTTATGATAAAAAAAGAGCTTTCATAAATAATTCTGCTTGTATTTTCTTGGTAGCAAAAGATTTATTTCTAAGCACCTGAATTTCTATTAAAAGTTCATACATGTTCTCTCTTTCCCCGGTGGCTTCACTGGAGAGACACTGAGAAGGTTTAGGACCAGGTGCCTGCAAAGGACATCTGTCATGAGGTACAGCATCAGAGAGAAATCCTCACTGGTAGGAACAAACTTACCCGACTTCTTAATGATCTGAATCCTCAAGTTGGGTTTATTTAGTGGAACTTTCAGACAGAAATGTGAAACATTTTCCTGGGACTGTCTACATTTTTGCAAAACACATTTGATGATGGAACCTCACTGGCCTGTGCCATTAATAGCTTGGTATGTGGGAGAAATTATGGTTGCTTAGGGGAAGTTACCCAAGGAAGATCCTGTCTGCTTGCAAGTTGGTGAGGGTCTTCAGTAAATTAAGAGAGAGAAGACTGAGTAGAAGATCTTGAACTCTGCAGAGCTTTCAACTTTTTAGAGATCTCAGTTCCAATCTAGGGAATTCTGCTGATGCCTTCAGCAAAGTTCCCAGGACACTTCAAGCTGATCCTAATTCTCTGTCAGCAATACTCACAGCTCACACAGTTGATGTCAGGTTGAATAAACTGCAGGCAAAGGGTTGAAAGTCATTTGAAACTTTCCTTTGTATGAGAAATCTCTACTTTTCATTCAGAATTAGAACTCTTTCCTTTTCCATTTTTTTGTCTCCTTTTATTTTTTTTTTTTTGACTTTTCTGGATTGAAAAGAAATTATGACCTTTGAACAACTGAGCAGCTTTGTTGAAAGAAAATTTGTGGTTTTGTTTTGCTAAAGATACAAAAAGGAGCAAGAAAACAACAGCAGATTTAGAAAACTTGGTGCTACAGAGAAATCTGGAGCCAAACTAGGAAAACTCAGCAAGTTCATTAAAACAGTGGATGATATCCACACTACTTCAATCTATTGGAAACCATTAGAATGGTGTGTTTACGAATTAGATATTGGATGGACATTACAACAAAGCAGGGAAGTTTAACTTGTAGTTTAACTTTTTAGAGTGTTCACAGCCTATCAATCCTGATGGTTGTCTCCTTGTCTCCAACAGAGAAACAGGTGGTATTTTTCAAAAGTTGGCATAATTCCAAAATATACCTACTGCGAGAGCTGCTGAACTCTGGCAGGAAAGACCATGAAACTTAATTAGTTATGGACAACACTTCCCAATATTTATTCTGACAACTGAGTTCTGTCATGAGTTTGTTGCTATTCATAAAACTGAGTGAAAGTGGGAACTCCTCCATATGGTAAACTTTTACATCTAAAACTGATATATGAAAGCATTTTTCAATTTTTTCATAAAGAGAGAGGTACTAAGAATTTTCGGAATGAGGTATGAGAATTCTGCACTGCACATTAACTCTTACAAATACCTTATATTAAAACTATACAAAAATACAGAAAATAAAATTTAAATGTAGAAGTTAATTTCCCTAAAATAATTCCAATGACATTGATAAAAATCTATTATATATATTATTTTAGCCATATCTCTTGGGAAATTTGCATTTAAGCATTTGTGAGAAATGATACTGACTGTGATGTCACACTTTGTAAATAACTCCAGTATTAAATGCTGCAACCTTGACCAACAACACAGTGTGAATACAGAATGGAACATTCATATTGCAGCATATTATACACATTTTATTTGAGATATTTTTTGTTCTAATTTAATAGAAGTTGTAGAGGTCTTCTAAAGATGAAAGTGTGATTACTTTAATGTGGCAAGAAATCAATGCCATATTTTAGTCACATGTTCTAAGCCTCTGTGTTTTCATTGAAGGAGATATTTCTTTTTCTCTTTAGGTCATTAATGATGGTGAGCTAACATGACAAACACAGTACACACTGTATTTCATTACAATCTTAAAATAACTTTTGCTTTAGCAAGAAGGCATTTTTAAACTTCTGGGTTAGAGTCAAAACCACAATGCGTTTCTAGGATTTTAAATGATTAATAGAAAAATATATATCACAAAATTCTGTTAGGGTAGTGGTAGGAAACTTTAAATGTCTGAGCTTAAAATATCTAAGTCTTGGGTTGTCTTAAAAATAAGTAGCCTCCTGTTACAGAAAAGGAAGAAAAAAAAACCCAGACATTTATTCCCATGAATCTACTGAGGGAATACATCTAAACTGATTTAATTCTTAGTCTGCAATAAGATGGGTTACTACAGTATGTCTATTTCTCTCCTCTGATTATAAAGCAGGTCTAAAAAAAACAATAGTTCAGATCTAAGCATCTAACTTAAAATTTTAGTGAGAACAGATGTATCTTACATATTAATGTATACTAAAATTTTTTCTCTTCCAATAACATGGTTTTTAAATTATCGAATTTTTTAACTTAGAATTTTTTTTCTATAAACAGGAAAATACATTCTCCTGGGACTTCTTACTTTCAGTTACTGTTGAGCTATCCATACAGGCTCTTTTTAATTTAAAGAACAACTTGCGTAAGATATGTTTTTTCAAAGTAGCTCATTAAAAACAAATTAGGCTTCAATAAAATACAATTAAAAACAACATCCAACTTTGTTAACCAAAGAGAACATTTATTTTCATATTAGACAATGCATATAAAAAAAGTAATTTCTGAACAAATAAGAATGAGAATGATTTAAATAGAATAAAGGCAGTTCTACATGCGTAACGAAATCCAGATTTTCAGTCTTAGGTAGAGTTATACTGCATTTCATGACTATTTATTTTCTGAATTTATCAGTTTAAAAAATATGGGGATTTTAAGGCAAGGCTATGAACACGTATGATAAAGATATGTGTTGAAATATAATGAATGTGGAATTATTTTTTAATGCCCTGCTTAGCTGGTTAAGTGAAAACTAATTCCATATTTTTTTGAAAGATAAATTTTACAAAAGTAAATAACTTTTAAATTTTATCTATTTTGACTTGGAAAGGAGTAAAAAAAACAAAACTTAGATAAATCAGGAGATGAAAATAAGCTTCAGATATTCTTCACCAGATTGTCAATTCTTCATGAACCACAATTTTCACAGTTATTATTGCACAGCCATTTATAGGACAGAAGCTGAGCCTTTCCAAAAGCATGAGTTTCTAAAAGTGGCTCATTGAAAAGAGAGCATAAAATCCGAGGAAAATACCTTGGTAATATAAATTATTTTTCACTTGCACAGATCTCCTTAAGAAACTTAGCAGGAAAGGGTAGTACAGACAGAAATATAAACAAATTGTTACCTGTGCTTTGCAGAACATTTAATTTTCTCATGTATTATTAATTATAATGTTTTTCAGTTCTGTATTGCTTTCATTCTGAGGATTTGAAAGCCCTTTTGCAATTAGGAATGAATTACTGAATGCAAGAAAATCATATTCTCTAAAAATTCCAGATCAGTAATATTATTCCAAGACATTTTCTAGCAGTACTTTCTGAAGGCAGCAGTAGGCCAAGAACCACAAACAAATAGTAAATTAAGAATTTTATAGTTTTTATTGGTTTTTATTTTAATCTTCCAGGTTGACCTAATTGTGACCTTCTGTTTTAAAGAATGATATAAAAAGTTTCCATTCAAATTGTGGGGGAGGGGAACAAGAGTTGTTAGAAAAACCTTTTGTGACAGCAGACTTTGAGAAGAACATCTTGTGCAAATGAAAACGTGATTGCACAACTGGCTGTAACAGGTTGTGGGGCTAAAGAAAACCAACCCAAACCAAACCAAACCAAACCAAACCAAACCAGCCAAAAAATGGTAAATAATTTCTCTGACTCCTGAGTCAATACAGCTTAGTTATCAGACATTAAAATGCTTTCAGCTCCCCCACAGCAGAGAATATAACAAAAGGGTTAGTCTTATGCAGGCAGCTGGAAACAGCAGTCACGCACTAATAAAAGGCAGAAAGCTGAGTTGGCAGGGGCTTCTCCGTTAGTGATGGCTAAAGACTAGAGGGAGCACCACTGAATCCTGGTGTCTAGTGGTTCCACTTGTGTGCATACACAGAGAAATATACACATATATATGTATATGTAAATTATATGAAAATTCAGTTAAAGAAGTCAATTAACACATGCTGGAATATTTCACCAGTTCCTGTGCTGCACAATGCCGTGGCACAGTGTTTGATAGCAAACCCTACATTTAATCATTTGATAAATTTCCATACATGAACAACTCATGAGCTCAGCCAGCTGTGTAAAATAGGTAGGGATTTAATTACCATGGGATGGTATAAAGTATGCTTCTGGAGGAAGTATCGGGTTTTTAAAATTATCTTTGCAAACAATATTTACTTCTATTTGTTATCATGAATTACTTTTCCTAATAGTAGTGATAAATAGACTAACAGATAATTCATTTTAATATTACTGGCAATTGAACTTACTGCTATATATTTTTTAAATCCAAAGAGATCACCGATTTCTCAGGAAAGCCTGTGTAGAATAGCACATGGAATTTTATACTTTCCTTGCGTGTTTCAGGACTGTTAAAAAATCTGTCTTTGTATATTTGAATTCCAATGATAATTTATTGTGCAATGGTATTTTAAGCAATATTCTGGAATTTGCAGGAAATCACATCTCTTTTTTGCTCCAGTATAAAAGTTCTGTGTTATGGAAATTCCCGTTTGCATTCTCAACTTCTGTTGGTTCTGGATTTTTGTTGTTTTGGGGTTTTTTGTGATGTTGTTGTTGTTGTTTTAATTTCTACCACCACTTCATATTTTGTAAAAAAGCCATGTAATAGTCTTGCAAAAATAATTATTCCCTTAGGTTTAGGTAATATTATATTTTTCTTCCACGTAAGTCCGTGTGCATGCATGTTTGTGTAAATGCACATATGAACATTCCAAGACTGTCCAAATCCAATCACAATTTAAACATCTCATGGCTTATTTAGTGATTGTAAATATCTTTCCTACTTAGTCTTATTATCAAGTGATCTGGTAGTGGCTTTCTGATGAGTTTTCCTGACGTGCTTGGTTATGAATTTTATTGAAGAATCTTTTGAGAAGTTCTGACATTTCTAATGTTGCCATTGGTATCTGAAATTGGATGTGGAAAAATCCCAGGGGTTTGAAAAATGTCTTGTCTTTGTCATTCAGCTCAGGTGTGGTTGTGATATAATCAGCTGAATTCCAAGATTTCTTTTTTGTACCTTGTTTCCTCTGGAAAGATTTAGCAAGTGACCAAAGATAAATTGAACATGAACATCCTAATCTGTGGGCTGGGGTGATTCCAGTGCCCTGGCAACAAAAACAATGGCAAATGACGAACTAGAAATACATTGATGACTGGAAGAATGAAGGGTGAGCAGCTCTGAACAGCCTTTCAGTTCTAATTCACAACCTTAAACAGGGCATGGAGGGATGTATTGGGACCAAATACAAGGAGGGAAATAAAATTGGGAAAAAATAATCTCTTCTTAATTACTCATTTGAGTGCTAAATGAAGTAGCGCATCTTCTCCTCCTTCCACACTACCAATAACAAAGCACAGGTTATAACTGATATCATAATTTCTGTCAAATAGAGATAAGAAGGATGATCTTCACTTCTTTGATGTGATTAAGGCAGGGTTTATTATCACTCAACACAGCATAATTGAAGCTGGAAGGTCCTACGGTTTAACCTTCTGTTCAGGGCAGGTCTAATTTCAAAGTTAAATCAGGTTGTTCACAACATCATCCAAGTCAAGGTCTGAATGTCTGCAAAGCTGAAGACCCAAATCATGCATATTTATTTTTAACCCTTCTCCTTAATGAAACACCTTAATTCAACTCATTGAAAACTCTATATTAAAAGGCTTAAACTGGAAAAGATTAGATTAAGTCAAGCAGACCAAATGAGAAGCTGTTGTATTTAGGTTTTTCTGCAAAACCCTAATTCTGTCACTCTCAGTATCAGGAAATAGCTTTCAGTTACTGATCAGATGTTGTCTTACCGCTCCCACTTTCACTCTACCTCCTAAGCTCATTCAATGCATAAGATGAGTACACAAAGAGGGAAAAATAATTTCACATAAGTACATTGTGTCTGATATATTCTCACTATCAAGGGAAATGTAATAACTTCTGCTGTCCAAGCTAATTTATTTCATTAAATTAGTTCTACTTAATAAGCAATAGTAAAATATAGAAGCTTCCATTTGCTGCTCATTCTACAAAATAAAAAAAATGAGCCTTTTTAAATGAATTTAAAAGGGACTTGTTTCTTTCCTTTTTATTTCTACCACTCATATTCCATATACATATACACACATAAAAATATGTACATATTATATAATTATGTACAAGAAACTACAAACATCAGAATTATCATACAAAAATAAAGGAAAATACTCAGTAAATATATATATATATATAAAATATATTAGCAGAAGCAAACATCACGAGAATCAACGAACACATTGTGTTCAATCACTCTGGTATAAAGAACACTGCTTTACTTATGCCACAGAGAAAAGGTCCACTCCCATTTGAAGGAATATCTATCAATTAACCAAAGTTCAGAAGATCCTAAATACAACTAGGAACAGTAGTTGTCTTGTCTTTGCCTCTCCATTTTAACTCACAAACATATTTTGTGATTTCAGTAAATATGCATTCATTTCAAGAATAATAGCCCTGATTTTGTCATCAATAAAACATTTTTAGAGACTTTTTTTTTCTGGTAACCTCTTGCCATTGCTGACCAATAAGTTTGCTGTATTTTTACTTCTCCTACTCTGTGCACCTCTTAGGAGCTTGTTCTTTACTCTTGAGTGTATTTTTTTCCAGCTGCCCCATTACTGAGTCTCTGCATTCATTTTTCTTCAGTGATAAGGACTGCCTTTATTATTACTGGCTGTGCGAACCTATATCAAAGTGACAGCAACTGAAAACAATTATTACTTCTTTCTTGAAAATAAGAAATTAATTTCAAATCCTCTCCTACCCAGCTGACAATTACAGTAACAACAAATTCTAACTGTCTTTAATTTCTGTAATGTGGCATTTTTAATGGTTACAGAATAAAATCAAATAAACAAAACCTAGCAACCGTGTGTTCAGAAAATAACATTGGTTTTGAGAACACAAGGAGTGTAAATAGGTGATAGATCCATTTGGGTGTCAAACATGTCCATTAAATGCATTAAGACCTATAAAACCTGCTATCAAAATCTAATTGAAAGATTGTCATCCTTGTAAGTACCAGAAAGATATATAGCATACAGCTTGTACTAGTACTAATTAATCTGTGCTGTGCTCCAAATTGTTATTTTCACAATAGTTTGAGTTATTAGAAAATCTCAGTTATAAGCAAAGAACTGAAATTAAATCATCTAACTTTGTTCCTTTTCTGCTCACAAATTATACATAATGGGGCAGCTTTCCTTTTTTATTTTTTCTCATGGACCACATGCCATCGTTGCCCATTGGATTTTGCACACATTTTTCTTTCTCAGTGGTGCCCTTTACTTCTGTTCTACAGGACCACATGAATTATTTGTGGCTCACTCTTCAGCCTGTGGAATATACATATAGATGCTAATAGCCTCCAAGGGAATACGTGTTCATTTTTCAGAGAAGAAAAGTCTGGAGAAACTGCTGAGGCTTGTCTCATGGGCAAGCATGATCAGGAAAGCTTCAAATGGAGCAGGGTGTCAATTGGCTAGATGGGTTAGCCAGCACCTACACTGCTCCTCCCCCCGTTATGTTCGCTACAGGCTGTTCCCTATGTCCCATGGTGCAAGGGATGTCATGCTTCTGGGCTAACCCTGCATCCCCCCTGCATCATGACCATATGGATATGGGGACACTATAAACATGGAATCTTAAAACATGGCCTGTTCCTTCTTGCACAAGTAGAGCTGTTCTGGTCACCCAGCCCCGTGGTGGGCTGTGGCAGTCCAGTGCCCATCAAGCCCTGGCTATCGAATGGTGGGAGCACCAGGATGCTGAGGACTGCCCTGAGGGCGGATCTGAGGGCGGCACCGAGGCATAAAGACACCACCTCTCTCTACAAAGTTCTCCCCAGTTTGACACCCCATTAGTGCTCTGTTCTAGCTCCCGCCTCCATGTTATCCTCATTGGTTGTAGATCCTATTGTTCCACCCCCTCCGCTGTATCCCATTGGTTGTTTCCCTTCTCTCCGCCCCTTCTCCCTTGAGTGTAAAACCCTGGACCCCAGCCATTTTCCGTGTCTTTTGTCCCTGGGCCCTCTGGAATAAGGAATCCTTTGCAACCCATACAAAGGACCCCTCTCTGTTCCTTTCCCTTGGGGAGATGCATGCAGACCAGCAGCGGGTTGGATTGGCTTCCTCCGCTGAGGAGCCAGTGTCACTGCAGCACCTACAGCAGCTGCCCTGCACTCCCAGCTGTGTGCAGGAAGGACGCTGTGCCCCTTCAGTCTGGGGCAGCCTAACACGTCATAGAGCATGTTGTTTTCCTTTGGATCCTCAGATCATAAGAGTTTTATTTCTGTATAACTGTCAGAGGTCAAAGTACTTGGGAGTCTTCTGGCTGAGGAAGAAAAAAATGCTGTACCATACCTTTAGTGAATACTTTTTTTGGAGTTATCTAGCTTTGCAAGCAATGAAGTACTTCTGCATACCTGATAGGTCTAAGGAATATCATTCACTCTGTGCACCACACAGTATTAAATATATCCAACCTGTGATTGTTCATTCTGATACAGGCATGTCCCACAGATATGATGTGTCTGTGTTACATTATTTTTACCACTCACCAGAGTCAGTAATTGAGTGTGATTCTGGAGTGCTGTTTGTGCAAAAGAAAGTTACCTACTCTGGTTTTGGTACCAGGGGATAATCTGTAGGTATTAGGTACATAGTCTGACATGTGGCTGTATTGCTACATTTGGAGTCCTATTCTTTCATGGGCTGAGCAATTAAGTAATTCAGATTAATTACTAAAATGTTGACACCAAAACCAGATACTCCTACGCAACAGATATGTCAGATGCTTCAGTTCTTAGTATTACCATCAGCATTTCTGCTCACCACCCATCCCACAAGTTGTCATTTCTGATGACACAGGCAGTTCTTTGCCTAAAGGTGTGTTGAACAACATAGCATAACCCTCTGAATGTCTGCAGTCCCAAAAACCAGGATTCCTTTAAGAGAGTATTTTCAGTTCCTAACACCTCAAATTTCCTTTATATCTATGCTTGTGAATATTGCCTGTTTCACTGCATGATTTTACATTTCAAGAACAAAACAGTTTTCTAATTTCTTTGTTATCTAAATGTGGAGGTGCTGAATGCATCAAAATCATTTGATGCTGCCAGTATATATTAATGCCAAAAGTATATACATTTCTTAAACAGGTTCATATTTAACAGGCAGTTACCTGTTAGAGGCTAAACAACTTTCTTATTGAACTTGCAAGTGCAAGCTCCAAAGACTATTTAAAGAAATTGTAATGATTTCATCATAACTATTTAAATTTAAAGATTCTTCAAGAAGCAAGACTAAAGTTGTTTGGATTTATGTAAAGTTGAATTTCATCTCTGTTAAACATTGATGAAGCTGAAAGCAGAGTAAACATATTTTACAGCTATTCAGTGAATATTCTAGTGCAAGAAAGTGAAACAAGTGTGTTCAGAGATATTGTGTCACAGGTTTAGTCTACACATTTGCAACTAAGGATCTTGTTTACAAAGTTATTGACCCAAGGAAAGGATGCCAACAATTTAAGATGTAGCCAAGCATGAAAGAGATATATTTTAATCTCAAAATTGCAGAAAAAGGGCAGTATAAAAACACACTTAATAGGTCCATCAGTTCTCTCTCTTTCCTATCCAAATGGCAGTCACCACTATTCATGGTGTTCAGTTCTGCAAATACACATCAGACAGGACAGCGCTTTGAAGATCTCCACTGAAGTTTCTGCATGTAATTGGGTTTTTTTTTAGTGTAGAAATAACCCATGTTTTCCTCCCCTGGACATCTCAGGTTTTCCCGTGAGCTGATAAACAACAGATCACTAAGTCTTAATGAAGAGTGTCCCTACACATGGGGAGGGCGTTGGAAGTAGGTGATCTTTAAGATCCCTTCCAACTCTATGAAGTCAGGAGGCACTTCCATTTTGGAAAAATAACCCCATAGTTCGATTGTCAGCAGTATACTTATAATATGGATTAAAACTTTGTTAAAACTCAGTAATCGTATATAACTTGTTTTCCTTTTAGTAGTTTTTGAGTGTTTTAATTGATACGATAGTTGAAAATAAAATTAGCTTGAAGAGCACAAGAGGGCAAATCTTCATTTAGATAAAAATTTATGGGTGAATAAACCCAAGAAAGTGAGTAAATTGGCATTTTTTGCCATGGAAAGAAACCACAAAGTTCTTAAGGGACCTGGTTGAGAACTCTTGATATTCAAAAAATTTATAAATAAGCTGGAAAAGGACACAAAAGTGTAGTAACAATGGCTGCAGCCCAGCTGAAAGGAATTGCAGAAGGACTTCGTTAGACTGGAACAAAATGTGTGGTAAAATTCAACATAAACAAATATAAAGTCAAACACATAGAAAAAAACCCCATTGTGGACTTCACATAAAATGATGGTTTCTTGCATTCACCATCACCATGCAGGAGTGAGGTTATCTCTGATAACCCTGTTAACAGCATGGATTATGATTGATTGGATAGCAAATGCCATGAAAATGTCAGTTCACTGCTTGGTAGTTGTCAGAAAAATGAAGGGAATGCCACAAAAAAATAATAGATAGCAAACCAGAAAGAATTAATATGTCACTGGTATAAATCCATGGTTATCTTGCATCTTGAAACGTTGCATTGCATACTGTGATATTTCAAAAGGGGTATAGAGAACTGGAAAGCTTAACAAGAGCACAGCCAGGAAGATGAAAGGTATGCTGTGGCTTCTGTGTGAAGAATGATTATCCTGGGACACTCATGTTGGATCAGCGACAACTGAGATGAGTTATGACAATGATCTATAGGATTATATCTGGCATGGTGAGGTTGGAGAGAGTTCAGTGGTTCAAAACCTTGAGAGCATCATATGAAGGTGGGAGAAACCACTCTCAAACACAATTAGGTTCTTCATGCAAAGAGCATCTGAGATGTAGAGCTGTTGGCTGAAATATATTATAGATGTCTAACAGGATTGAATAGTAAATGGGCAGAAAAGAACTATTTCTGATTACAAAGTCTGTCAGCAGAAAACATCTGAAGGCAGGGAGGGTGTTCATTTGCCATTTGTTATGCTTGCATCTGATTTTACCCTTGTTTGAAATAGGATACCTAGTTAGATGGCCCTAGGCCGCATCAGATACAGAATACTGTTTTAAGGCATGGCAAACAGTGTGAGTCATGTCTCTGAATTAGCTGTAAGGGATTCACAGGCTAGCATCTGAATTATGCTTTCCTTTTTCTCTCTGAATAATGAAGCTCAAGTGAGTAATTTTTAAGATACATTTTTTCAGCCTCAGCAATTCAAAATATTCCTCTTATTTTACAAAAACAGTCAATTATTATTATTTCAGTTAAATATTTGATCAATTATTATTATTTATTATATTATTATCTCTTCAGAAAGGGTGTTGGTTTATGTATGCTATAGAGGATTGCTTTGTCATATTTGGCACCTGCCCACCTGGCCCTTTTCAGCAAGGCAAGAGACATTCTGCAGCTCCCCAAGTTCCCTAAATATGTCCTTGGTGAGATGTTTTTGCTTTGTTTGGCTTTGATCCTTCCAAGGGAAGCATACTTTCTCTTTTCAACCACAAATGTTTTTTTCCTAGCACTTTACTCTCAATAGCAAAAGAGAAATGGAAATGTGGCTAGACTTAGAGCTTGTTATTTGGGGCACCATCTAGAGACAAAATTTCATAATTTCACATACAGTTTTAGCTAATCTTAACATATTATCTGTCTGACTGTTTAGCACCTCTCACAATCTCAATAAGTGTCACCAACTAAGGATAGAGGGTTCACAAGAGCCATTTTTGTTTTCCAGGATTTCCCTCACTGCTGGATACTGTTGATGGCTCTCTTTCCACAGGCTGATTTTTCTTGGACTTAGATTTTGGGGTTAAAATTGTATACGTGTAAATCTAGCTGTCTCAGGTATTTAGCAGTGATCCCCTCTCTGCCAGGGAAGTGAACTACAGATAGGGTGCTGGGAATTAGCCCTGAGGCTTGGGCAACTTGTGCAGGGGTGCAACTTTCTGCCAAACTCTTCCCTTCCAAAGAAATGCTGAGGTGCTCCGGTTTTAGATATGCGTTGCTAGCACATGCACTCTTGTACCTCCTGATCCTGATGTGTTGCTTGCTACCTCTGTAGGTATCACATGGTAGTAATGGGTTGTTAGTATTAACACTGGGTGATCACTCGGGACACATATATGCAAAGAGACATATCCCAAAACCATTATTAGGAGTCAGTGTAACAATATATCATACAAAGTCAGTGAATCCTTTATAATTCAAAACTCTGGTGGGGTCTCCTGCCCTAAGGACTGACTGCAGGCTACATGCCTCTTTGAGTCTCTGCTCCTTTTTGGCTCTGGCTTGGCCTAAAGGCCACCCACCACATCTGACACACCTGCAGCTCTCAGGGACACAGCAGCCTCCTCTTTCCACAGGTTTTGAATGTGAAAGAGACAGGAGCCACATGAGGCGTCCTTCCTTTCTGCTGCTCTGTCACAGCCTTTTAAAAAAAATAAATAAACACAGTGTGGTTATGATGAAACATAAGTATTGAGAGAGGTGTAGTATCTGTCACACTCAAAATGAGCCATAAATCAGAAAAGTCAGGAAGGAAAATTTGATATAGATTTTGGAAGTGGTAGTAGAAGGACATGTTATTTTCAAGGGCTGAAAAACACCTTACTCTATTTTAACAGCAGCTGTTGACATTTTAATCTGTGTTTTTATATACATGGTCAAAACGTGTATAAAGGTAAAACAAGAGGAACTAGGACTTCGGATCATAGGCTAGCATAGTTAAATCTGCGGTTAAAAAAAGTAAAAAAAATAAAAAAAAGAATGAACATGACTGTAACACCAACAGACAAAATGAGCAATTTGTAATAATATGATTCCATGTAGCTCATTGCCCTAGTAAGAAATCTTGTGCTTCAACAATATTTCTGTATGAATTTTGCCTACTTAACATTGAGCTCTTCGGCAGATTATTATAAATGTTTTCCAAGGTTATTAATCTGTGTTACAGATACTATTAACAAACATTTTGAAATTGGAAATGGAAAAATTGTATACGCGGTCTTTTGACAGAAAAAAATCTTAAGGCTCTATTGGAGTTATTATAACCTATAAATTTACAAATTACTAGGGCTTTCTTTAACTACAAGATCTTAACCACTCACTGCCTACCTCACTGACAGACAAGAGAGACACTACCTGTCATAGACATGTTGGAATCCTAACTGTGCATGTTTCTTTATTGAACTCTTGTATAGGTTATTTTTTTTGACCTGCTTGGATAGGTACAACAATACAGGAGTCATCACAACTTATATACCAGAAGCTTATGGGGTGCTCCAAGGTAGGGGGGATAAAAGGCTCTTTAATTTAATGTCTATATAGTCCATCTTATTAAGCTGTACTTCTTTCGATGCACTTCTTCAAGTCCTATTCTTATCTCAGTTACACATGTAAACCTCAGGAGTCATCCCACTAAATATATTGGAATTTTTAGGCATTTATGTCAATGGAAGAAAAAAGAATTTTCTTCCTACTATTCAGATCATTGGTACTAAGAAATATAACGACTTCTGTGGTGCTGTAATATGTCAATGAAATTACTATTTATGGTACATTAAGAATAGTTTCCTTATAGAACAAGCAGAGTTTAAAAGTAGTGGGCATATACAGTGATCCACTTTTCTGGATGAAATAACTTAGCTACTTTTCTTCATAAGAAACCAAAAACCCAGTAGTATTGTATATTTTACTACATCAAAGTACTAATATTTTCCCTGTCTCTACCGCACTCCAAAAAGAGGTTCTTTCAGCATAGATTTTTATTTTGTATTTCTGGCAAGTAATTAACTACATAAAGAATGTAATATAAATTAATTGTTTTTATGTCTTGTTCTTGGGCTGCAAAAACATCTTAGCTATAACAGTCCCATAAGCCTGCAACACTGACCAGTAATCACTGCTATTTCACTGTTATCTATTTCCTTTAGCATTTTAGTCTGAATCATAGAAGTGCCAGCTTTCCAGGACCTACTTTTGGCCTTCCTGCCAGACTGAAAATATCCCAGAATGTTCAACGAGGCTCTTGAAATACCTGAAAACCATTTCTAAAAGGTCAGAAATTTAGAATTTTTAAATGATTTTGACAAGTTCATCCAAAAAAAGTCTGTATTTCCCATGTAAAATTACATTCTTCCTGAGTAGCAGCAGAGACAGGGAATTCTAGTCAATATAGTTACCTACTTCTTATCACTTTAAAATTCATATAATTTTAAAGTAAGTAAAATTGTAACCATTTTATTCTTTTACTTGAGATTGTGCTCAACAAGAAATGCAGCATCTACCATCATAGTCCAACTGTACATCTTTGCTAGAGGGGCTTAGTGGGAGCTTATGGGGCCGTGACACCAAACCTATAATGAAATGAGTTCCTCAGGTGGTGTAAATCTGCATGAACTCTGTTTTTCAAGTGGAGGTAGACAAATTTACATCAGTTGAGAGTCTGGCCTATATCTTTTTGTGTCCTTTTGATTTCTTTTTCTCCCACTGTTATTATTTCCGCTCCCACATGTGCACTTCTTATCTTTCTGACAATAGTGTGAACTGAATTGTGATGAACAATGCACAGTTCCTGTCCAAGCAGTCTTTCCTTCTGATTTATGATCACATTTTCTTCCAAACATTCGTCCAAGATTTTTGACAATGAGGTCAGGTCAAAAGTTGAGGAATGAGTGTTTTGACTTACATAGTGTAATGAACTGAGGTCAATTTTGTATTTGAAATAACCTGCAGAATAATAATTTTCTCTTTCAAGCTTCGGTTTTCTACTTTCTGTCACAAAAGCACCTAACTGCTCAGTTTTAATCAATATAATACGCTTTTTCTGGTTGAAAAATGACCTCAATAATGTTGTAATTCTTTCAGCATTGAACTAATGGGCAACTCCTTCATTATGCTAGGCATTCAGAGAACACACTAAATGCATTAGTAATCATAGTCAGGAAAAAGAAATATCAGTTTTTTGCTGCATGATCTATGCTGGCATAGGAAAAACTGACGAGGAAAAAGAGTCTTGCTATAGATTGGTTTAGATTGATACATTCTATGGGATCTCTTCTGTAGAAGACCTGTATAAATCAGTTCATAATACATATTTTAGATTCGAGAATCAGAAAAGAAAGATAAGTCAACAGGGACTAGCAAACAATTGCAACCATGCTGATGCATCGTACTGATCTTGTAAATAAGGATTCATCTTTGGTAGCTTTTTTGTTCAGAAATGCACTTGTTCTTAGACATTTACCCCAAGATATGTAAATCAAAACCCATAAACAATACTGTTTTGAAGATTAGATGTTATGATATTTATATATTTACAAATAAGGAAGAATATTTTTTACAATGAATGTGGCAAGAAAATGAAACCTCGGATTGCCCAGAAAGGTAGTAGATACTCCATCTCTCAAAACATTCAAGGTCAGATTGGATGGAGCTTTGAGCAACCTGATCTAATTAAAGATGTCCCTGCTCATTGCTGGGAGGTTGGACTAGATTGCCTTTAAAGGTCCCTTCCAACCCAAACTATTCTATGTGTCTATGGTTAGAATATATAACCCTTACATTTTTCACCAAGTGACCACTTTCTGATTTATGAGAGTGTTGGGCAACAGAGAATGATCCTTCCTGATAGGAAAAAGGATCCTTTCTGAGCTGAAGGAAGAGGAAAGAGAAAGGTTTCACTTCATGAGGGCAGGAAAAATGTCATCAATATAGGGAAAAAAGAAAAAGCTCTATTCTGAGACTGGAAAAAGAAATCTGCTTGGTCAAATTCTCCTCATATTGCACTAATATTCCCCCCCAATAGCACTGGTCAGACATAACTGATGAAACAGTCTTGCAAAAAATAGTGGTCCAATTTTCAAAATATGAAAACTTGCAGAAGTCACAGGCGTGGTTCCCTATGTGTATAGCTTTCCTCTGGCGTTTATTACACCATGCAGCATCAAGATGCTATTGTTATAAGCTGTTAACTAGGCAAGACAGTCCTTAGCTGTGGTCTCCACAGCATGGAAGTAATAGCTTGAAATGGAAGATGAGACATGAGTGTGTGCTGGCAATGTAGCACTGGCTGTTTCACTGTACCATTTCATTGGTTATAGTCACATTTTACCCACAAATGAAAATCTTGTATGACAAGTCAGGAAAGAAAATGTTTTCAATCTTATTTCTTTCATCATAGTAATGTAAAGAACCACCAAACAGAAGCTCTGAAATGTTAAGAGCCACCCTCCACAGAGCATCTGGGAGGTGTCTATTTGAAATTTACACTGGTAGCAGATTCAGACATGATCACCACCTAAATTCTTCAATTAAAGCTAAAACAATTGAGGGAAAGGAAACTGTGCCAGTATGTTTCTTACTCATTCCTATTTTTAGAACTCTCAGAAAAATTCTCAAAAATTTGGTACCAATCCACATTTCTGTATCAATTAATGACATTGGTTAGTAGAAATTGCCAACCTTATAAATAAGGACAAGCAAAAAGGAATCTACCAGGATGAAAAGAGTTGCAGGATGTGGAAAGTGGAATATGCTGTATGACTGACTCTCAAAATGCCCCTTGGAAATGTAATTGCATTGGAGAGCATTTTTGCTCATGCAGAGCATATACAGCTGAATGTGAGGATCAAATGCAAATCCTTTTGAGTCAATCTGAATCTTCAGACTGAGTTGGTCACTTTAATGCTGGATGATATAAGGGAAATAAAGGGTATAAAAAGATGTGAAAGCAGAAGATTAGGTGCAAGGGGTGAATTTCTGCTCTTAACTACAGTCAGTGAGTGTTCTGCTATGCCCTTCAATGCAGTGTGAAATAAGTTGCAAGCATTTAGCCAAGTCTGGCAGCAATTATTAAGATTTATAGCAAAAAATTGAAAAATATGTGGAATAAAGCCATATGAAAGCTAATTTGATGACTACTTTAATTTTTTAACATAAAGCCCACTGTCTTACATCAAGTGGAACTATAAGAATGGTTTCATGCTTTGCATACAAATGTTACTTTAATAAATTAATAGAACATAGATATACAGCTTAATTATGATTGACCTGAAAGCGAATTGAATTTTGAATTAAAAAGAAACCTTAAAAATCAGACTTCTTTCTTCAGTCTCAGCTTCACCCATGGGAAGGAGTAAGTTACACCCTTTACTGAACTGGGATTTAGGGAGCAGAATGAAGGATGATATCTATGGTATTTCATAAGTCCACGTGAGGGGGATTTTTAAAAAATACAGCAGTTTCTACAGAAATTAGTCTATTGAAGTCAATTGTGTCCCAGATAAATGCAGAATGCAAAGGAATCAGCTCGAATCCAACATACAGGATATACTCTTGCCTTGGCACAGCATTGAACCATGACGGTGGTGTTCTGATTGCAATGTGCATATCAAACTTTGATATAAAGAAGAAAAGAGGATGGAAGTCATGGCTCAGAATATTGTGGAAGGGATAAACTTGCTAGAAAGAGCATGTGCATATAACAAACAGGCAAGACAAATTAAGGTAACCCTTGCTTAGAGCCTAGACACGCGTCTGTTAAAAGTACATCAGCATAATGGGGAATGCAATCATCACGTTACTTTGGAGATCTGCTTCATCTGTAACCCCTAGAAATTACTTCTACATAAGGGTCTTATTTCCTTTGGACGTCCTCACAACCCAAATGACTGTCAGAGTGTGTGAAACATCAGTCTGCAACCTTTAGTAGTAATGGCTACTGAAGCAAATCAGTGCCAACATGTACCACTTTTATGAACAAATATTAAAAATTAGCTCTACTCACTTCTTTTTTCCCCCTCTGTGACCCAAGACATGGGCATATTATGATACATTTTATGAAGAGTTTTACTTGATACACTCTCTTGTTTTGTAATAATTCACAACTTTTTCATCACAAAATTAATTACTCTGTTCTGAGATTCCAGAGCTTGAGAATAAAAGCTGAAAAAAAAGTCTGTTTATATATGGAGATGAAAGTTAGTAATTGGCTTTGGTAAGAAGAAAGGGGTGATCTGCACAGACCTGCACATCTGTGTTTGTAAATGTCTGATTCATTTGCATAACTGTTTCAAAAATATTCAATTCACAGCTGCTAATAGAACTTTGACTATCAAGGGCAAGCATCTGAAAATTCATTTTTCTTCTAAGATGCACAAACATAATCTATGCATTTGGCAATTAATTTGGGTTCTGTATCAGACATTTCCCAGACTGGAAAGGCAAAACTCAGGAAAACAAATGAAATGAACCAAAAAATCCAACCAAGTTTAAGCCCAAGGCTGCTTCATGATGGTTTCAAATAAACTTTAATCAAAGTATGAAGAATAAAAAGAAAAGTAAGAGACAAAGCCTCAATCTGCTCAACCCTACAACAAATAGGAACCCTATGAGAGGGTAGTTTTCCCAGCTCTAGGGAAGGAAAATAACTTTGTTCTTAATTGTGATTATGGATAGACAGCACACAGAAGATATCATATATTGTCATTAGAGCCATCAAATGACTTGGGTTTGCGTGAAAGTCGGGAAGGGAAGATTTGTGATAAAACCTGACTCAGTGGTTGTGTACTGTTTATACAGTGCTAACACACAGGGAATGTAGCCATAAGTCACTGTCCCCTTGTATGATATTAAAAAAAATATTCAAAAATTATGCCACCTGTACTTCTTACAGAAGCATAAAGAATTCTTTGGAACAAACTCATTCTGTATAGAGATTTCCAAGAAAAGGTGCATGCAACAATACCCTATTTCTCCTGGTTATTATGACGACTGGTTATTTTGAGTGAATGTCACTGTGGCAGGTGACCAGAGACCAAAGAGGACAAAGTGAGTTGTCTTAATAATTTACCCTAGAGTTGAAGTTTGCCTTAAACAGCAAGAGTTTGAAGTAACTTGTCTAGTACATTCAAATTCCTTCTAGCTGGCAGTCTCTTCTTAAGTCCAGCTGACATAATTTCTTGTTTCTCCTACCTCATAGCAGTCAAGATCTCATACTCTGATAATGGTGTTGACAAAATGACATGATGCATTTTCTGTACCTCATATCAATCTTTCTAGAGTGTTATTCAAATTTCTACTGCAAACCAATCATGTTACAAATGGAAGTTTTCTGTGAAAATGAAATATTTAAGGATTTTTTCATTTTATGTGATCTGTCCTGCTGTTCATCTCGTTTTTAATGACTGCAACACTCAGTTACTGTGTAGATTAACTGATCGTTCTGTAGGACAAAATACAAATACCTGCCATTCTGACTATTTCAGTTAGGGAATTGTGCTATATGTATCATTTCACAGCCCTTGTTATGGTTGGAGGATGTAGGAATATGGTGGAGTGAAAATAAAAACAGGTTAGGCAGTTAATACTATGCAGATTCATGTGTTTCATTGCCTTTTCTCAGCAGTCAAGTTTTTCTCCCAAGGAACTTAGAAAATGCCCAGCTAAAGTTTTGTGAAGGTACATGAATCACATCAACTTGCAAAAAGCTAATGGCATGATACAGTGTGGCCGTCTCTTATCTCCCACACCTTCTTTTCTCCCGAAGGGACACTGCAGCCAGACATTCTCAGTGAACCTGGGGTGGGGCAATGCTCTCAACATCAACTTGGCACTTACACACTACAGTGAAGACGAGTATCCTTGTGAGATTAACAGAATCTCTTAAATTCACTGTCTAGGTAGAAGAACAAACAATGGAAAGGTTTGCTACGGTGTCAGTCTTCCCTGCCAGCGTGGATTCTGCAGTACACACAACACCAACCTAAAAAAACCTGCGATTGCATCAGTTCATCCCTCACCGAGCAAACAAAAGTATACTTAGTGCTAAATCTGGGCTTCCTTTCCAGGTCCTCAGTTCAAACACACCTGAGAATGGGATTTTCTTTCCCTTGAAACATTTCAAATACACTGAGCCAAGATGCTGCTTTGCTCTGAATACAAATCAAGTCTGAGTATGAAGAGAAAGGGAAGTTTATGACTCTACAAGAACAGTTTGCTCTCAAGGCAAATAATAAAAATAAAAAGAGGTGCAAGTTATACAACTCTAAACGAAAACACTCCAAGAGGCAGCCAGCAGAACAAGATGGGGTCAGATGCCCTTGGTGTAGAGAAATATAATATATCTGAATGGTTGTTAAATATTACCAGTGAGTTAAAAAATACAGAAATATTCAGAGTCTGCTAAAAAACATAGTTAACAAGACTTTATTGAGGGATTTTTTCCTAAAAATTAGGTGACAAAAGAGAGGGACAAGGTTTTTGTTATGTTTTGATTTGAATATTATTTCATTTTATTTTATATAAAGGAATTTTTGTCATTTCTAAAGAGGAAATAAAATTATAGTTATTTGGAAATTCTCATAAAATAGAAATCTAGAGAAAGAAAAACTATGTTTTTCTGTTTAACAAACTATTTGATTGTCATCAAACTGAAAAAAAAACCCCACATTAGAGAACTTACAGATGGAGTATCTCTAATGTCTTTCAGCAAGTGAAACATGCTATTGCATAAAGTATTTTCAAAATGAAATTTAGGAACTATTTACAATCTAAAAATGTACGAATTAGCTATCAATATGACTGAAGCTCTTGGTGACACACTTGTGTCACGTTCAAACTTCAGCTTCAGGAGACTATATTAATTTGTTTTGTTAAAATGGGAAGGATCATATAATTTGCCAAATACATGGAATGATGCATGTTCTGAACAATAATGCAGCACCAAGGCCATGATCCCAGAGGATTGGTCCCTATGTTTGTTTGGTTATTAACATTGTTATAATTGCCTGTTAACCGCTGCTGAGTTCAAACTGTAGGGATCTCTCAACCTTTGGCACCAGCAGAGGTGTGGACTAGAAATATAATAAGCAAGAGTTTGTTCAATAAAGTGGGGTCACAGTGTCTCAAGATAGAACTCCTGTAACTATGTGGAAGGTGAAAGGTTTGGAGAGTGCTTACCCTTCTCTTCCAGTTCTCTGGCTAGCAAGTATTTTCGATTTTAACCTTACGTTATTTCTCCATAGACATCTGGAAAAAAAAAAATCAAAACACTTTCAAATCATGCTTCTCCTAATAAGACCTGTGTTATGTAAGATTTCTTCCATCGGGGTATATAATAAATATTAGGCAAGATGTTGTTCGGTTTGTTTCAGCACAACCTGCATGTAATCTTCTTATTTCCAGAACTCATTTACCTGATAAAAATCATATTATATTGAGTTTCTTAACTGTTAGAGGAAAATGTTTCTAAAGTAATAGCTGATTTTTAAAAATAAAATAGCCTATAGAGTCAGTAAAGGAAAATTCTACATCTAACGGGCAGTTTTCCAGAAACTCAAATTTAATTTACATGGTACAAAAATGGATTGATGATAATTATATGAATTTTTAGATCCATCTTCACTGCTTAAAACCTGCATTACAGCCGATGATAAACTGCTGATGGCAGAACTCAACATAAGATTTTTAGAACTATCTTTTAGCTCTTATCAAAGTTAATACCTTTTCACATACATGTAGGAGCACATTTTTATCAGGTCTAGATGTATGAAAATATGCAAACTTTCAAGTGTATCTCTAGGCTAAACTCATCTCTCATACAATACATTATAATAAATCTTATGTGACTGGTACTTTATGGCTTCTTGTGAGGGTATAATTTTCTTTTTAAAATAACTTGATTCTTTCATTTGAAGTTCCTTGGGGAAAGTGATGCAGTAATCAAAGTGCGGTAACAGCGACTTTCCTCTCAGGGTTTGGCAAAGAAAATAAAGTAAGATTTCGTAGCAGCTGAATAGAATGTTGGTTTTAGATACTGGAAAAATAATAATTTTCTAGCCTGTGTCAGGTGAGAAGCACACTGAGTAACAGATGCAGTAAGATAGAAAAATTGCCTTCAGGTTGTACTTGTAATGATAAAAGACTGGACTGAAACCTTCTGATGTACATTGAAGGCTGCTTTAAAAGTCAGATGACTTAAGATCAAATTAGTCTATACTTGCAGAATAGAATACTCCTGAGTGAGAATAGTGCATAAACCATGAAACAGAGTATATCATACTGGGCTTTCTTATCTTGTACTTCTCTTATTATAAGTGGAAAGTCAGGTGGGGACATTTATCTTAGAGGTCAGTCAGAGCTGATAGATAAAACGTGGGCCTCTTCTCACAGGAGAATAAATTGAGTGGAGATAGGGACCTTTTGATACTGCAGTGTTTTGAAGTGCTAGGAGATTGATAAGACTGTAAGCAGAAGGGGGAGACTAGAGTTCTGTCAAGTGTGGTTTCTAAATAGTTGGAATTTGGTTTTGATTGTTTTCACCATAATCCTAGCAGGGTTTCACAGTGGGGATTTTTTTATATTTTGAGAACAATTCTTAAGAAAATACTGCTTTGAAGTTGTTCTCCTGTACTGTATAATAAATGTCTCAATTATGCCTCATGTGTCACTTTCTGCTCTGGGGTTATGACTGCAGAATCCAGAAGCTCTGGAGAACTCCAAACTCTGGCATATTTGTCAAAATAGGAAGTGCTTTTTTTTCAGAGAGCTTGAATATGTAATGCTATTTGTGCACCAAAAGTGCCCTGACTCCATATGCACACTTCTCTTTCTCGCTGAAATGAGAATATATTTTTCAACATAGACCTAAGTCAAGTAATTCTAATATCTGCTTTGTACTGGGTTTTAAATATATAATAGAATCAAAGAATGACCAAGGTTGGAAGAAACCTTTTAAGATTAGAAGTCCAACCGTCAACCAAGCACTGCCACTGCCCTAAACCACTAAACTGTATCATATGAATAAATAGTGAATTTTTGTCCATTATGCATCAAAGGATCTGTCATAATTCCTTTCTTTAATTTTCTGTGTTACAGTTTACAAAAAAGTCAGTGAAATGGTCTGACATTGGGAAAAACTGTTGAGAACACAAGATAGAAATGCTGTGGTAGGAGAGACAGAAGAGGCAGAGGGAGACTTGCAGAAAAGATCCGGGAAACTGAGTTTTGGACAGACTTGAGAAAAGCAGCAAACAGAGGTACAGTCAAGCCTCAGAGGAGATGGAAGAACTGGGTTTACATAGAATTTGCTGCAAACCAGAAAGTCCTTGAGCTGAATGAAAACAAACCTGAACATAAAAATTTGTCCAGCAGAAGCACAATAGGAGACAGGCATAGCAACCCATCCAGATCCTTCTTCACCTGTTTTCTTTCATAGTTATTTCAATGATGTCTGTTTAGAAATAGTGTAGATAACGGTTTCACATCTAATTTCAATAAAATTTGGGTTTTGAATGCAAAATGATTATTTATTTATTAATTTATTTTAGTTTCAAAAGGATATGGCTTTAATCCTAGAAGCCTAGAGGAGTTCCTTCATAGAAGGAAATATGAAGCATGATCTGTGATATCCAATGAAAAAAAATTAAGCTTCGTTTCCCTATACTGTCTTTAGATTCAAAATACATGGATTTCAGAGTGGATTTTTCTATATTTTCGTTATAGCAACTTTCCTTAGGAGTTTCTCTTGCATGGCTGTTTCAATATTACTGCTGTTTAACCTGAAACTGCATTCATCAGTCTAAGCCAGGATTTCTAGTCTTTAAAAACAAGGATACTACTTCAAATTTTTTTTATGCCTAACACTTCCTCTTGCGTTTACAATTAAAGACACATGCCAAGATTTCTGATTGTCTTGGTGCAGGCATTCATCTTCTTGTCTTACTCTGGTTTTGCTCCTCAGGATACCACCAGCATCAAGGTTGTGACTGACTGACTGTTCAAATGCCCAGAGAGCAGCCTAAATTTCACAAAAAGTTACCAGATTCTGGAGAGTGCCTTTGAATCAACAACCACCTCCCTTGCTGGTACCCAAATTTTATAACATAACAGCAAATATTTTGCTATTGATATGAATTAATTGTCTGTGCACCTCTAACGGAGATGCCATCTTCAAAACTCTACAAATCTCTTGAAAAGATCTCCATAAGCTACATGTATTTTCTCACATAGGTTGGAATATTTTCTGTTACCAAGGAAAAATTGAGATATTATTGTTGCCTTCAAGATGCAATAATTTTGCCTTGTGTAGCTATGCAGAGTTGGCAACCCAGGCCTACTTTCAATGCTTTTTTTGAAGCATCATAATTTAAACTTAATATCCCTTTTTTTTGGCTCTTGATGTGAAGAGATTTGTATTACGGTGTCACACATAATTTACTATTTACTTTTGCTCTGGTGGCTTTCCCCAGTTCAAGAAGCAACAACATGGATGTCTTGTGGCCTTGAAGAGCTCCTTGTGTAACTGAAAGTCGACTGGATCATTCCAGAATTGCCCTAAGCACCAGACAGGATGCTTTGTATTCATTGTAATAGGAAATTACTGTATTTGATGTGTTTCAGTTGAAACAAATAGTTTGCCCATCTCTGCATTAAATTCTTAGGAAGCATTTATTAGTGAAAAGTGCTTGTCCCTTGAGTGGAATATGCTATCCATAATTCTGGAGCTTGGTAGTTCTCTGCACTGGACTTGGCAAAGCATACATTGAATGAACTAAATTGGTTAGCTAAAATGTGCCTCAGTAAGCAATATTCTCTATTATTTTTATAATGTAAGCTGTGATTTGTGTATGATCTACTTTTCCCCTGACCTTCATGTACTGCTTGTCTGTTTTAAAACATAAGCTGTTTTAGCCAGGCTCTATGCATTTCTCTATGCATGGCCAGCAATGAATGCATTATAGATGCAAGGTCTTTATAAATGCCAGATGATATCTTTAGCTTTCATTTCTGTTAATACTTGCTTCTTGCTGATGACAGCAATGTCAGAACTCTAATGCAATTTGGAGGGAGGATATTTTCCTTTTTTCCCCCCTGCTTTTTTGCTTTTTTTCTTTGTTCTTTTTTTTTTTTTTTTTTGACACGTTGGTGTTTGGATGAAGTTATTTGGTGGGGTTTTCTGGTAGTCTTTTGTCTGTTCTTTTTGCTATTAGTGAACAACTTGAATAAGCTCACGTCTTTTGGCAAGGTGTTTTATCAGTAGTTCAGAATATGTGCATACACAGGTCCAGGATGTCTTCAAAGTATTAGAAAAATCCTTGTAACAAAACTAAAAAAAATCCTCCGATCTCTACTTTTTCCTCTCTTAACAGGCAATACCAAAACAGTATGTTTAGAGGTAGAGTTCAGTTTTACTGAAAGCCCATTCAAAAGCTTCATAAAAGCTTTTCGGTTTGGTTGCTGACAGACCAGATATTGGACATTTCTCTTTTAGCTAATCTGTTACCCATCTTTCAGATGTAGTGTCAAAAGAACTCTTTAAAAGCAATTTTTCTGTCACTTCCATTGTTCATTTCAACATTCAAAAGGCTGGATGAATGTTACAGAGTATAATGGACATGCCATTTATTAGCATTTAATGTGAAAAAATTGCATATCCTATACAGCCTATTGTCAAATACTTTAGGAGAAAAGTAAAGCATTGCTCAACAAAGAAAAATACCTAATTTGTATCAAATTCATAACCTAGTACATCAAATATATTTCTGCAAAAATGATACCTTGTGTCACCTACTGAATTGGATTTGTCAGGTGCTGGACTAAGTAAGTTATATCATCCACAGCATCACATACATCCTTCTTAGTAGCAAATAAATCTCCCACTGAATTGAATATATCTCTAGTTTAAGAAGATCCACAACAAACTGATTATGTCTCCATTCACTTTTCTGGCTGGATGCAGAGTCAGATGTATTTGTTAGAGACGTACATTCCTGGTAAATTAAATGCTTGATATACATTTGACATAACATTTCCTGAAATATCCGTGTTGAGAAAGGGACCGGTTGTATGAAGAGCTGAAATGCCTGCATCAACTTACTGCAGCACTCAAATCCACTTTCTAGGAGACACCAATCATGTGAATGGGGTGAAATCACTGGCAGAAAAAGTTTAGGTCAGCAACAGCTCTACGGCAAGAACTATTAGTTATAGCTGACAACGTGGCTTTAGACATAGAACAGTTTGGCAGGGGGTTCAGGTGTGCAGAGAACAAGATTCATCAACATGAGAAAAAAAGACAGTAGAGGAGACAATCAACTCTTTTTCATGTGTACTTGCTTTCGTCTAGATCTTTGATAAAAGACTTCTCCAGTTCTGCTGAGCCTGTCTCCACTTTAAATTTTGCTGCTTTCTTTACGCTTGTGTCTCTTCACATTGTTTTATGTAATGCTCAAGGTATGGGAATAGATGTAAATAAAACATCCAAACTCTGATTATGAGCTGGGCCAGGAAATGTTTCCAAACTTGTTACTTTGGTTGGCCATCTGCATTTTAAGTAATCTGGAAAACTGACATGCATTGGAAACGACCTTGTTTTATTTTAAAGGATGCTTTCAGTACAAGAAGTGGAAAAAGTGCTTCCCTAGGAAAAATAACTAACAAAGAGAATAATTATCTCTTTCCCTGAGGAGTTGGAATGGTATTTCCTCTGTGCAGAGCTGCAGGTGAGCTGTGCCAGACTAGAAAACCAGGTTCAGGTGGAGTCATGCAGACAGGGGGGAATAGCAGATCTCCAGATGAATGCAATTAGTCTGCCAGAGCCTTATGAATACAAACCGTGGTAAGTGAAGAAGAAAAGCTAAGGCAACAGCTGGTATGGAGCGACGTGCATGGGGTAGCCTTCACCAGAAACCAGCGACATATCGTGTTTCCAGGATGAGTATCTATAGAAAACGTTTAAGAAGCAATAACAGTAATTAGCGTTTTCTTAAAGAAACAACAAACCTGCCCATTATCACTGCCTAGCACAGGACATACAGCATGAGATATGGATACTGAATAAAGGTATTCTTACTTCCTATTCTTACTTCCTACCCTGGACACACAGCAGCTCAGTTATTACTGCAAATCTTGAATATTACTGTCCTATTTTATCATCTTTTAGAATGGCAGGTTGGAAGACACATAACCCTATGGTATATATAGTCTATAATATCTTTTTCATTTTCCCTGATGTCCCACTGTTTTACCACCTAGCCTCCTCTTTTATCTGCAGCCTCTCTTTTATCAGCTGTGTTTCACCCCCTATACTGATGTAACTGGGTGTGGTAAATTATTAGGGATTTCTTAATGAGATATTTAAGTTCTAGAAATAAAAGAAATTTTTTTTTTTACTTAATTACAAAACTTTTTATATGTAAAGTAAATGAATATATTTTTAGAAGACATTCAGGATAGACTTTGTTTCATAATCCTTGCAAATCCTTTCAAAATCCTTGCAAGACAATGCCGTGATGGCATTTCTCTTTCATTGTTATTTTTCTCAATTGAAAAGCTGTTTATAGAAGGGTAGAAAGAGTCCTGAAATTTGAGCAAAGATATTTGAAGATTATCCTAACATTTTCCATAATTTTCCATAATTCCATTGCTAGATTTGAACTCCATCTCTCAACAGGAATGGAGAGTATTCTTATTCTAGTTTGTGATATTCTTGTGAATTTTAAGGTGGAGTTTTTTTCAAGGAATAGTTGTTTTTTCCTTAAATCACCTTGTGCTGAAATCATTGATGCATTAAAGTGGTGCAAATGGAATTTTTTATTTAACAGAGACCCTTCAAGCTATAACTGCTCTCCCAGTTTCAGCAGAGTTTTTCTTCTGTTCTTGCAAAATCTCATCTAATATAGACTGTAATGTTCAAATTCTGCTGAGTTTGTAAGTAGCTTGTCACTGATGGGGACCTTAGACACATAAGGAGCTGCAATTTAGTTGTCTGCAATGTTTGTGATGCAGGCTACAAGCTCCTGCTAGTCTTATTCTGCATTGTTCAACATTAACACAAATTTAAAAGTGAGGCTTTTATTGTTATAAGGAATTTCCAACTCTATAGCTTTCATTCAGGTCCAAAAGCTATTTCTAATGTCAATGACAAAAGACTGCTCTTGATAGTGCATCTGATCCAAAACCAGATAATGCTTTTCCTTGTACCACCCGAACTGTGATACCATGTACAGCAGAAATCAGTTCCCATTTGAAATTCGAAATTAATCTCCTCTCTCATTACCCTGGTACCTGCATATATTTTTCATGAGGTATGATTTTTCTCACAGTACTGCTTTCCTACACAATGTACCTCTGCAAATAAAACAGGATTTTCTACCCTGACCCAATTTTTTCCCCCAAAATATACAAATTAAGATCTGGCTAAGCACCACACAGAGGTGGGAGGAGATTAAGATGATAAGCAAAATTTCAAAGTCACTGTATATATTATATATGCACCTTCTATGACTATCATATATGTGCCAGTCACTGTACACAAGTCCATGGAGATTTGGCTGTGCAGATAAACTTTCTCACATATGCACAGTTTTAGGCTCATAAAATGGATACATACAAAGCTTTGGAATTCGACCTACTACACATGCTTTTTAAAATCAACATAAATGCTATAAGTATAAAATATCAAACTTGTCCCTTAATTTTTGCCTAAATATGCAATCTTATGAACAAAATAATATATTTAGAAGAATATTTGTTATCTATTTAGTTTCTTGATAAATTCACTATTACAAATTTGAACTTCTGATGGATTTCGTCTTTCAAAGTAATCTTTCTTTATTAGTTATCTAATATATGCTCAGATAACCATCCACAGGAAAAGGTATAAACAGGACTTTCTCTTTACAGACCTGTGTTGTGCTGCTGATGTTGATGGCATGTCAAATTAAAAACAGGGTAGGGACTTTTTGACCTGTATTATCTAAGGAAGGGGATGTAAAATAAAAATCAATATTTCTCTAAAGGAAAGGGTAAGAATGATAGGTAAAAAAGGCTAAAGGCCTGGATATATCCTCACCTGTGCTCCATAATGAAATAATTTTCAATTTAAAACCAATTGGGTGGTAGCAATACCTCTAGAGGGGATTAAAAGTTCAGGGAAAGGTTTCTTTTATTTCCTTGAGTATTTACATGTAATGTCATCATCTTATTAAAAAATATAGACTTCGTAGGGCTTTTAAAATAGCAGTCACCAAGACATTCAGATTCAATATGACCAGCTCATAAATCCAAAATGGGGTAATAGTAGCATGGCTGCTAGATTTGTTCATGCTAAACCTCTTAATATTGAAAAAAAAAAAAAAAAAGATAGAGAAAAGTGGAAGAATTATGAGATTTGGGAGGAATGGAAATTCTTTTTAACATAAGATGGACAAAAAGTCTGAGGACATGGTGAATAATAAATTAGAAGCTTGAAGGTCAGATCTAAAAGTGTAAGAGTACAATTGAAAGAGAGTAAGAGAAGAACTATGACACTGACATGTGGATAATTTCTGGTACAGCTGCTTAGCCTCCAGAGGCAGGAAGCCGTTGTTCTGAGAACCATGAGGAATGAAGTGGAATAAAGCAAAACACTTTTTAAATGAAGGAAACTTGTACTGATTAAAACAAGAAACGAAAACAAAACAAAAAGGAAAGAAAGAAAAAAGGAAAACTACAGAATAATATGACATGCTAAATTCAAACATAAGTGGTGCCAAGCATATTAATCACAGATTCATTCTTCTACTGTAGGGAGATAAAGGAAGTCAGTAAAGTTATCCAGTGTCCCAACTAAAATAATAGAGAACCCTAGCATTTTTCAGGAAATGCATGTTTACCTTTTAAAATGTCTTCTTTTTGGAGATATGCAACTAAAAGCATAAATAATTTGAAAGTTATGAGACACTAAGTATAATCTCTAAATTAGAACTCTCCAAAATACCTGTGTAAAAGAGTAGCATTCAGTTGCTCTCTGATACCATTACCTTCAGTGCATCTATTAGTCTTTCTTAGAATATTAGGTTAGATGGCACTTTGGTGGGGTTCAGATGATTTGAACAAGAGTAATAAAGAGTATTCTAATTAATTTTTCTTTGACTTAATTTTCAACTGCATAAAATTCTCATGCAGGAGTTTGCATCTCTTAACACAGTGATATCCACTAATTATTTATCATAAAAGTCACTTTTGCTTTTTCTTACTTCCATCTTTCATTCATGAGGAAGGGAAAGAAAAAATGTTAATAATTTTACATAAAGTCCTGTATGCACAAACAGCAGTGTGAAAAAAGCTATACTGTATGCTCATTTGAAATGACATCTGATTTTGTTCCAGTTTCAAAAAAAATATTATGTTACAAGAAAGCCAAGGAGAAGGAAAGTTTTAGAAAAATTTCCTGCAGCAATCAAAATGACTAGATATTTATAGAATTAGACTTATTGTAATAATGATTTTAATACAAACATAGCCCTATTTGCCAAAGCACTGAAAAATAGTTGACCATCTCAATATGCTCTAAAAACAAGGGGAAATACCTCCATAAGCTGAGGTCTACTACAATAATATGGATGACAATAAAAATGAAACTGAACAGTACATTCCTCTTCCTAAATTATTTTAAATAGTGATTTCTATTCCTAAATTAAGTAAAAAAGGTGGGCAAAACTTTTAGACATAAAAGCATTCCTTTTATGAATGGACACATGTAGCAATAAGAAGTTAAGTATACAAACTTAAATTTTTTCCAAAAATGTTTGTGACCCTGTAGTAACAAATTCAACTGAATGGAGACAAAATGTATTACATTTATTTTCTTATCCAGGTTTACAAAGCACTAAAAGAGACAAAACAAATTATTGCATTTTAAATAATTTTTAAAATTTTTTAATTTTAATAAAAAATAATAAAAAGCGTGGTTAAATATATGTGTGTTTTATACCTCTTTTGAGTGGGTATAAAATGGTACTCCCTGCTATAAAAGAAGTCCATTCATCTCTTCAACTCAGTTTGGTGGGAATTTTGTCACTGGCTTTGACAGACAGGCAGGATTAGATCCAAGACTCTCTATATACCAAATGCAGATTTCTTCTGGCTAGGCAGAGGCTTTTGCTGTGGCCTGGGTGGAGTCCAAAAGAAAAGAATGATAGGTAGCTACATCTCGCACTAAATCCCCACATCTCCACAGCTGTTGACTCGTCCCCTGTCTCTTCTGAATAGAATGTTGGTCTGTTTTAGCAAAAATATTTTGGAAGATAATGCTGCTTGGGAACACTGCATGGCCATCCTGTGATGGCCACGTGGAACGTGTGCACCTGGCCACAAGTGCAACTGCATTTCCTTACCTCCATTTGGTGAGAACCAACATCAGTGCTGTGGAGAAATGAAAATGGACTGTTGAATCCAGCAATGTTGCCCATCTTTGTGCGGGCTGGGCATTCTCCACCTGCAATTTTTCCTGTCTGGCTGCCCTGAAACCTGCAGGCTCCCATTCCTGCTTAGCCTCTTTCTGATGCTGACATTCTCCCCCCCTGGTTGGGCAGGTGCATGCTTACTGTTGAGTTATTCGTGGAGGCAAAGCTGAATTGTGGTCATCTGCATTTCATTAGAACTGAGGCCTTCAAGAATTGCTTTTTTTCCCAAATATTGCAGCTTAAAATAATTTACCCAGCAAGTTTATGATGAAGAAGCCAAAAAATTTTCGGACTCCTACACTGTTTTCAAGCATCTAACAGTTACAATAGTAATAATATTTTCTTAAAAAAACCCAAACAACAAAAACCACGCACACAAACACGAAACAAAACACAAAAGAAACCGCAAAACCAAAAGCCCAACAAAACTCCAAACATATATCCTACTGGCTTTATGAATGTAGTCTTGTTTCTTGTTAATACTATGAATTCACTAAAGGAAGTCTTCCAGAACTTGATACATCACCCTGTGGCAAATTATAATTAGCACTGCATATTTGCAACATGTGATTAGATACCAAGAGATTTTTCAAAGTTAGCGTAAAAAGTTTCAGTGAAGGTGACAATGATTCTTTTGGAGACGTATTCCTTTGTTCATTTTAGCATTCTCATAAATGTTTAAATAATATAAATTAGGCTTCCAATCCAATTAATTTGTCTGTTTCTCATTTTCAGTGATGTATTTTAATTATACTTTCATGCCTCTAAGCTTCAGAAAGGAAGACAGCATGCAATGATCATGAAAAGCAAAACCTGTAAAAGTCTAAAAGGATAATGCAACAAATTCCACATTTTTGTGCCTTAGTCTCAGACCATATCATTTCATAATATAGAGAAAGAGGTTTAAACCTTATACACTTTTAATTTGATAGGTCATGCAAAGCTCATATTATAATTTAGGTGAAAGATGCATTTTGGTTCATGTTAAATGTTTCACACTAAATTTACTCCATGACTTAAAACCAATATATGATCATTTTGTATTACACTACACAGAGGTAATTCATTTGTGGTCTAGAATATGTACTGAATAGTAAAATTAATTTCTGGTTTTCAATTCTACTTACTCCTCCCTGTTTAGTCCTTTGTCTGTGTTTGATCTTAAAATGTGCTTCATATTGAAGATGTACAACTACAGAATATTTTTGAGTCACTGAACCTTGAAATGGAGATTGGATGCCTGAGGAAGTTGATTACAAGGAAAGAAAATGGGACGGGAAAGTGAAACTATTCTCCTTCCTATCATGAGACCCTACCTACAATGCCTTCTTTGGTGAGTCCATTCCGAGGCAAATTCATCTATTTAAGCATTGAATTGATAGTAGTACAGGTAAGTAATTATAAAACATCTATTAAGGAGCTGTATTCTTGATCCTTCCTATACATATCTATCCAATACTCAAATATTTTCCCTCATCTATCTGTTTCATCTCTTTTCTTGACCATGATGTATTTTCATTTAATGCTCTGTGAACAATTTCCTTCTGCAACAGAAATTACATGCACAAGTCCATATTTTAGAATCTGAAGAATATTAGGTCAGATTGTAGCACACACCTCTAAGCAGAACAAGGAAGTACTTCATTTGGTTTAAATCTTTTATACTTGAGACAAGCCTTTCCTCATTTTCTCTCCTGCCATATTCTGTTTAGGGGAATTTTGGAAGTGAAATATTGGGTCAAATTCCAATCTTTTCTAATGCTTCCCCAAGATGTTAGAGATGTTACAAATGGGGTAGTGAGCAGAATTGTTCCCTTCTTTTTCTCGGAACTTGGGTGGAAAATGAGGCAAATATTTAGGCTCCTTTAACTAAATACAAAAATACGAGTGGGTAAAAAAAAAGAATGAAAGGATGATGTAGTCGTGGACACTACCATAGTAAAATGACCGGTTATTTTGCTAATCCATCATCCCTCATCAGCACAGAAGTCACATTAAGTCACAAATTTAGTAGAAGATGAAACATTTGTATTAAGGTTTTGCTTTTCAGCACTTTGAGTGCATAAAAATGCCTTTAAAAAGTATATATGTATTCTGTCTCCTGCCTACTTTGCAGCATTTTAACATCAGGACAGGAAAGAGGCGTCAGAATAACTAAACCTGAACTGACCTATGTAGTCCTACTGGGATTTCACATGGCTATGGATTGACTTGTTGCCCTTGATGATCAGTCCTTTTAGTGTAATTTCTTTTCTGTTCATATTTGCCCTTTTTATGTTTTAATTCAAAGGACCCCAAGTCAATAGATATTTGCTGCCAATTAATCAACATGCTTACCAGTTTATGAGCAACTTGCTCCTAATTAAACAGAGGAAATCCCTAAATTCTATGATCACTCAAGGGGTGAAACCTAAACTGCACTCAAGTGCACATTTTGCCCTCTCTAGCCTGTTGCTAGTTCTCTGTAAAACCAGTCTTTCTACTGAAAGTCCAGGCAGAAAATCAGATGTTGTGGCTGTCCTAATTGCTGTGTCTTTTGCTAGAGCACAGCTGTTTCCACTATAAGAAACAGACATCATGTAGCTCAGCACCATGGATCTAGGCTTTCTAAGCCTTCTCTCTCCTCACTATCAAGTTGAAACTCATGTTGCTTTCCCTCTGGATCTTGAAAAGCTGGGGAAGGAGGTGGAGAGGAGTAGAGCTGCTTCTGTGTAATTTCCTATGCTGACGTTGGGTGCCCTGATGAAAAGCTGTCTTATTTACAGATAATTTATTAACTCACGGCTTCCTCCCTGCATCTTTCAGTGGTTCACTGCTTTGAATCTTTGCCAAGACAACAAACTCCATTTTTTAATTTTGGTCATGAAGTTGTGTTGCAGAAGTTCATGGGAGAGTGAATCTTATTCAGTAGTGAGATTCACTGGGACTAAATTTTCAAGGTAAGGTCATAGTTAATAAGGGAAAAACAAATAGGAAAAAAAAAAACCAAACAACACCCCACCCCCCGCAAAGCCAACAGACCTGCATTCATAGACTTCACACAGAAATGTTTAAATAACAGATGTTGTCAGGTGCTCTGTAGATGAAATTACTCATTCTGTAAATAGGATAATGATGTAGGAAAGGTCATGGTTAAGAAATGGTACAATAGACAGGCCTTTTGTTTTGCATCCTGATAGAAAAATGAAACTTCAGCCACTAGGGAGCCTAGAAAATATGTTAAATAAAATCAGACACCATAACCGACTAACCTATGTTCCAAATATGGAGGCTCTTTTTTGCCCCTCATCTTAAAATCCCAACATTTGTGAAGCTCTGTCTGGACACTGACATGATTTAAATACCAGTAGATAAACAGACTGAGACCTCAAGGCTATTTTTTAAGAACCATTTTCATATAGTTTTTTTTTTAACTTTTCAGTAATGGAAAGAAAATGCATCCTGTGTAAAAGCTACTAGATCTTTTTTTAAAAAAATATTTTAAGCAAGTTCAGGATACCTCTGTGATTTCCACAATGACTTTTTATGATGAAGAATAAAACTATTATAATCCTCTAATCCTCACCAACATTCACCTCAAACTAAACTACATTAATTGTTTTAGTCCAAGTGTAATTTATGCTTTGAGAAATTCTGTCATATTTAATTCACAGATGAACACGTTCTGCCAAGCAGAGCAAATAATTAGTCATATGTGAGCTCAAAATTCAGACTATGTCATTAACTTCTGGTTGATTTTTGACAGAGCACCAGTCCTATGGTCTCATCTAGCTCTCATTACATGATGGCTAGAGAAGATCTCTAATGTAAATGTTGTGTTTATGGTTTCAAAATAATTTTTTTGCAAATAATAATTATGGCATTATTGCAACCTGCTTTAATAAACATTCTATTTACTAGACTCACTTCTTAGATTGTTTTTTATTTGATCTTGGAAATTTATATTCACTAAACATTCAGCTTTGGGGACATATTTAACACTTAATGAAGTTAATGGGATTATCCTATGTTCAAAATTAAGTGCTTTACTGTATCTGAGTTATAAGGGGTGGCAAAACCAGTAACAATACATAGGAGCTACTTCTATGTTTAGAACATTTTGAAAGTTCATTATATTTGTGTTTTCCAATAACAGTTTAAACAAAAGGATGCGATTAATATTTCTATAAAGTCAAAGCCTGGAACTGGCAAGAAGATTTCACAGAAAAGTTGTCTGTGAGCTTTTCAGCAAAGCTTGAATACTACCTCCACCAGGATTTGGTGATGTTTTTCTTTGTATTGAGGGTTTATGTCAGTTTTACCTTCTCTCACAAACGCAGTATTTTCTATAGACCTTCTTATAATATTCAATATTTTGTTGTGTCTCACAGAAGATATTGATTTTGTATTTATTGCTAATGGAGTGATGTTGTATATAAAGTACATTTCACATTTAATTCAAATTGCTTTGTATGAATGTTTATTTGTTATGAAAACAGTAGAATGATATAAGAATTCAGAAACTGCATCAATTGGTTTGTGATTCGAAAGCTTCTTAGAATACATAATTTAGACATTTTAGGGGTGCATGGAATGCCTTTGAAAATTAAATTAAGAAAAAAAAATATTATTTTACTTTCTAGTTGGCTGCAATTTCAGATATTTCCCTAAGTGTCAATGAAAAAATATTCAGAATAAAATCACTTTTGGTTTTTTATATAATAAACATATTACCATTGACATTTCAATGACCATAAAGATCCCCACATATTATTTGGAGTCATAATTTTGTAGAGTATTATTAGCAGACAGTATTTTGCAGCAATAGAGGCAGTACCACAATTATATCCAAATTTAAAGATACTTATATGTGACACTTAGGTCTATTTTATGTCATAAACCAAAAACCACAACTAATTCTAATTCAGGTGATGCGTATAAATGTTAGTGTTTTACTCCACTACTGATTTAGACTGATGGGCAGTGATAACGGAGAATAGATCACCAATAACCAGAAATCTAAAAGGGAATTGGCAAATAACTGGCATCTTTTTGATGATAGGCAGAGGTGCTCTCTATGACGAGAAGAAAAACAGACTATCAGAAAGGAGTGCATGTGGTTGCTTTAGGTCTACTCTTCAAATGCGATTTTTTTATATTTCAGCGTTTATTAAACTGTTCTGGCAAAGTAAAATTTGTGTCTAACAGCCTTCTTTGCAGAAGTTGCCAAAGAGGGCAAAAAGAATTCTCATTAGGCCAAGAATGTCTGCCATCCATGTGAGGTTGTAGCTCCACGCTCCTTTCCACTGCAGCTCATATAACTTCACATGTGTTTGCCTCTTCCAAACTTCCAACTGTTCCATTCTGTCCCTCTGCAGAGAAGCCTCACTTTATGAGGTCACCTATTTTTTGCAAATCCTTTATTAATTTTTGTCTGTTTTAATTTAAAATTATTAACTTTGCTGCAGTTCATAGCCCATCCATGTGCTGTTGGACTGGCTGAAGCAATGAATGCTGTACCCAGGAAAGTGGGAGGAGAGCAAAGAGCTGGATTGAATGAAGAGCACACGTGCATGTAGAACAGGGAGTCCCTCACCCGAGAAAGAGTTAGAAGGGAGATGAGTGAGCAGACCTGGCAGACTGCGCTGATCTTGTGTACTGCATGGGTGGGCAAGCCTGGGAGGAGCCAGAGCAAGATATTATGTGGGCTCCCCCTCCTGCCATTGTCTCCCTGTGGTCTGCTCTAGGTGTACGCAAGAGCTTTTACCACAGAGAGAAACAATACAGTTTGGGGTTTGGTTTCTCCTTCCCAGCAGTTTCCACTCAATGCAGTGGGTCAGGCACTGCTTCCAGAATGGATCCTGTATTTGAGCCAGACCAAAGGGCTCAAGAATTTTTTTCTAAACAACACTACCATGGAAATAGCTGGTGTGGGCTTGCAGAGTTGTATATATTTTTATGATGGTTTAATAATGCCTTTATTTTAAAATAGATTTCATTTAGGCTTCTCTCAGATGTTTTGATTTACTATTAATATTTGCTTTGAAAACATAGTAAGAGTGCTTTCACTGAGGAACTTCTTGGGGTATTTCCAGAGAGAGTTTCCAGTGACACACATGTACTACGAACCAGGTATTTTCTTAGCTGAAAGGGAAAAAGGAAAAAAAAAAACAATCAAGGGATCCAGTATTTAAAGACTGTAGAGAGAGCAAAAAAAATTAACGCAAAAGCCGTTAACATTAAGAAGATTTACCTGTTGTGGAAGGTATATTCTCTGTTCCTGGAAATGTTTGTTGGGACTGAATGACTTTGTAGAGCTATGCCCCTGTTTGATCACTAACAATTGATTGTACACCAGCAGCAAGTCACAAGTACTGTGGGTTACATTTTGCAGAAAGTCAAAGAGTATAACGATGCGCTGTAAAGACGGCTGTTCCATTTAGCAGAAATTATTGTATGATATATTGTGCAATATTCATAATGGCTTTTTATTGTTTTTAATAAATATAAAAATGAAATCAGTGTTAAAAATTATAAGCCCTGCTTTTATCAGTTAAATGCGGTAGCTCACCTTTTATAGTCTATGCAACACTGATCATTATAGATGCATTCAAAATCTGTTTCTTCCTAAGCATGTCTGTATAGGTCCTGCATATATCAACCTCAGGAAAAAAAAAAATATAATTTCATTTGCTTCTTGGTTTGGCTTCATGTCAATTTGTGTGATTTTCCTTTCTTTCTCTTTTTTTTTTCCTTCAAAGATGAGCTGTGGAATAATAGTGTTTGAATGGGAACTCTGGAAGAACAGGAAGAGCAGAAAGGCATTTGCACAGGCTCAAGGCAGGAGGCCATCGGAGTCAGGTATCTTCTGTTCCTCCTGTCAAGACTGAAATGTGAAGGAAGAGACATCCACTGTTGCTCAGGGACAAGGCACAGCAGCTTGAGTTTGAAACTGACAGTGAAACCATGGCTTCCATAGAGCGCTGAGGATGGTTTATTTGTAGTCAGTGACTGTCTTGACATCAGAAGTTTGGTATCTTCACTGAACCATGTCTGCATTTTAGCCCTGAGGGGAAACTGGATTTCATCTGTACTGCTGTAGCCAGTACTTATAAGTAGCAATCTTTCAGCAATTCATTTGTTTTCCATGTTATCCTCTTGAAATGTAAGGAGCCTTGCTGCTTTTACTGGAGTTTGGATTTGTCCCAGGAAGAGCTACAAGTTTGTTAGAGACTGATAAGGGAGTCTGAAGTTCCCTGGTTGCCTTTCTTCAGAACAAGAAAAGTAACAAACAAAAGTTGTCAAAAAGTAGAAACTATCTGTATTCTCATTATCTTGAACCCTGTAGCATATTACTGATGTCCTTTATCTATAAGCAGGATTTTTATGGGTATCAGACTCCATATAGAAATGGTGTTGATCATAATATTGTAACATTAATTCTTGCCGTCTTCTTGAAATGAATTAGTAGGGACACCATTTTTGTTATGTTTTGTCATGCCTGTGGTCATTTGACATAAAATCTGTTGGATTTACATACTGAAAATGTCAAGGTTTCTTGCAAAGTAAAGTTATTAGATGCTGAAGGTCATATTTTTATAGGAATATTAGCAGTTATTGACACTGAGATCTCAAAGGCTTTATTTTGTTAACCATGTTTGGTGAGACTAATGCAGCTGGATGTTTGGTAGCCAAAATGATGCTTGGAAGCCAGTGCCTGCATTTAGACTGAAAGTCTATAACATCTCTCTGCAGTTTGTCTTCATTTGTATTTAAGAGGTGTACTGCTTTTTGGAGAAAATTTAGGAAAAAAACCCCAAAAAACACATGCAATGAAAATGTTGATTTTCCTTGTAACTGTGGACTACTCTTTCTTTTTACTCTATTTCCAAAATAGAGTTGTTTGGGTTTTTTTGAAATAGCATAGCTGGTTGAATTCTATTCCTTTTGCTATTCAGTTATGCGAGATTTGTTGATACCTTGAATAGGAACAACAGAAACTTCGAAATAAGTGAAGTCCTCAGAGTACCCTTTTCCTCCCACTCTGTCACCATGCAGGAACAATGTCAATTTGAGTGTAAAACAGTCAGGACGATGGTGTAACTGCATCATTTGCCTTGTCTCTATAGCCTTGTTTATAACTGTTTGACAATTTTCTCTGCTTGACCCAAACAAATGAGCTCTTAGAATGAAGACTGCTGACTTTGCCTGCAACTTAATGCCATTATGCAGTAAAATCTTCACGGTTTCTTCACATTATGAAATAGAGAACAGGAGGCAGCTTTTCTCCTCGGTAGTATTGTTCCCTCTTTGGGGTCTGCTGCTGAAACTCCTACATGGTATATTTGCTGCTGTGAGCCTTATAAAAATAATATTTCTAATAGCATGTTTGCCCAAATGTTTCACGAAGCTCTACAGACTTGGAACAAACTTAATTATTGTGTAGAAGGGTGTTTAATTGCTGCTGATATCTTATGTTTAAAATTTGTTTGCTTTGCTTTCTACAGAAATGCCTTACCAAAGATTTCATAATATCTTTACTGAGATAATATGCAGAATTCACCTGGAGCTTTGCCACTCATTTTTCCTCCTAAGATAATATATAAATACAATTATATGCCTAATTTGATGGAATCTGTCTTTTTTTTTTTGAAGATAAAAAGTTCCAAATTGTAGTAATCATATTTATAGCTACATATACATGCAAGTAAATAACTATAGAATAAATTGTCTATTAGTCTGCATCTATTCAGATGTTACCACTGGATGTATTTTCAGAGTTCTAGAGTCTTTTACTAAACATATATTTTATTAGGATAATCAAAATTATGGAAGTCAGATGGAAGCTTGACTGTATTACATAGTATATATTGGGTGATAAATGAAGTTCTGTTATCTAGAGAAATCTTGAAGAGATAACTTAATTGATTAAATTTTTGTTCTGATTAGTGTCACAGTCTCATACTATAGGATGCTCATATAACATGTATATGATCTTTTATGAAGATGCTTGTTGTCAACACTCTCACAGGATCTTGTTTACATTTCCATAAAACCTTATTTGTCATTTTGATGAAATTCAACCACATTTAGTATTTCTTTTTGTTCAAAGACAATGCACTGTACTTGAATTTGAGGTAATACATAAATCATATTGACAATTAAATGCAATAATGAAGTAATCAGTAATTTAAAACATGCAGTGTTCAGCTAAAGATTAGAAAATTCATCTTTTATGTGGTTTGTGTTATGTATCTAGGCTAAATTAAATTCAGCAGAGCAGATAAGTGCATTGATGAGGCAATAAAATGCAATCTGAACATGCTGTTTGTCTTACTGTTAGCAGTATGTTAAGTGGAAAATATTGAAATTGGAAAATTAACATTTTAAATGGGTGTCATTTCTTTCAAGCTGCTTGTGGTCTTTATTTTAAGCTTTTAGAGATATTGTTCATTTACTATTTCACTACTATTTATTTAAATACTCCAACTGGAGGTTGGAGCAATTAAACTTGGTGGTACAGACACAAAATTAGGCATTTCTGCCTCAAGCAGCATACATTTGAAAAGCTCACTCAAATAACAGTGCAAACTCTGAGACACTAAATTGTAAGGGCAAAAGTAATTTTTTATTGAAGTTGTATTGCAAAGCTTCTGTGTCTTTAGAGACAGAAGTGTTCTTAGGTTAGAATTCCTTTCTGAGTATCTTTGAATTAGCAAGTTTATGATGCCAAAATAATACAGTAGAACAAAGGCAAGCAAGCTAAGTGATAAAAGTAAGATGCTATAAACATGGCCTTGAAAATGTATTGAATGAAAAATGAGCATATTTGGATCTGCAAATGATAAAAGTATTTCATTATTATACAATATTTTATTAATATTTAATTTTATCGTAATCAGATATCATTATTTTATTGTAATTATATATCATTAATTATTATATAAAGCATCTTCCTGAAAGCTGAGCTATAATGAAGCCCATGTCTGCCTGTCCTCATGAGCTTCTGAGAAAGTAAAAAGCACAAAACCTAAAGGCATCGACGTTGAAGAACTTCAGGAGCTTTTTATTTGAAACCAAAACACCACTGGAACAGAGTAACTGCCATCATAAATAAAAAACTTTAGGTAACTGTACAAATACCATCAGTAATGGGATGAAAGTAGAAATAACAATTCACAAATCACTGATTGTGATTGGTATCATGGGCAAATAGCTTATGGTCCTTTAAGAGATAACTTTTTTCCAAAGAATCAGATATAGCAGAAATCTCACACATTTTTCTTGGTGTTTCTTGATGAGCCTCAGGGCTATTTTTAACAAAAAAAAAAGAGATTGCAGCCATGCTTTCTGTGTATTAGACAGTAGGCATAGCCTGAGGTAGGGATTTCTTCTTTTTTTCATGAAGTTTTTATGGAAATGAGGCTTTAGAATGTGCCAGCTCTCCCTTGCAAAAACCCTCTTTTGCTTTTGCTCCTTTCCAGTCACTCTCCCCTGACACTGGGGCCCAGTCATTCTGGGAGATTGTGCCCACATCCCAGATAGACTGGGATAATGTGAAGCTGCTCCTTCTATATCGTAAAGCACTAAGGCCCTCACAGTCACCAGCAGTGAGAAAAGTCTGCATGAGTAGAAACAATTGAAAGCTCTAAGTCTGGAAATGATTGACTTTTTTTTTTTCTTTTTTACAATCAACATATCGGTTACTAAACTTCACTTTGAGGAGGTAGATGGTCTAAGTATTGCCTCTGTCAGTCTCAAGAAATGCCCTGAACCATTGTAAATGAAGCACTGATCATGTGGGACCTGCTTTAACTCCAGCTTCAGTGACAGTTCACATTATCAAAGAGAATACTCACCCATAAAGTCTGAAACTGCTGCCCTAATGTATCAAGCAATCTTTTTGTATGTGTGTTATCTGTCAGACTTTCAGCTTCTCCTGGAAATGGGTCAAAGTTTGCATTTGAACACATATAATGATAACCCTGTGAGTTAACCAGGAGTACAGATTCTGCCAGATCTCTTTAATTGTAAGTCTTGTCTGTTTTGCAGTTCTCTTTACCTCCTTTGTTACTATCTTCTTACAGAGACTCACTATTAGTATCTAGAGGTGCTACATGACATTTAGGAGAGAGGCTCTTCTATAAATGATCAGGCTTGTCTGCTGCGGTGTTGGGCACCAGCCCAGTTTTAGAGTGTGAAGTGTTATGTAAATTCATTGCATGAACATCTATCAGAGAAATGCTACTTTCAAAGGCATAAGAGAATAGATTGTCTTTAAGCATGAATGTGTAAGACATACATCACTAGTCACATTAAATACTAACTGCAGCTTCAAACTTATAATGTAAGAATATCCTTTGGCCATACATTATTATTATTCCACAAATTTGTATATGCAAAAAGTTACAACTTAAGTGCAAGATAATATTTGCCCTCCGCTTGGCTGTTTGATTGCCGAGACTAACCAGAATTAAGTCACAGACAAGTGTCACAGTGTGAGGATTCAGAAATGGTTGATTGCTCCAAGCACAGGCAGCACAGTGCATTCTAATGTGCGTTAGATGGATGTGGGTGTTGTGTGGGTAAATGACGAGGTCACTGGAGATCTCGGAGGTCTGACACTCAGTCCAGCAGACACATTTGCACTCTGGATGCTATCCACAAACTACATTTAAAACAATAACTAGGTAGTATATTTTTTTGCAGTGGAATTTGTTAACGTGACTACTAGATGTGTCAAGGTCTATGGGGGTATTATCTGTCATTTTTACTGCCTTGCCTGCTAGATGCTTGTGCCAGAGAGACCATCAAGATGTACTGGCTGTAGTGTGCACCATCTTCTCATTGTTGTAGTACTCTGAACCACTGTGACCATGCATTTTCCTTCTGCTCTGTCACAGGTCACAGCTGTGAGAACACAATTTGAATTTCTAACAGATTTCATGTTATGCACACTGTGAGAAATGAGAGAAATACCTTGAAACAGCAATATTCAGGGTATCTGCTGATGACTCTGATGCACTGGTTATCCTCATGCCATTCATTCTATGTCAGCTTTATTTTTTGCCTGCTAGTTGAATATAATATTAAAGTTCTCCAGAAACTGTATTCTCTCGTCTACTGCGGTGGGTCATGAGTGTTCATTGAAGTGAAGAAAAAAGGATAGAATAAAAATTTACTTATTGGAATCCCACTGGAATATATTTTGAGAACTGAAACATTAATCTTAATTGCTATTTCTCTAGCCTTGATTGTTCTGGAAGCTAGGAGACCATAAAATATCCTTAAAGATTTACAATAAAACAATTGGTTATTATTCTTAGTGCTTTTAACAGGGTTACTCACTGACTATTCTGTCTACTTGTGAGGGTGACTGAAATAATTTGAATTTTTCAAAAAAATAGCTTATTCTAATTCATAGAACATCTCTCACTCCTAAATGTGTCCTTTCTTTCTTTCTTTCCTTTAATCTATGACAGTGTTCACTGTTAAGCTCAGTCTAAAAGAATTTCACAAAAGAAATGCTCTACGAGAAGCTTTTTTCTCCAAAACTTTCCACAGGCATGCTAAGGTTGTAGAAGATGATAGCTTCTGTGTTGCGTTCCTTTTCCCTTTGATTGAAAAGCAGTACAGTCCTTGCACTGCGAAGGCCTTGGTAAGTAGAATCCTGTCAGAAGGAATGTTCTGACTGGCAGCAGATATTTGAAGTAAGTCCAGTGTGGGCTGAGAGTGTTCAATTTTTCTTGTATTCTTGAGCACAATACAAGAAAATGAAATTCTTCTTTCTCCTCTGCACTTCATAAGTCTTGCATACCATCATGCTTTATGAAAGAATACACTTGTATAAAGTAATTTGTTGTCTTTACTGCTCTAGAGCTGTTTTTGTGGAACTTGGTTTCTAGTGCATTCTTTCCAAAAAAGCACTACTTTAAAGCAACTAGTAAAATAGCATGACGCAGCTACAAGAATTAAATATTTCTCCATCCCGTTCAGAATATTCTCTACAGATTTGGTTTTACATATTTTCTTAACCTCTGTCTGGAATAAAATGATAGATATTTAATGACAAGAGAACTGTCCTTGTAACTTGTCACAAGTTTACTGCTGCAGACTTGCGGTACAATAAAAAGCGTGCTTTACGTTGAGGAGTGAATGCAGTCATACACAGAACAAAAAGGAAGGGGAACACGAATGTTAAACCTCTTCCCCCCCACTCCCCAAATGATGGAGTTGTTATTTCTTGAAGAGTGGTAAAGTTTAGATGCTGTAAGGAGGGCATATGCATTAAGTTTTATTTAGACAATGATTCACAAAAGTCATCAATTTCAGATGTAAAATTTGCATCAGATTCTAACTATAAACCCATGAGCCTGGCTGCTATCCTTCAATAGCAGGATTTTTTGTCCCAGTCTTCTATGTACCTGCAGAAATTGTAGATGCAAGTCTTGCTTTTGAGCAATCCAGCAGCTAAATGAGCAAAAAATGCCATTAGTCAGCTACACATTAATTTGCCTGTGGGAATTGCACATGACTACTATTTATCACTATCTCATGCAACAATAGCAATTCTAACCCATAGTTCACCACGTGCTTTCTGATGTAGAAGCTCCTGTTTTCCTTCTCTTGACAGTGTTTTGGATTGAGATCATGTCTGCTGAAAATGATATTCTCTACGACTTAGAGATGATGGCTGCTAAAGATGTAAAGACCATAGGGTTCCCGAGTACAGAGGTATTTTTGCAGGGAACTCATTAATTAGGATTAATTATTTGTACCCTGAATGAACAACCCTATCCTGCCTAGTTTCCATAGATGTGATTATTTAAGTTACATCTTCACATTACTCTGCAACAGTTTTCACAAGATCCTTTTCTTGTTTAGGCTGCCAGCCTCGAAGATCACTCTGGGCTTTAACAATTACACTGAGTTTCCACATGACAGCAGCGTTAACAAAGACTTTCTGGGCATTTTCTACTGTGACCTACAACTGTGCAATTTCACTTCCAAGCACACAGCATTGCGACCTTGATTTGAAGACCATGAGTTTTTGCAGGTATAGCTGAAGACCAGATTTGCCCTCTGTGCTTATTCTTATTGATGATGATGATGATGATGCTGGAAACATTGAAAAAAATGTAGTTAGGGTAATGACGTTTTTCAAATAGTCTTCCAGGAAGCAATTTGAGGCACAATGACTATAAAAAACACTCAAGTGCCATCATAAAAAAGAGCCTTTCAATTTTTTCAGTGAAGAGGATGGCTTTAAAAACTGCCTACAAGTCTAGCAGGTGATCCCTGCTTTAAGAACAAACCATCACTGTGCTCTCACCTTGTGCTTCCCATCTCTACGGTAACAGACCCCGGGGGAAAAAATAGGCATCTAGATAATAGCTTACCAACCAAAACTGGGTGGAATAACGATCACTTGTTTGCAGGCAAGGAAAATTCTCTGCTAGGTAGACATCAAAGGCAATGCTACCCAAGATGGAAGTCAAGGAGAGGTGCCTCTGCCATCTGTGGCTATGGCCTTTGGTGCACCTATATAAATTTTGACTCTGAAGCTTTCCCAGTTATGTTCCTGATAAAATTGAGTATATCCCTTGAGCTCTTAATACATATTCCTTAAAAGGTTAAGCCCAATCCTGGCAGGCAGTTCAGGAAACATCTGAGGGATGTTCTCCAAAAATCTGTCTCCAGTAACAATCCCCCGTGACTTTAGGGCTTTCTCACAAATCCAAGGATTTCTGCAGTGGTCTTGGTATTCATCTGCTGCTACTCTGCTTCCTGAACTGTGGCTGCTCCTCATTACACTGTCTTCCAGGGCACATAAGGACACTGAGGCTGCCACAGGAAGGGAGACAAGTACATGGGAAGAGGATTCCAGTAGAAGGGGTAGGCTACTTGAGTTTTCTGAGCAGTAAATTTGTCAAAACTGGGACTGCAAATGGCATAACTTTAAAAATTGGATTAAAAAATGGTGGGTTTTTAAATTAACCATTTTTTTGGGAAATGCCAAGTTAATTAAAAACCCCCAAACCACTCATTTAACTTTTTCTAGATAAGAAAAATGTTTTAAAATATGTTAACTTCCTTTTTTCCTTTACACAGGTTTTGATTTTATACGGAACCCTTTATATTGGTACTGCATGGTGATAATTTTTAACACTGAGAAAAACTATCAAGGTTAATATTTTTGTACCTCTTTTCTAGGGATAAGGAAATAGGATTCATTGTAGAGGATCCAATAAAGAAGGAAGTGATATGTTGATGCAAAGAAATGCAAGTAAGAAGAAAGGAGAAGCAAAGACTCTCTGGATAAGACTGATGTGACCAGAGCCCTAAATGTGGTCACTACTGGTTGCCATTCATGATTGTCAGTCAAGGTTACCTCAGCAGCTATTAGGATCTTCTGGTGAATACAGATGACACTGAAGTAATGCTGTTTACTGAGAGTCTGACAGGTTTCAAGGATAAAATACAAAGTGCCACTGATGAAGTCAACTGACAGGGACACCACAATTTCCTTGTCTTTAATTTTTTTCTAATGTGTCGTGATCTGCAAAGTAATACTGACGCTACAGTAGTTCCTAAAATAGATGCCATTATGTTCATTAGATGCTTCACATCTGGATATCACAACCAGTAGCTGTTGTAAGTAGCGGGAGGGAGGGGGGAGGGAAGTAATTTTAATCTTTTCTGGGTTTTCTTGATTAGATATCTTAGACTTCATAAGCATTTATTTAATTCATATTAGCATTTAACAGTCAAATGCCCTCAATGGAGAAAATTACCCTAGAGGCAGCATAGAAATTAATGGTTATTCTGTGATAAATCTTCTCTCTGGCAAGGACTTAAATATTGAAATTCTAATTTATTTATTATGCAGGAAGATGACATTTTATCCCTCCAACCATTTGACAGGAAGACACTATAATTATGCCTTTCTTTGAGTTCCTGTTTTCCCCTCTGTACCTTTTGTGAGAGATTATAAGAGTTCAGACTCCCAAACAGGTTTGCCTTTACAGCAGCACATTTGTAGTAATCAAAGCAAGTGCAGTGACTGGTTCTTTCTAGATCATTTCTTCAAGCTGATTTTTTTTTGCCTTCACACACTGTTATGGAGATGACAGATGGCAATGTGTTTGTTAGGAAAAGTGGAGGTGACTTTAATGCACTCTCTGTACATCTCTATGCTTGCTCTATTATTAAGCTCTGATTTGTTCTGAGAGAGAGCACAAAAGGCAGTCACTGTATCTGAACACTATCTTGCAAAATAGGAGTAGTGGAAATATTGCATGTGGTTGTGGTTCGTTTGAGTAATTTTCTCTAGGAAGATTATTATTACATATTGCAGTCAGAAACTGAGGACAAGGAAACACAACCAGCTTGTGGCAGCTACACCATGTATGCAGCTATTCATTTATGGTGTGGGAGACTTTTGATAATATTGCTAGTGGCTTTTAACGTGAGCAGTGTGTCACATGCTCTGAAAAGGCTGTGCAACCTTATCAGTCCCTAAAGACAGCTAACTGCAAACCACTTATAATATTCTGACATTAAGCTGAAATGCCAGTCTTACACATCAGCCTGGTCACTGGAGCTGTCATGTATGACTTATCAGCATTTCTGAAAACAAAAATAAAAGCCAAGTGAGAATTTGGAAGAAGACTGGCAAGAAATGGCCGGACTTTAAAAACATGAATTTTGTAGGGACTTGGGTAAGAATCAGGAAGGTGGAACGCAAATATGTGGACGCCAGAGTAGCTTCCAAGCTGTCTCCCAGCCCTTGCACACAGCCTGCAGAGAGCACTGAGGGTCCTAGCTGGGCATTCAAATGTTTTTTAAGGAGGAGGGTTAGCTCTTTGCTGCCACAGAGAAGAGGGGGATTGCAAGTTTCCCTACTTTCTCACTGTATTCCTGCAGCAGCAGCGGGAAAAAGGGGCCCCTTCCCCAGAATCCTTAACTGGGAACCAGTCACCTGCTCATTCCACAACCCCTGCAGTGCCTCTGCTTATGCCTCACACCCAGGAGAAAAGACAGACCAAGGAAGTGGTGCATGGTTGAATAGTGTAGCCCACAGTGTGGCAGCCAGGCCCTTTTCCTAGTGTGTCTTGGCTTTTGGCTTAAATTAGCCTGGGGCATAAAGCTGGGCATCTTGAACCATACAGGCAAATGAGGCCTCTCAGATGAACCAGAAAGCACTTGCAGTGCTCTCATGGCCTGGCGTGGGAGAAATAGATTTCTCCAACTTTTAAAGTCAGGGAATTGCATTTTAGTAGTCTCTCAGGATTCTCCAGTGACCTTCATAGCTTGTGCTTCCAGGGCCAGTAGTGCACCATCTATTCTGTGTCAGTATTGATCTAGAATGAGTATTTTTTTCTTTTCTTTTGTAAGGAAATTGATATTTTTGAAGATGGCAAGTGGAGAAGCTTAAGTAAAATGTCTGTTTGTATGAGAGGAAGATGAAGATGGTAGAGAAGAAAAGAATTACATTGTTGTTTAAAAGACCCAGTTCTGTTTTCCTTACATACTCCTGCCTTCTGACAATATTAATAGGACCTTTGAATACTCAAAGGTCAGGGGTTCTGTAGCTACAGGTTTGTATCTACACGCACCCGAAGAACTAAGAGTTTGGGGCTGTGTAGCAAATAACAAAACATGAAACTATATTGCTCTGTTATGATAGAAATGCTGTGATTAAATGGGAATACTTTATTTCTTCACACCCTGAGAACCTTGAAATATGAAGTTACTTATTAGCAGGGTAAAAATAAAAAAAAAAAAAAATAGCCAAACTGCCATTGCTATGCTTTGACATTTTGAGATGTGTAATGTCATGATTCTCTTGGGTTTTGGCATTTAACGATTTCTCAATATTTTAGGATAAGTACTGATCAACTGCAGAACAGAGTATCTCAGAAACCTGGTTTTGATGTCCATATGTTCTAACTGTCCATATTTTTGTTATATGTACCTATTTAATCCTTTTTGTCTATTGAAACCAAATATACAAACTCTGGAACAACTCAAAATCTTAATATGTCACCAATGATCAACACAACAGAGAAGCTTTTCTTCAGGAGACTGTGATATGAAGGGTACTGATCACTTAAGGCAGGATGCAAATAATTGTGTTCTGGATAGAAATGAAGAACCCAATTCTGAGTCTTCTGAGCCTTTATTTGCTTTGGTTTTGTTTGTTTTGGTTTGTTTTATTGCAAATAAGAGAGGTTTATTAGTCAGGCTTTTCCCAATGCTACAATTGCGCATAGACTATTTTTTCTGTTACTGAAATTGAGTAGATTCAGGGGACTTTAAACTGGCATACACGTATATGATGAGTAGGACCACTGTTTATGGTTCTAGAACTGCCAAAAGTGTGTGACTGGATAAAGGGAGAAATCTACACATAGACGTTACAAATACTTATTTGGTTTAACCCCTGCTTTTTCTAAGGTGTGTACACACCTTAAGCAAAGAAAACAGGCATTAAGCCCTTTTTAGATGTAGATAGGGGTTTTCTTTTAGCGATTGTGATTTATTAGTCATATAAGCAAATTTTTTTTGTGTAATAAATATGAAATATCAAATACAGTAAAGCAACAAGATCAAAGTTGCACATGAAATTTTATGTGATTTTGAGCTTATGTACATGGAGATCTAGGACTCCTGCTGGCTGTTTTGAGAGAAATAATTTAATATTTCATAATTGGGGAAATATGTCAAATATTTCACTAATATTTTCAGAAGCATCTCCTTGATTTAAGAGCCCAGAAACTTTTGTAAATATAGCTTAAAATTTTGCCCCAGAATACTATTAATTGCAATTGAGTGCCAAAGTATATAATTTAAAATATAGTGCTAAGCACTAAAAAGAGTCCCAGAAACTATCCTCTGGGCTCAAATTATATTAACTGCCTTAAATTCTGCTAAATACTAAGTCTTACAGAAGACTCAAATAGACACAAATCTGATTTCTGTGCTTGCAGTTTAATAAACTAACTGAGAAAGGACATGTCAGGAGAACACTGGTGCCAAACAGCTTGGAAACCCTTTTCAAATAGTTCTTTTCGTTAACTTTGTTGTTTGATTGCAGTTGTCACCAACTTGGCTGCCAAGTACAGCTAAGAAAGTCAACAATGGGGAACAGATCACAGTTTAAAATAACTCTAATTAAAGTTAAAATTGCCCAAATATCTATTGATGTTCAATCAGGAATGAAATTGCTCTTCTACTAATAAAAGAAACTAACAAAACTAAAAAGTATTTTCTTACCATTATGGTAAAATTAGATAAGGTTTTCCTGGAAAATTATTTTCCAAGTATGTTTGGATGTGGAGTCCAGCAATAATGCATATTAAAGAGTAATTTATATTTTGTTGCATTTGCAAGCCAGAAAGCCAGACCAGTAGAGGCTGCCACTGTGTGTGCACACATAGACGTGACTGCTTCGTGTGTGCCGCTTACCACATCCCACTTTTGTGTGTGTCTGTCAGAGGCAGATTTCCTGCAAGACTTCTGCCATGCTTGAAAGCTTGTCATGCTACAGATCAGCCATACTAAGAATCAGCATTGCCTTAACCATGCTGCTAGGAGATAGGGAGAAAAAATTTTCTTGTTGATTGAGTCAGCATAGAATTTTTACTGCAGTGCAGAAGTATGTGTTTTCCAGGCTTCAGCTAAGTATCCTCTGTGATTCTTCTTTTTCAAAATGCATTTGCCTTCAGCACGTGTGTATTATGGCCATGAAGACCCTGAAAACAACACCTGCACTTCCTCAGTTTTTTGTTTTGTTTTTATTTGTAAGAAACGATGTTTGTGATAGGAGTTTTACTTATTTTTGCATCTATTATCTGATGTGAACTCAGCAGCACATGCTGTTATTGCACTGATGATGAGAGAATTCTGTAACAAAGAACACACCATATACATATCAATTAATAAAAAGATTTAACTTTAAAGTTTCTGTGTTGGGGCTGTGCCTAAGTCTCTCATATAAGAATGATGGAACCCTGGCACTCATATTCTGTACTGGCTATCATTTTAGGAAAACCTGTAGGCAGTAAGCTATCTGGGTCAGGAAACACCGTTTTGTCTGTCAGGCAGTGTGACTCAAATTCATTTCTGACTCTAAGCATTCGAAAAGTATTCTGTTTTCTTGAGGATCTTTTCACTCAGGTGTGAGGACCTGAGACACCTCAGTTTAATTGCCCAAGGTTAGAGAAATTAATCTGCTTTCATGACTGTTTAAAAATACAAATAATTTTATTACTTCCATAAAAAAAATTAGCTCTTCTGTTAGTATTATGCGCACACAGATTTTCGTGATCTATCATTTGCAACCTTATTCCTTTGCTGCTCAAATATGCCTTGAATATTTGCCACTCAGATGACTGTAATTTCTTCTGCAATCTCTTTGCAATTCCCTTTAACCTCACACAATATTTTTCACTGGTAGAATTATCAGAATTCCTTTTTCCTCTGCATAAGTCTTGTATTTATAGTCACTTATACTTTTTAGACTACAAATAAAATGTAAACACCTCTGTTGTGCAATGTTAAGTTTGCTTAGCAGCTTAGAAGAAGAAATACAAATAGCAGAAAGTGTAGTGAAGTATATATGTGCACATACAGAATTGTTGAAATAATTTTAATTTTATATTCCTATTTTTTCATTTGGTAGTGTGAGGAGATGTATTGGATTTGTGTGGCAAGTCTTTGGTAGTGGGGGAGATACAGGGCTGGCTTCTGTTTCCAGAAGCTCCCCCCATGTCTGATAGAGCCAATGCCAGACAGCTCCAAAATGGATGGCATAACATATTTAAGAGAGTAAAATCACCTGTGCAACTGCAGCTGGAGAGAGGTGTGAGAATGTGTGAGAGGAACAGCCCTGCAGACACCAAGGTCAGTGTAGAAGGAGGGGAAGGAGGTGCTCCAGGTGCCAGAGCAGAGATTCCCCTGCAGACCCTTGAGGACCCCACACCAGAGAAGCTGGTGGCCCAAAGGAGGCTGTGACCTCTTAGGAAGTCTGTGCTGGATCAGGCTCCTGGCAGGACCTGTGGCCCCATGGAGATAGGAGCACACACTAGAGCAGGTTTGCTGGCAGGACCTGTGACCCTATTGGGGATCCACCTCTGGAGAAGTTTGTTTCTGAAGGACTGCACCCCATGGAAGAGACCCATGCTGGAGCAGTTCATGAATAACTGCACCCCATGGGGAGGACTCACGTGGGAGAAGTTTGTGGAGGACTGTCTCCTGTGGGATGGACCCCAAGCTGGAGCAAGTGAAAAGTGAGGAGTGACTTCTCCCCTGAGGAGAAAGGAGTGGCAGAGGGAAGGGGTAATGGACTGACCCCAGCCCCCATTCCCTGTCCCTCTGAGCTTCTAGAGGGGAGGAGGAAGAGAAAGCACAAATACAGGATGGGCAGGGAATGGCTTAAGAGCAGCTTTTAGGAGAAAGACTCAGGGGTTTTGGTTAATGAGACGTTCAATGTGACTCAGCAATATGTGCTTGTAGCCCAGAAAGCCAGTGGCATCCTGGGCTGCATCCAAAGCAGCTCGGCCGCAGGGGAGGGAGGGGATTCTGCCCCTCTGCTCTGCTCTGGTGAGACCCCACCTGCAGTGCTGCACCCAGCTCTGGGGTCCCCTGTGTAAGGACATGGACCCCTTGGAGCAAATCCAGAGAATTAACTCCATCTCAGCCAGACCCAATCCTGGAGAAATACAAAGATCACTCTTCAATGAAAACCTACTTTTTCATAAATTCAAATGTGATGACATGGGGATGTTATGCTAATTTTAATTCTATTGCAGCAATATTATTATTTTGGTTTTTTTTTTTTTCTTTTCTTCTTTTTACATTCCATTTTTTCCTGAATATTACTGTTTGGAGAGATTATATCATAGACAAGGTTTTCATACCAAACTATACTACAAAGTGGAGTTGATAAGATTATCTAGGACTTAAAAACATACTTTTCCTTAGAAAAAAGAAGTAGGTGATAACCTTATGAAAATAGTGGAAAAAAAGCAGAATTTGCTTTAACTGAAGCAGACAAAAAATGTAGAAAGTTGGTATTTTTTGAAGGTGTTGCTAATTTTGAAATTATTGCTCATACTTGGGGTTCACATGGCAAGTTTTTTATTTTCTTGGTTTCTTGTTTTAATTGTAATTTTCAATAGTAGAGATTCTCTGTCACAGTCTATTTTTCATGTAAAAACAGAAGAATTGTTTTCACCTATGCAGTGTTTTTCCTTTATAAAAATAGCCAATTGAAGAGCCCTGTCTGCCTGGAGAGATTTCATGAGTGTTACGATGCTGGCAGAGGAATGCCAGCATAAAATCTTTGAGAAGTCTTGGAAGATGGATTACCTTGAAATTTGCTCTTTGTGTTTTGAATTTTTAGCAGAGTATACTCTAGCTTTAATTTAATAATATGACATTTCTGGAATTAGTTGGGAGCACAATAGATTCCAGATGTGGCATGTTTCATTTTTTGTGTTTTGTTGGTTTTTTTTTAAATATCTAGAAATAAAAGAACTTAATCTTTGCCAGGAAAGTGATGCATAGACACACATGGAATTGCTTTCAGCACCCATTTCCCACTCCTTTCTCCTTTCCGGCTGAGACAACCCAACCAGCACCCAGTATTTGTCTCCTTACTTCTTGCTTTTCTGTTGTAAAAAGATGGTGAGAGAAAGTGCTCATGTAGCTTTGATCTTCCATCCACAGATGGAGAACTGACATGAAGGAAGGCTGTAGGTAAAGAACATTCCACTAAGATTTGGACCACATGCCCAGACAACCATTCTACAGCATGAGATAATTGCCAGAAAAGCAAGAAAAACTGTTCATACCATTCAAGTCAGGGACAGGAGTTCTTACTGGTATTAATGAGATGTATTTTCATCCTGAATATAGTACAAATTTCATATTTATAACTGAAACAGAAAGCCAAACCTGTAATTAAAATAAATAAATTACTTCCAAAACCCATTCCCTCCATTTCAGCTCACCGGTGGAGGGAAGTGTCACTTTGCTGTTGTTGCCTTCAGCTAAAAACTTCTTATAAATTACATATTTTGGGAAGTAATTTTTAGGTTGTAACAGGAATTTTTCAAGCTTATAACACATTGCAAAAAACCTTAATGATAATGACTACAAAATTCCATCAGCAAATATATGTTGAGATGTTTTATTGTTTAACAATTTTTTGTTCTTTTTCTCATAAATACCAGATGGCAGCTTTGTACATGAAACCCACAATTAAACTTCAATGTTTCAGAATGAAAGTTTCTGTCTGAGCACATGAGCTTCTGCCTGAGCTTCTCATTGTTTCTGGACACTGATGTTAAGATGGAGGACTCCAGTATCCAGAACACAAGTCCATATTCAGTGAGGTTGGAATTTACTACTTCCCTTCCATTATACTTGGTCTTTGCAGATAGATGGGACATCTAATTGTACTGTGTCTGTGAAGTGAAAAAAAAGTAAAAGAATAGCCAGTGATGGGTTGATAATTTGTTTGAATCTTGAGGTGAAAATTAGTAAGATATTAACCTGTTGTCATAATAAATGTATTGTATTCATGATTAAGTTGAGTTAAAAATTAGGAGGAGGTAATCCTATGGAAAGCTCTATAGCAGCTGTCAGCAGAATCTCTTGGGGTGGCTTAGAGAATCTGTTATTGATCTCCAGGCATGATCTGTTTAATTCTATTAGAATAAAAGTAATGGACAAACGTGGCTTTAGGGATATGTTAATATTTCAGGTAAGACTGAAGGAAAATACTGCTATTTTTACCCATGATCTATTATTGCTGAATGTGATAGGCAAAAGGTGTCTGATCAAATAATCACTGAAAGAGCAAGAGATAGAATCTTTGGTCAAATCTAAAACATATCAGTAAATGTTCAATAGTAGGAAAGAATAGAAAGTTTGTATTGAATAGCTGTATATTCCTCCCTTTATCCTCAAGAAAGTTTGGTACAATGAGTTCTTGATTACAGTGGGAATATATACTGAGTCAAAGGGAATATTTAGTGAAAGGAATTGATGTGCAGATCTGTGTCTCTTTGATGTGGAAGTGGCTTGGCAATTCAAATTAGAGGCATGCAAAGCTTTGGGGTAAGTGTATCCTGTCTAAACCCACTAATCATCCAACTCACCACTATAAATTGCTCCAGACCTTGAAGGCTAATCATCTAAGTGCTCTTTTTTTGTCAAGAGAGTAAAAAAGTAGTTTCAGAGGGCAGCTGATCCCATCATCTACTGTGAAACTCAGGAACCTGATTTGAAAACCTTTCAAGAGCACTTGTAATTTCCAGCTACTGCTACAGTGCTCATGGGTGGTCAGGGTGCATGAATTCTCTCTAGAAACTTCCTCACTTGCTGGTGAAAACATGCTCTGGATTTCAGATATACAAACTATGTATGTTTGAATAGCATATCTTTGAGATTTTTGTACTCTGCAGTTAAAATCTGCTTCAAACTCGCTGTCTGTACCCCAACTTCAGAAACAACCTGTGATAGCATTTTATAAAAGGACGCTTTTTAGTTCCTTTCTACTGTTATAAATCACTCCCCCCACCACACACACAGACGCACACAAAACCCCAACAAAACAGAACAAAAACCAACTAACCAACCAACCAAAACCCCACCAATGAGCCAATGAAAAAAACCCCACCAATCCAAAAACCAATCAAGCAAAAAAAAAACCCCAAAAAATCCCCCAAAAACCCAAATACAACTATTACAGTTATAATCTCTGCTGGTTTGCCTGGGAAGATCTGACTTCCAGCTGAGTAATTGTAAAAACCTCAAAGGTGGAGTTTTGTAGCGAGAGAGGCTGTGGCATAAAGGAGAGATGGGCTAATTCTCTTGCTTCCAAAATAAAAAGGTTTAATAACATGAAAATAATAAACAAAGGCACCTGAGGCAAATGCTAACAAAGGCACTCACCCTAGGGGAAGAAAAGAAAGAGCCTGTGACTTAAACAAACAGGGGTATTTAACAGCTGAGTTGGGTGGGATTACAGGGGATATTGTCCCATAGGCTTACAGAAGTGAGTGACCTACAGGACAAAGGTCCAATGGGTCAAACAGGAGATGTACTGCAGCAAAATCAAGCCAACCATGATTCAGGGTAGATGGAAAGTTCTGGCTGTTTGTCCTTTTTTGGGCTCTGATGCGATAGAAGCCCCTGCCACCAAGAGGCGCACTGAAACACACAACTGTACACTTCAAATTTTGTTCCATTTCAGTGACAGTGCATATTGACTTGTTTTTCCTTGTATTTAATTTATTAATGCTTAACAGGATTGTTTGCTAGATGTTCTGATATCCATGGTGTCAATTTTCAGACTTTTTCTTTTTTTTTCTCTTTTTTAAGATAAAAACTATTATGAAGTTTTCAGAGGAAATGGAACACATGTTTTCTTGTTAACTGTATTTTTAGCAACAAATCATGTAGCACAGAGACAGAATAGTAGGAAGCAGGACTTCCACACTTTCCCCTCCTAACAGTATTCTCATTGTTAAGAGATTACCTTACTCAGGGAGATACTGAAAGCAGCAAAATATGCTACCTGCCTTCTATAGTCTAAATCAAATGTATGCTTTTAACAAGATTAACTCTGAATATGGGGCTTTGCAGATTCATTTAAAGCTCTGAAAGAAAGGATTGTCACTAATTTGATTGACTTTACACTCACACACACACACAAAAAAAAGACTTTAAGCATCCTCAGAATGTATCATTGATGGAGAACCTTGTTCTCTAACTACAGATATATAATTCCTGACACTTCCAGAATATGTCGCTCCTCAGCAGAGGCATAATTTTAGCCAAACAAAAAAATAGTGTTCAGTGCAGAAGATGGGCTATCTTCAAGCATAGGAAGGGAAGTAGCTTTTTATTCAAAAGTATATGGACTCCTCTGCTCCCAAACGTAGCACATCAGCATTAGCACTGCCTTGCCACAACACCCCTTTCCAGCTCCTGGTCACAATCACCACCAGCCTTTTCACAGTACTGACAGACAACCTTTATGAAAAACAGGAAAAAAAGTCGCTATTGCTTTTAGCCAGAAAATAAGCTTTCAAGAGCACTAACTCTAGCTCAAATTTGTGTGCACACACACATCTCTTTCTGGGAGCAGGAAGACTGATGGTAGCAGAAGCAGCAGAAGGCTGTGCCTGTGAGTCACGTTTATGTGTAGCCCAAGGAGGACCAAATGATATTGAATTAAAAAGATCAGTTACTACTATGAACACAACTATAATTAGGTAGATGTTACTAACAAGGAGATAAGAAGTACTCTACAAGTGTACATACGTGTATGTATGTGCATGTGTGTATGTATTTTGTTACTATTATGTAAGCCTTGACAGGGGCTGAAGTCATGAAAAGACTTGTCCATTTTAAGGTTAGCTACAGAGATAATCTTGAAGTGATAAAGAAACCACAGCCATGACATGCCCTCATGTACATGTGGGCATGGAAAGGATTGTCACACAGCTAGTTGCAGCAGTCCTTCAAGTCTCCCTGCACAGCCTACCTTTTTTTTTTTTTCCTGGGTTAGAAAAAGAGATAGAAGTGATTTGTCCCTCCTGAGGTCAGGCTATTATGTGACTGTAGATGGGGGAAGAAGTCTGTATCCGAGAGGACCATCCCCACCTGATAAAAAAAATTAGGGTTTTGATGAAATAATTTCAACTGCTCTCCTCTTCAAGAAACAAAGTTAACTAATTGGCTTCAGTTTGATCTTTGAAACACATTGAGACTGCTAAGAAGAAGCAGAGAACCACTGAACTCTTCAACACTTTCCAGACCTGACTTCTGGCTAACATAAGCCAGAGTCATGCTGTTGTCAGAACTGCCAGTTTACCTAGGCTCACGGTATTTCTTTTATATATATATATAATTTTATTTCTTTTTGGCAGCTGGGTTGCGAGAATCTCAGGTGCCACACTGTGTGTTCTTGCTCCAGTCTGACTGCCCACCCCCACGAGTGACACACTGTGCACAGGAGCGGTTCGCATCTGCGACCCTCTCTGATTCCAACACTGAGACCTCGTTACGCTTTGGAGGCTCCGCGGGCTCCCTCTGGTGGCCATCTGGTCCTAACTGTCCCAGAGCTGCTTTTCTAGGGAACGTGGCGTAGGGAATGAAGATGCAACTTTGGTGACGAGTGATGGGGATATTTTAATTTAAAATTCTCTGAGGTTATATTGATCATAAGAAACAGCAAGAGAAGAAATGAATACAAGAAGCAGTCTAAATATTCGCTGAACCCTGGAGGCAGGGAGATTTTATTCATTTTTAGTTAGATTTTGCCTAACCTCTGTTAATGTGGGGAAAACTTTGCTGAAAAACTGGCAGCATAACTTACTAAGGAGAAAACCTCCGAATGAAGGACTCCAGCCGTGTAGTCAGAGTTGGTTATCTAGCAGGGCCCTCTAAAAAAACTTGACTGAAGTAGCGTGTTTTCTTGAAGCTGGGCATACAAAAATATCTCATTGAGGTTAATAACACTGTGGGATTTATTCTCAAATTGATCCGGGTGCTCCACTTCAGCCTTCCAATTGCTGCAGAAAGATGAGATGGACAAGAGCAAAACACTCGTGATGTAAGATAAGATGGCCAACAGCATAAAGGTATCAGTTCTTTGCATCTGGCTACAGCAGCTAATCATATTTCTTTATCCCAGCCCTTGAAACTAATGTGGAGCCCGAGCACCATGACACCAACACAGCTGGTAGTGTCGCTTACTCTACAGTGCCAGTCACAGGAAGCACTTCTTGGTGGGCTGTAAATCCTCTTATTGCCCCACACTATATCATGTAATAAAAAGAAACAGTTTAAAATGTGAAACATGATACTGAAGTAATATTTGTCATTTTTCCTTTCCCTGTAAGCCACATTCTCTCTTCCTTTCCCTGTAAGCCAAATGCTTTGAATTAAGAGCATGTCAATAACCATCAGATTTCTCTGGGCTTACCATGATCTGACTAGAAGAATGAATTCAGCCCTAGAGAGAGTAAGTTTAGATATGTGTAGACATTGACATAAAATCACACACACACAAATATAATCTTCTCATTTCTTAAATATTTAATTATTAAACTGTATCAATTACTTCTGTACATTGAAATACTAAACACACAGATATAAGGATTACCTTGTTGTAACATATTAACTACTTATTTTTAGCACAGATAAAATGATTCCAGAAAATCTTAATAATATCAGGTCCATTACAAACTTTGGCGGGACTAATGCTTTTCTTATTTACTTATTTTTCCCACCAGCGCCAGATTTTTTACCTAGCTGACTTTTTCTTTTTCTGACTTAGCAGGTTTTGCTCAGCCCTAGGACTTAGTGCTCTATTTTTAGAATGGTTATTTTCTTATGAAAGAAGTAGGCACTTGAAAGGCCTGCTGCTGGATTTCAACAGAAAACTTTTGTGGCAGGGTCAGCAGGTGAGATGAAGTCTACGACCTTCAAAGTTGACCTGCAACACAAGGTACACTGTGGAAGTGCAAGAGGCCAGAGTTCATATTTGAAAATCAGAGGCAGGGTAGACACGGGGCTGGTGATTTTATCATGCTGAGCTTAGATCCTGATGCCAGGTAGGATTAAAGAAGCTTAAGAGCTGCATTGACTTGAGTCAGACAATGATAGTTTTCAAGGATTCTGGATGTCTGAAGATAAACAAATATCAGAGCAGTGAGGACACCCTGTATCTGCTACTGCAGTCTGTATGGGAATATGAATTCACGCAAGTGAGGGCTTGGTGCCTTCTTGATGCTGACTGAAAGCCTCTCTGTGCTTGGATTTCTTAAGCCATGATGTTGCCCTCCCTGCCTTTGTATTGCCTATTCTGAAAACATGCAAGAGCTGCCATTCTCTTGGTGTGTTCAAGATGTCTCTGTCTTTGGCTACTGCCTGCAGAGGCAGTGCTGTTTCTGGGTCGATGCCTCTGGTGTGATCTCCAATTGCTCAGGGATTTCTGACCTGGCTTGCATCGGGGCAGCCACTAAACCACCTAGTCTTCATAAATATTTCACTTGTTTTTAAACTCCTGATTTGGTCAGCTTTCATGTATTGCATTGCAAAGTGTTACAGGGCTTAGTTGTCCTTTTCACAAATGTAGTTTCTCTGGTTTCATTCAAATACTGAAAAATATGAACCAAGGAATCCAATTCTGATTATTGTTTACAGTCAAATAATCTACCACATAAATCTTATATTTCAATCCACTCTTTCATGCAAATGATGCATAATATTAAAGGCTAATGAGTTCATAACCAGTGAACAGATAGCCCTCTAGTGCCAGGTTGCAATTTTTTAATGAAGAAATCTGGGTGTTTTCACTCTCTGAAGTAATTCCATTGAAACCAATGCTCTGAAATACCATGTGAGCAAAAAATCAGAATGCACACTCATTTTCTTTATTTTGTACTGCTCTGCTACTCCAGCCACTACTTCTATAACAGCAGTAATAGATTTTACTGCACCTTAAAAAATTTAGATCTCCACATATGTGAATTCTTTTTCCTCTATAGCTCTCAAAGAAATGTTGAGATTATTTTGTTAAGTACTTAATATTTTTCTGCCATTATGGAGAGACTTGAATTTACTGGTAGGGTGGAGAAGGCACCAAAGCAAATAGAGCTTTATCTTTCCACACAAATCCATTAAGAAAGTCTTCTGTTTCTCTGTTGCAATACCAAGAGTTATTGAATCTGTGTTTTGTGAATCTGTGTAGTTTGCCTACTGCTTTAGAAATTTATGTTGTAAGTAAGAGAATAGGTAGCACCAGAGATCACGAAGTTTTCTCCTATTTTGCTCTTCACCATGAGCCTCTTCACTTGTTAAATCATGATGGAGGGTGGAAGGGAGAAAGAGAAGGGCAGATCCTTACTCTGAACATATGCTTGCTCTGGAACTACAACCACGCCAGACTGCAAAAAGAAAAAATGGCTGTCTATTTTTTATCCCAAAGCCTAAAGGTCACACATTGCAGCAAACCTGGGAACTGAGTCTGAGTCTTCCAACTTCACATCTTCTGCTTTAATCAGAAGAAACTTTTTGTGTCCCCTGGGCTCTCAGTTTCCTGGGTTTAAATAATACATGAAAATTCATATGAAATCTCAGTGGAATTAATCTTCTAGTACTATAAAAATTCACACCTGCTTTCCATATGTCTCTTTCATAAATGTTTTGGAGTCTAGTCTCCCACTGTATGTGTTTCAATAGCAAGCAGAAATCATGTACTGTTAAATAGTACAAACAAGCTGCTCACTCCTTTTATTTCTATTCAGATATTTAAACTCCAAGACCTAAGTGTGTCAGTTTAAAGACAAGCAGCTGCTTAAGTGCTCTGCTGAGTCAGACCTTGGTGGCATTCAAGGATTACCCAAAGTGTTTTCAAATAATCGTGCCAGGTCTGACCACCTGTGACTCAACTAAGCACAGCAATGGGAACTCTGTGACCCATTTCTGATTCCTCAGTGGCCAGACTCCAAGACCATCATACCACAACTTATCTCTTTCTCCTTGGGCAAACGCATGTGATCAGAAGTTTTGTGATGGGAAGATTGCATTCCTCTTAATCTTACTCTAACAATTTCATTTATAAACTATGTTCCTGGCGAATCATGAATGAAGTTGGGCAGTTGAGGTATTATGCAATGGAAAGTAGTTCAGACTGACAAGGTAGCTTGAAATACTTCTGTACTTCAGAAGGACAGAGCATAGTTAAAATCCCACTTAAGTACAAGTCTAGAATCTCTCTAAGTGCTGAGAGAGAGGAAAACGAATAGCTTGGAAGCACTGAGGGTTGAGGCCAATGATTGGCCAATTTTACATCAGAAATAGTGAGACATGAAGCCAATTATGTGGCAAGTCTCTAAGGTCTACACAGAGAAAGAGCATTCCAATATGCACCTTCTTGTTTTTCTAATAATGCTAAAATTAATTAAAATAAACTTTAAAAAACCCTCACAAAACCCAAACGCACATTCATGCCCCTCCAGCGTCCCCCCTGCTTCCCAAACCACCAACAAAAAAACTTTCAAGAAGTTCACAGTTTCTATTTTATGTCCTGCTGAGTTGAGTGTAGGAAGGATTTTACCATTTAGGGTATCAATCTGAACATATGTTTACTAGATCCTTAGTAAGGTTGTGGTAAATGTTCTCTGTGAAATTTGTGGTTATGCAAATGTAGTTATTGGCTATGCATGAAGCACTTTATGCCAATGATAACTTCAAATCAGGGACAATTTGGTAGTTTGTACACACAAACATGCATGTGAATGCTGCAGGATTCAGGCTGAATTGGTACAGCACTACCTGTACTGTTGCCTGCCATCATGGATTTTTCAGAGCAAACATGATGGAAGTAAGTGTAAATGTCAAATCACAGAATGAGACTAGAGCAGTTTAAAATAAAAACATATTTCAAAAAGTATCACAGTGGTTTGTATCAATTCATGTGTCTTTCACAGAATAAAATTATGAAATACAGGTGCTGTAAAGAATCTGAAATTATTTTCTTTACTTTAAACTACAGTTTGAATTGATTTTCCATGTTACTTTTTGTTTTCAGCCACACGATCTGATAGGAAAATAGATACCTTCTGCACTAAATGAGCAGCTGAATTCCTGTTTATGCACTTTTAAGGTGTCTAAACTGACACACGCAGGGTATTCAGCATTTAAAGGCAGTTCATGCTCTGTGTAACTGCATAAATACATGAAATTCAAGATCTCCCCACACTCCCTTCAACTTTGCCATGAACTAATTGGTCCCATTACAAGCCCTTTAACAGCAGTTGTGAGGAGATTTTGAGATGTCACATTTTAAAAGCAGACCTTTTCCTTCAGTGCTTTCTCATTCAGGGCTTGTGTAGGTGTCAGGTCTGTTCAAAGAGGGAGCCTTACTTATGCAAAATCTGTGTCTATCTGAGATGGGGATTTGACTTTTATGCTTATATCTGATGCAAAATGGTATAAAGCTGCGTGAGTGTGACATGAAGATGTCTTACTAGAAATGACAATTGGTAGGTAAGTTACTGGGGAAGCTGGCTCACGCTCTGCTACCTCATACTCAGCAGAACTTGAGGAAATAGTGCCTTGTGAGATCAGGTGTAGCAAATAAGCCAATATGTGACAGAAAACATGGTGTAAAAGACTGGTCCAAATTATGCCTAATTTAATTTTTATTTTAATGTTTTAAATTCTGTTACCTTCTCTGTGCTTTGGCAACTATATGAATCAACAATTGGGCCTATGAACTTCCTTTTGAAGAGACGACCATTGAAGTATTCAGAGATCACTAGACTGACTATGCACAAAGAGTTCCAAATATATTCCCTATCTTATTATTTGAGTCTTCCTGCCATTATCATGCACATTACCCTCTTATCTGCTTTCTCACATATATTTTTTGATTATATATAAAAATATATTTTGCATACTCTGCTGACTCTTTTTTCAAAGGGAGGTCAGATTTCATATTCAATATCCGTATGTTATTTTACATAAAATATGCAGAGTTTTTTTCTAGGTTCATATTTTTCATTATACACTGGCTAAATAGTCTGTTTTCCACTTTGATTTGCTTTTCAAGAAGAAAATTGTGGTAGTTAGATGCAATATATATTTTAAAATGATCAGTAGAGCCATAGTTAGATTCTTGTGAATGCAGGCAAAGAGGAAGAAGTGGCAGCCTTCTCCTTTCATGTGTTTATTAGCTGAGCTGCACTGCTACCTGACTTTATATAGAGGCCAACAGTTCCGGCAGCTCAGACTTAAATCTGGGTCTTGATTAAAACCACTTTCATTTTCATTTGGTTACAGGAGGGATCATGTTTAAAAACTATCTGTTTCAAGCAGTATAGAAAATTGGCTAATATACATTATTAGCTGCGGATTTATTTGACAATGCCTGCCTGACACATGACAATTCTGAAATCATCCTAGCAAGTTGCTGCTGGAAAGAATGTTGATCTGAAAAGTCTATTTATTTTAAGCTGCAAATTGTCAAGATTCATAAGAATGGATAACCTGATTTACATACGTTATAAAAGGGAACCACACTATTTCTGAAGAAGAAATGGTCTTGAGAAGATCACAGTATTGCTTGAAACATTGCCTTGTGTTTCAAGGGATAGACAAAGCTAGACAGGCCAGCCTTGATTAGTGATGGTATGAAAGAAGTGCAAAAAATACTATGTAAACCTTTCCTCTTCAGTTTCTTTTGGAGGTGAACACTGACCAGATGTGATCTAGTCATGGTCAGTTTTATGATGGATGTTGCAGCTATTGATACTTTTCCTTGTATCTTCCCATGGAAGAAGCTTTTGGATGATGGGCACAAGGTATTAACAGTGATGAGGAAGAGAATCAGTTTTTGCCTTCTTGATTGTAGGGTTCAACCTTGAAAAAAGTCTTGAAAAAATAAACTTGAAAGCCAAAAATACAAAAACAAGAAAAAAAAACCAAAAAAAGAACCTTTCTAAATTAGCATCTTAATGCATCTGATGATTTATAATCCAACACCAGAACTCCAGGGAGAAAATCAGGCCCCAATGGCACACTGACATTTGCAGGGAGTGAGAAAAGAGAGTATACTTGAGGAAACTTGTTTAACATAATTTGGAAGCTCGCTGATCAAGAAGAGAACAGGATTTTTATCTATTTCTTGACCATTTATTTACTGAGTATTAAAAATGGGATGTAATAGCCTTTAATTCTCTGCATGTTATGCACTCACACACTGATAAATGATGTGACATTTGGAGCTGGTGCTAAGTCCTTCATAATGTAACAGACCTTTGAGTTCTTGGGGCAGTGTTCTTCCAAGAGTCTCTTTGATTATCTTTCTATCACTGTCTAAGTTGACAGAGCTGCAAATGTTATTGCTAGTCATAAAATTATCCAACCACAATGTCTGTCTACACGACCTGCAGTGGTTGTAAATGCCACAAATTGATTATGCACTGTGGAAAGAAGACTTATCCTTTCATTTCTTCTAACTTTATTGCCCTTAATTTAATTAACTGTTGCTACATGCTACAGGTTAAAAAGAGAGGCTAATATATTCCTATTGTATAGCATTAGACCTAGAGCATCTGAGACAAGTCTCTTTTGGCTCCTAACATTTTCAGACAAAAAAAAGTGCTGGCTAAAAAATCTCTTTTGGCATGTATCTAATCTTTTTTCCTATTTCTATTTCAATCTCTCTTTCATCCCCTTCTACTCCCTGCTTACCGTTGTCATTTCCTGGCTATGCTATTCTTCTATTTATTGCCAGTTTTCTGTCTGATATGTAAGCATATTGGCTATTCAAATAAATATTAGACACCTATGTTCAAGTGCACCCTTAACAATAAAGACTTTGCCTGGTGGTTTGGTGATTTAGTAGTGTTGTTCATAATTACTACCACATGAGGCTCATTAATAATCCTTGAAATGTTATTGTTTTTAATAATTGCATCTATGCCATCTAAGCACAAAAGTGACAGTAAGGTCTTACGTGTGTCTTATGGCCAACCTGAGGAACAATGGCAGTATTGGAATTACTACTACATTTGGTCACTAGAAGGAGAAAAATACTGAAACATACTAATTAATATTGATCATACTAATTTGTTGATCTGGATCTAGTCAAACAGATTACTGAATTTGTTTATATCTGTACTTGTATGTTAAAAAACAGCCATTTCTCCAAGGTTAGTATATCAGGTGCCCTGTGGCAATGAACTTGGTATCACCTTGTAAATGAAAGATGTCACAAAAAGCTGGGCTGGAGAGCCTTGCTTAACAATACAGACGCAGGAAAGTGCTCCTAAGACCTTTCTTCGGCCTAAGTGTACTTCTTCCCTCATACATCCACTGTCCTGGTCTGCAGCTGTCTATGAGCTAACCCCTGAAAGCCTGTACCTTTGAGGTATACTTTTCCTGTGAGATTATCAATAAAAGATAAAGAGAAATAGAGATTTTCTGTAAAGAGATATTATTACCTCAGTATCTGCAGTACTCCCATACTGTTTTCTATTCTCAGGACCAGTGTGGAGGTAATATTATCCATTCATTACAGGCACTCAAAGTTTTGGAGGGATCTGCTCTATCTCAATATTTCTTAGCATCAGAACATTGCAGCTACCTACTCACTGGCACTGCATTTTTTTTCCCCCCTGTAAAAAAGGTTTTAGTAGTGAACATAACAGAGTGCATTAATATTGACTTCAGTGCATTTTTTTAATTACAGAGAAACTAAGATTTTGTTACTGCGTATTACCAACAAGATTTTCCTCCCCTCTCAGGTGCAAGTCACCCCTGCCTCAGGTAAGAGTGCCACCTACCACATCTCTGAGCCTGTTCCTCCAGCAGAGAGGGGCTTAAAGAATTCACAGAACCAACCTAGCCCAAATATGAATTAGCCTCTAAAGGATACAAAACCTCAGCGGGGTATATGCCTAGGCTGTTTAGCAGCCAAAAGTAAGTAAAATGTTCTGTTAAATGCAGCAGGATGAATGAGGTGGTCTGACAGAAATTTCTCACCAAGGAAGCCAAACTGAAAGATCCCTGCCATTTCTGTCAGGAGTAACAGAGTACCCATAATATGTCACCAGGCAATTACCAGGTAATTGGAAATTCTTTTTCATCCCAGTTTTACAAGCATGTTTCCATTAAAACAGAATTAACAAGACCAAACATTTTTGTATGAGCAGTTAATGATGTTTTCTGGGTGGATTATGTGTGCAATGTTCACAGAATTGCAGAAACATTTAGGTTGGAAAAGACCTCTAACATCATTGAGTCCAACCTTTTAATGATCATCTACCTTGTCAAGTAGACCATGACACTAAATCCCATTTCCAATTGTGTCTTGGACACCTTCAGGTTTGGTGACTTCAACACCTCTCTGGGCAGCCCTTTCCTATGTTTCACTACCCTTTCCATGCAGAAATTCCTCCTGTTGTCCGGCCTGAGCCTCCCCTGGCACAGTTTGAGGCTATGTTCTCTTGTCCTGTCGGTGGTTGCCTGGTAGAGGGCTGACCCTCACCTTGCTACAGCTTCCTTTCATGTAGATGTAAAGAGAGATATAAGGTCACCCTGAGCCTCCTTTTCTCCAGGCTAAACAACGCCATCTCCCTCAGCCGCTCCTCACAGGACTTACTGTTCAGACCCTGCTCCAGCTCCACTTCACTTCTCTGGACACGCTCCAACTCCTCAGTGTCTTTCTTGAATGGAGGGGCCCAAAACTGAACACAAGATTCCAGGTGTGGCCTCAACAGTGACAAGTACAGGGGGACAATCACTTCTCAGCAATAGTCCTGGTGGCCACACTATTCCTGATACAAGCCAGGATGCCCTTGGCCTCCTTGGCCACCTGGTCAGACATTGGCTCATGTTCAGCCAGCTGTCGACCAGCATCCACAGGTTCTTCTCCAGTGGGCAACTTTCTAGCCACCCTGCCCCCAGCCTGTAGCACTACAGGGGTTTTGTTACTCAAGTGCAGGAGTTGCCACTTGGTCTTGTTGAACCTCATATCTCTGGCCTTGGCCCATCAATCCAGCCTGAGAATGTTAAATCAGTACAAAACATTATTGAAGAAAAGTACAACATAATGTGAAACTCACTTAAGTTTTCATGGCTGTCATGAACAGGTGCATATGTTGTTACATACAAGATATGTTCCCGTAGGTGAATTCCAATGTGCTAATTCCATTGGGATAACTGGCAGTGGAAGATTCCTCATTCTGTTACACAGAAACACTTGTAATTAGACTCTGGTACAATGGAGCTGCATTAGTTGCCTATTTCTACTGAAGGTTCAGTTTTCAGATATGGATCCTGAGCATGAATTAGCTGTCCTCTAAGAAGGTCCTCACAAAACTTTTCAGATAAGAAGCCTGTAAGATCCTTGCTGAATCCAGCTGTTCTGAGAATAATCAAAAGGATGAACTTCAGAATAGTTCAGAATGAACTATCTTCAGACTTCAATTCCCTGGGCTGTCCATTTGGATGCTGGGCACACAAAAATGTCTTCAAGGTAAGGTTTGCAACTACAGAGCTAACAAGCCCCAGTGTACATCCTGTTCAGGGAATGCTGCAAAATTTTAAGTAATATAAGTTCAAAATCAAAGTTATTATCCCATCATTATCCACACTATAATGTTCCCTTGCCAACAATAAGCCAAGATATTTTAAAAGACTATGCCTAGAGTAATATAAACAGGACACTTTTTATGCATATATAAAAGTGATACCCACAGAAAGGAATTAAATAGCTACAGAATATACACATGAATCACACTCTATCTTTCATAATAATTTCAAAAGTTTATTTCAAAGGTGGTTTGTGTAATTGAGAAGTAACAATGAGACTGTTCGGTGAAATTTAAGTGGAAAGTATTGTATTTTCATGTAAACTTCTAGAAATTCAAATCACAGAGGAACCTTCCTAGGTATACACAAAACATGCCAGTTAGGGATTAGGTGCTTGCCTGGTTTTATTGGATGAGCATTTTACCTTCTCCCTCTCTTTACAGATTGGCACCACTAGCCTTCCCCCCCTTTTCAGAGTTAATTGTGCTGCTGGAGAAATATATATGAACATATATGTTGCGCCTATGTATAAAGTAGCTATGCAGAAAGGGACTTCTGGATGTACAGAGCCATTCACTTTTTTTTTTTTTTTTTTTTAATGGAGTGTTTAGTTAGGTGATGACGCAGAATTTCATAGTTACTAAGGTGGAGGCAGTTCGGTTAGACACGATGAACTCATGCTAAGATGGCTGATAATAGGGGACAAAGGACTGCTTAATTTTCAGAAGTCTATTTAACCAAATATTTTGGCCCTCAAGCCTGAGAGATGCATGCTTAAGAGAAGGAGAAATCAATTAGTTATGATAATCTCAATCATTTTAAGAGAAATAGTAAGAGAAACAGGACCTAAAAGGTGTGGCATAGGGAGAAAGAAAGTTGAAAGGAGAAATGCAGTTTGTGTGTTGATACATGCAATTACATCCCAACAGCACCATGGAGGTTGCAGTGTGATAAATTGTATTCATCACCTGTTATTGATTGTTTCTTCTGTCCTCAGTTCACTAATTCATCTCAGCCATGACCACTTTCAACATTTCAAAATCTAGATCAGCTTTCCAGGGCCATGCACTGAGGTAATACTAGCAGTAAAATCAAAGCAAACACATGAAAACTCAATTTTATTTCAGTTAAACTGTCAAGAATTGTGGGTTTGGCACTATTTTGAGCTCTCAGGAAAGTGTGTAATGGACAACAGAAAGTTGGATACATTGGTAAGAGTAGTAAAACGAGTGTTTGCCTGAATTTGGAAGAGAGGAAATAAAGGCTGTTTAGCTTTAATTTAGATAAATAAAGGTTGTTTGGACTGCTCTTCAGACAAGGGAGGCATGGGAAAAGAAATGCCTTTCTATGATTCTATAGCTTGTTGCCTCTTTCTTTCTCAAAGTTGTACAGTACATCTGTAGGAGACCATAGCTTCTGTCCCCAATCAAACAACCTGCATTGCAAAAGCCAAACTGCAACTCTCCTTACTCGTTGTGGATTCAGGAAACCAGAGCTCACTTCCCAGGAGCTGGGATGACTTCAGTACCATACATGGTTTCACAGAATCAAAATCACAGAATAAGCTAGTTTGGAAGGGACCCACAAGGATCATTGAGTCCAATTCCTGGCCGTGCACATCACCATCCCCACGAGGCACACCATGTGCCCAAGAGCATTGTCCAAATTCTTCTTGAATTCAGGCTGGTGCTGTGACTGCTTCCCTGGGAAGCCTGTTCCAGTGCCAAGCCACCCGCTGGGTGAAGAAGCTTTTTCTAATATTGAGTCTAAACCTCCTCTGACACAACTTCAGGCCATTCATTCAGATTCTGTCACTGGGCACCACAGAGAAGAGATCAGTGTCTGCCCCTCTGCTTCCCCTCATGAGGAAGTAAGTGTTTGGTGCTTGAACTTCTAAATTATTTTGTTGGAATCACTGAAACACTGTTGACAGTGGTAATTCTGTGGAGTCTTTCATCTTTGTTGTAGGCAGGGTCAGATTCTTCCCACTAGTACAAATCTCTGCCTTGGCCACTCCAAAGCCTGTTCTGAGCATAGTTTCTCAGGCCAGAGGATTTTGATGTGTAGACAAGCATTTTCATGGAAAAGGTGTTTGCACCTCTCCACTACCCATGAGTAAGGGCCAGAAAAATTCCTTACTTAGTCAGATTGGAACAAGGATTATGGATACAGCTCATAGAACTTTATTCATTTTGCTATTTGGATTAAAGGTTGTGAATTAAGCCAGTTTTCTGGTTCTAGCTTTGTGTATCAACACTCCTCTTCAAGACACATATATGCTTTCTGTTGGAGTTGGCTTACTTTCAAACAGATCCAGCTGAATTAGTACAATGAAGGGTGAGACCCTGGCTCCAGTCAGCAAGAGGGAAAAGCAATACACGGGAAGGATGTCTCCTGCAATGTGCATCCTTTTTGTATGTGGCAGTAGCAGCAAGAATGACCTTCCTAGACCTGTAGAGTAATTGAAGAAGGACATTAAGGTTACTTTTCAGCCTCCTTAGCAGTCTCCTAGAGCAGTCTGCTATCCTGGACAGTTTTCTGCTTATCTTCATCAAGAGTTGGACTTCTTCTGTAATCTCTTTGTGATCTGAGCAATCTACGAATGGCTTGGTAAAGTGTTTAAATAGTGGAGCTAGTATTGAAGATCTGAGCAGTGCTTTCATGAATTTTAGGGACTGGTCAGGTTGGCAAATGTAAGCATGTGACTTTTTCCTTTGCTGGAGCAGGGCCATAATAACGGACTGAAAAATAATTTGAATATCAAATTAAAAGGAATTCTACTGGCACAAAATATGACTAAATACACGCTAATACTAGAATCGGACTCAGAATAAAATTCTATCTCTGGATAACTTTCAGAGCTGTTTGAAAGGGTAGATTCAAATTAAACAGGAAAGCACAGTCACAAACTCAAGGACTTTTCTTGTCTGTAATTTGAAGGGGAACAGCGTGTCAGCACAAACAGAATTCAGGAGAGGTCTTTGCATGAAGAATTTAAACACACAGATCAAATTCTCATCTCTGTTAGAGCAACTTGTGTAGCATGTTTACAACTTCCAATATTAATTATTACATGTTTGCAACTCCCATTTCTATTCAGGTATTTCTTTTAGTTATATGAAATGGGGGGAAATGTATTTACACTACGAAGGAAAATCTATTAAATCTCTTTAACAATATATATCCTCCTTTAGCAAAGGAGGAAATACTGCTTCAAGCAATTTTTAACTATGAATTTCTGATCTTTATGAGCTTTGAACATTTTACTCCAACCTGGAAAATGAATTTTCAGTGAAATTGAATTTCATTCCCTTTTAGGCTGACACACCTTTGTTTGTGAAAAGGCCTGTGCATTTTTATTGTTGTAATTTAGCGATATTTTTATTGCTAAAATTATATTTTTGAATTTTAATTTGCAGTGGGATTTGTAATTTATTGCATGCAGCAGATTGATCACCATGCTTCAAGAAATTACTTATAGCTTAGGCATCCAGTATGACTTGATTTGATTCTAAAACAAAAGAAAAAATCATTGTAATCCTTCTGTCCTTTCTTGCTGTGCCACTCAAATGACCATTTACAGTCAAGTCCTTATTATTCCAGTCACTTAATTCCCAATAGGAGTTAAAGAATGCAATGGAAAAAGGAAGTTTAGGAGCCAAGTTATTTGTCTGAATTAGACACATATCTAGACCACTTAAGTTGGATTTCCTCAATCTTATGCCAGCTGCCATTAAGAAACAAATAAAGAGAATAGGCCAAGCACTTAGCACAACTTGAAAAGCCAAATAAAATCGTAAGTGAAAAGGAAATGGAACTGCTATAAAACACATATTAAGGAAATGTACTTTGGCAGCCCTAAGGGCCAAATTTCCCACAAGAAACACACTCCTAGAAACCAAAACCAGAAACCACAAACAAACAAAATGAAGAAAAACCCAAGCCCCTCAACTTCCCACAGATGGCAAGGTAGCCATTATATCAAAATGTGCTCTTTCTACAAAGTGCAAGCACCACACACTAAGGAGACCATAAAATCACAGGATCATAACATTTATGGAATTTTAAAATTATAAAAAACCTTAGCAAATTGTTTGTTTCATTCAGTGTCGTACCAATGTAATCAGTCAATAGGAGAAAACTTTACACAGATTTATTCAGACTAAGGAGACAACTGACAATCCACTACTGAATGTCTAATAGAGATTTTTCAGAAGAGTATGATAAGACTTCAAATGAATTTTTATGCTACATTATATAACAAAACTATTATTCAGGAAAAACTAAGAGAAGTGTGAAAAGATGTTTCCTGATATAGATGTATTTTAAAGATTAAGAAACTGAAAGATTAGGTTAAAGCAAAGGCACATTTATTAAGTAGTTAAATGTTCATTTATATTAAGTGTATTATAAGCAGGCACAAATGCTGAAGAGATGAACAAAAGATCTTTAAAAAGCCTCATTATATTTCAATCTTAGGACAACAGGAGAAAATTTTCAGTCATATTCCACCTGCTTTTGAGCTTTCTCATCTAAGGTAAGAGATTTAGTCACCTTTATAGACTGTTTTCAAGGTGGCCTGCCAAGAAATGACCACAGAACCACCCTGCACTATCACATTTTGTCCTTGACATTTTCAAGTCAAGAGCATTATCCTTGACTTTCCCTAATCTAAAGAAAGTTAAGTAGCAATGTATTTCTACTTGGTATATTTTTATCACATCCAAGACAGGAATTTTATCTCCTTGCCCTAAATTGCCCTATTCATAACCCTTCTGGAGCAGATTTCTTTTCCCTAAGAAAGAAGACAGCTTGGTAGGGTGAGGAGTTGGCATGACAGAAACAGAATGTTAGCACCAGTAACTATAATTGAGAGGTGTTATTTCGACAACAGTTTTCCACTTTCAAGGAGGAAAAATCAATTCTGTGACCAGCTGTTTCATTCTGAAACATAGTCCTCATATTTTCACATATATTTCGATACTGGAGCATGAGAGCAGCAAGTCAATCTCAGTTCTACCAAAAAAAACAGAGATAGTTCCAAAAAGTCCGTTGGTAATGAGGAATATGGTGGAGTTTTTCAAACTGAATGAAAACCAAAATATTTTCTTGGTAAAAATGTGATTTTCAATTTTTTTTTTTAAATTCTCATCATATGGAACTAACAGTAGGACAGCGTCTCTATGGAACACCTCCCTAAATTCTTATTTTCAGCATTATTCAAAGGAAAATCCACTTTTTAGTTGCTTCATTTTAGTTCATGTTAAATTTTTTTAATAATTAGGACCAGTGTCAACAACTTCCACACTGATACATATACAAGAGCACAATCAAAACTGGAGTGTAGAATTATCACATGGACTCTGCCTATTTTCATAGCATACTTTTGTAAAGAGGTAGCATGTAGTCCAAAAGACATTTCATTCCTTCCATGGGGTTTGCAGTATCCATAATTGCGAGCTACAAAATTATAGGTGAACATACATTTCAAGAAGTTCTCAGAGTGCCTTTGAGAAAAAAGTATGCACCTTGGATGTTTATTTAATATGTTAGAACTAGGATTCTGCGACAGAATTATGAGTTCAGTTTTTATGTATTCCCAGTTGGAAGAGGAATATGCATAAGTAATGCAAATAAATAGGAGAAAGCAAATTACATATGTATTAGCATTCATTTAATTGTGTATTTTTATTAGCAATATATAACTTTTTATTTGTTTGTCTAAACACAGAGATTAACAATAAGAAATTTGAATAAAGCTCAAAAGGGGAAAAAGGGATTTTCATAATAACTTTCCACAGGAATTGTGCTCCTAAGTTTCTTTGACCCAGATTCTTATGAGTATTTAAGTAGATAAACTTTCACTGAATTAAATTACTTCCATATTTTTGAAGATTGATGTTTTAGATGCTTTTGAAAACACCCAGAAAGACCACCTCTACCTATACTATTCCCTCGAATTGACCGTAAATGTGATATGTTTACACATCACGCTCTTAGCCCACTTTGAAACTGCCTCGATTTTTAATGTTATGCACAAAAAAATTCAAATCAATTGTGCCCTTTGTATATAGTTTTAAAGACCAAGATTTGTATGGATGGCCCACTAAAACTTCCAGATGTTTAATGAAAGAAAGGAATATGTTGGTTAGTAAATGCTCAGTACATTCATAGTCATTTTTGACAGGCTGAAGTAGTGTCAATCAGAAGTGAGGTCTGTTTTAATACTATTCAGGTTTCAATTACTTGGTTTGGCTCAGAGGCCTTTATTGAACCTGAAAATGCAGAGTACTTCGTGCTTTTGCAATGGATTGACAAATTTGGTATTCCAGCAACAATATGGACAGCTAGTGAATAGAAGTGGGAAGGAGAAAAATGGAGTTTGGTTTACCCATGTTTTTCTGTACGTTATAACTGTTAATTCTAAATGAATAATTAAAATCAAATCTTTAGATGTCTAAAGCAGGAAGTCTCTGGAAGTGAGTGTCTAATTTCTTTAAGCTGCTTGGAAAACTTTATCTTAATTTTTTCTTCTCTGTTCAGAATTGCTAGATAAAATAAAGATTCAGGATCAGCAGGATCAGTGGGGGGGTTTTCCATTTATAAAAAACCTTTCATGTGTTTTAAATGCTAACTTTATTAGTGCTTTATTCCTGCTTCTTCTTACTAGTGGATGCAGGTCTTATTTGTATGAAAAAAAGATAAATGGCTCTGGCCAAGGGCTCTGGGCTGAGGTCTGTAGCAGATTTTGGTCTGTTGCCCAGGACTGGAAATTGATTACCTGAGCAGTGTAGAAAACATTCCCAATTAGTACAGTGCATAAACTTTCACTGCAGCAAAAAGATCCACTGCAAATTCACAAATCCACTTTAGAATCTTCTTGTTACTCTGAGGGAAGTAACTACTTATCATTATTTTCTTTTAACATAATATGGGGTTTTGTATAAAAAAACCCAGCAACTTAAAATTTTCTGAAAAATGTCAGGTATATTCGTTTCCCTGACTTAAACAAAATACATGTGCCAGAAAATACTTTTAATTGATTGCTTAGAAAATGAGAGTTGCTCTGGGAAATTTGGACAAATAACTAAAATTTAAAAAAAGGAACGTGTGTGTCAGTGTTTCTTTTTGTCTAATAGTTTCATGTGGCTCAGAAAGCTGATACTCTGTTTAGTCAGCACTGCATTTCAGGCAGTCCTTTCTCCAAAATCTGTCTGCGATCAGACTTATGGTATCACCTCAGTACCGAGGATTGCTGTTCACATTACATAGCGCTGTCATCCCCAGGATGCCTCATCTGCTGAAAGTCCTTGTTGATTCCAGTGGGAGTGCAGGAAGGATAGCCTTCTAGGACAATAGTGTGATGTCTGCCTCGTCATTTAGTCATTTATCTTATGTGGGAGAGAGACGTATCCAGATTTTTTCAGCTCAATTTGGTGATTTCCTTTGCATCTCTGTTTCTTAACCATGAGACTCTATTTTGGTAAAGACTAGCTGTGCTTCATTAATATCAACAAATAAAAATTATCATACTTGAAATATTATGGAAATATCAACTACATAAATAAGAGGATTCAAAGATTAGAAGTTTAGTTACTGCATTAACTATATGTTACTATTACTATTTGCTTGGGGTTTTTTTCTTCTTTTTTAACTTTTAATAATAAGAACATTAATAAAACTAGACAGTTCTACCCTATGGGTAAACTCAGAATATTACTAGTAATATTTTAGTTGTGTATTTCATTGAAGCAAAGACCTTCTAAAACAATTATCACCTGCTCTAAAGTCTTTATCACCAGATCTATTCTACTGCATTTTTACATTAAGAAACTAAATTGATTCTGGACTTCATCCAGTCTAATTTTCCAGTAAGTGGCAAACAGCATGTGTCTTTGAGCTTCAGTGAAAAGTGTCTGAATAGGAAGCAATGCAAGTCATCACCAAGACAAACATTGCCAATGCTCTTCATATGTTCCAAGAGATAAGATGTCACTGTACTGCTTTCTGTTTTAGGGACTCTTGTTAGATTTCGAATAAGACAATGATATGATTTTAGCAAGTTCTTCTTCTTCTGTAAAACTTACAGGAGGCTTTAACTCCTCTGAGGAGCATAAATAACCTCCTGATATCTGATTTTTATCAGTCCTGATGCTTATTAGTGCTGTAGCCAGCCCATTACTCACCCCTCCATTATATTTATTTGCTTGTTTCTTATAAACTACACAGAAACGTAGTACAAAAACTTTACAACCAAAGAATTTTTTTTTTAAAAAGGTCCATTCCTAAAATCCATGAACTAGTCAAATCCAAAATATCAAGAAGGGGAGGGAGAGGAGAGTTGATTTTCTAGTGATAAACTCATTTAAAGAAAAATTGTACTCATAGTTAAGACAAAAGATAATGGATCAACTTCACTCTTCTCTGTTAGGAAGATTATATTCAATATTAACTCAATATTCCACAAGGCACTTGTATAACAGCTGTTGGTCTCTGTACAAGGATATCTTCTTACACAAAACAACAAAGAACTAACACAGTAGACTATAATAACCACCTTGCGATATCACACTGTAGTTTACAGTTTAACATCTTCATGATGTGCACAAGATCCTTCTCATTTTGGCGTGTAATTCCCATTAAAATAAAATGTGGAGTTAAACACCTGTAGTTTAGATAATCACGACAATGTTACACACTTCTTTGTATAGTAAAGAAATGCTTAGTTTCTTAAGGTGCAAAGTAATTTCTCCCATGCCAAATTTAAGCACATTCAGAAATCTTAGTATGTTTGAGCCTCAAATAAGTTGCCTGTTTTACAAACGCTTTGAGGACACTTTGGGTTAATTTAAGGAAGACATATGTACAACACACTTTGCAAAATACCTATGCCTCATCATTGTGCATTGCATCCCATTACTGTTCCAAAAAAGCATAGAAACTATGATTATTGAGGAAAAAAAAAGAAAACAACTTGTCTTCCCTCTATTTGCCTGGGAGAAGAGACCAGTTCTTACTGGCTACACCTTCCTTTCAGGCAGTTATAGAGAGTAATAAGGTCTCCCCTGAGCCTCCTTTTCTCCAGGCTAAACAACTTCAGCTCCCTCAGCCACTCTTCATAGAATTTACTCTCTAGATACTACATCAGCTTTGTTACCCTTCTCTGGACACACTCCAGTACCTCAATGTTGTTCTTGAGTTGAGGTGCCCAGAACTGGTCACAGTGCTTGAGGTGTGGCCTCAGCAGTATCGTGTACATGGGGACAATCACTTCCCTGGTGCTGCTGGCCAGGATAATACAAACCAGGTTACCACTGGCCTTTTTGGCCACTTGGGCATACACTGGCTCATTTTCAGCCAGCTGTTAACCAGCTACCCCAGGTCCTCTTCCATCGGGCAGCTTTCCAGCCACTCTGTCCCCAGCCTGTAGGACTGCCTGGAGTTGTTGTGACCCAAGGGCAGGACCTGGCACTTGGCACGGTCAAACCTCAGGCAATTGGTCTCAGCCCCTTGATTCAGACTGTCCACATCCCTCTGCAGACCCTTCCTTATATCCAGCAGATCAACACTCCCCCAGCTTGGTGTCATCTGCAAATTTACTGAGGGTACATTCCATCCCCTCATTCAAGTCACCAATAAAGATATTAAACAAGACTGGGCCCAAACACTGAGAGCTGGGGAACTGCAATAGTGACTGGACAATAACTGGATGTAGAGCCATTCACCACCACTCTCTGGGCCTGCCCATGCAGCAAGTTTTTAACCCAGTGAACAATGCCCCTGTGAAAGCTGTGGGCTGGCAGTTTTACCAAGAGAATGCCATGGAAGAGAGTATGAAAGCCTTTGCTGAAGTCCAGGTAGACCATCCTTAGCCTTTCTCTCATCCACCAGGTGGGTCACATGGTCATAAAAGGAGCTCAGCTTGGTCAGGCAGGAGCTGCCCTTCCTAAACCTGTGATGGCTGGATGTGATCCCTTGTGATCCTGTATATGCCATGTGATCACACTCTGGGTGATCCCTTTCACAACCTTGTTGAGTACCAAGGCCTGTGGGCCCGGACTGACAGGCCTGTAGCTCCCCAGACCCTCCTTCTGTACAGCTTCATCTAAAGCTCACTCCTGGATTTACCTCAGTCACTGTTGCCGCTGCTGCTTGTCCTGCCTTGCCTCAGTCTGTTCTGAAGGGATTGTGAATAGCTGTGGTGTCAGAAAATAATTTCTTTAATTGTAACTGTCACCTAGGTAAGCTTGAAAATTTACTGTAGAAAAATCATGTCTAAACATGAGTTACCTTTCAAACCCTAATCTCATTCATGAATATGCAGAAATAGTATTTCACAATGTTGCAATATTTTGAAAAAAGTTAATCTCAACTACTTTGAAAGATGCTCTGAAGCAACCTGTTTGACTTTGCATTGTGAGAGAGCTAAGCTGCACATGCACATAATCTTCTCCCTGTAGGAGTGTTGGACAAAAGTCTACCACTCTGTAGTTCATCCTGCACTGTCACTGCCACATCCTCTTGAAGACTGCTCCTTTATGGCTTTTGCTGGATGAGATGGTTCTGCAATCACTTTCTAAACTATTTCAAACAAAAAAATGCCATGTTAGCAAAGATCACCTTAGACTGTTTAAACTAGTCCACCTTGTTTCGTCCCAAATAGAGCAATCACTTGAAAATTCTCAAAAGGATAGAAATTTTTGAGAAGCAGGCAGTTATAAAAACTGACAAAGCAAAGGCAACAACAGCCATTTCTCTGATACCATTTCAACTAGAAGTCAACATGTGTCTCCAGCTTCAGGGTATACAAAATACATGTATAAGTTGGTCTGTTACTAAGATTCTTGATTTCTGTGTCTGCGAATTTTAGAAAGTGATAGATGCAATTAGCAAAGACAGATGTTCTGAGTGGACTCTGAAATTCCATTAAATCAAAGATGTGGAAGGTATCTGGACCTACTATCCCAAACAGACACAGGAAAAAAGTTTTGGGCAACACCTCCAGTCCAGACTGGAGGAATAATGATTTCACAGAGGGTATAAGGAGGAAACAAAACATTTGTGTGGATTTTAATAGAGGATTTGCCATCAAAAAAATCTCTGTCTCAGAACTCAGACTTTAAAGATAAGGCGAGAATTGGCAAACTGAGAGAGAGATGCTCACTTATAACTAGCAACCAAAGCTACAGTAAAAACAAGCAGGGAGTAGCTATCCAAATAGGACTCAAAATGTAGTGAATCCTCCTTAGGCTTCAGTACAAATGATGATGCCGAACACAGCAGCAAATGTGCCGTGACAAATGGAAAAGATGAAATTGCAAGGTGGAAAAACTGTGGAAGCAGACCTCAGACAATTAACTTCTGAAATCATGGTAAATTTTATAATCTTGACTCACAGTATTGTAAGATATCTCGTACATGAAATCTAGTTTACAAACATTTTGAACCAGTCACACATAGAGGGAATGGGGCATGTTGTATTTCTATTCAAGAGCTGTGATGCATAAGTAGAAGAAAAAAAAGCAGAATTGTCAAAGGAAAACAGCAGATATATTTCAATAACTTTTCCAAGGCTAATAAATACCGGGATCCCCTGTACATCAGGAAATTCCTGACTCAGAAATTTTGTGAGTTAAAGTAACAAGCTATAGAAGTATCACTGCTTCCATATCCTACTTTTTTGCTCATTCCTAAACACCAGGTTTTGTCTGTCAGTAAGGAGCTCATGAACTAGACACACTTTTGGAGATGCTTTCTACAAGTCTTTTTTTGTTCTGTTTGAAAGTAAGGAAAAGTCTTTATAAAAACTACATTGGAACAGATTAACCATCTATTTTTGCCTGATGAGATAGCAGATTTTCTAGTTACAGGACCTAATTCGCTTGGATTTCATAGCTCTTTTGGTATTATAAAGTAAATGGAGATGTTAAGGAAGAAGTGAAGGGGAAAGAGCCATGGATAAAATTCAGATCACCTCATGCAGGAGCATTTCATTTAGGGACAGAAGAGTTCACCGAGGATGGGTCTGAAAGTTAACTTTATTTAATATATCCACTAACAAGCTTGGCACATACATAGGAGTAGGCCAGTGAAATTTGATGACAGTGAGGTAGGAAGCTTTATTACTAGAGAGGAAGATTGGAATATTCTACAAGTAGTCTGACCCTGAGAACTGGAGCCACAGCTCTGGGAAGAAATGTAGTAATGCAGAAAGCAAAGCTGCTCACTTGAGAGCTAACACGAATTTATGCTCTGAACTGCAAGTTCATCAGTTGGAAATGACAGAGGATAAAGATATGGGTGCATCCATCAATCGTTAGCAGCTGCAGAAGGCAACTGTAGATTTTGGAGGCCCTCAATCAGAGAAAATAATTCCACTAGAAACAGGTAAATATTAGCATCATCATGCCAGGCTTTAGTAAAGCACTGCCTGGAAACACAGTGTTCAGTTCTCATCACCCATACTCAAGAGAGATGAGCACAAAATGAAGCACACATGTAAAAGATGTCCTGAAATATTCAGAGGAATGGAGAAACTACTTCAAACTACTTGGAAAAAAGAGAGCAAAAATGAATTTTTGGTTATGTTAATCCTCCGTATAAATATTATGTTGAAATAAATGTGAAAAGAGAGATCAATTAACCCAAGGAAATTGTAAATCACAAATGAATTCTTTAAATAGGAAATAATCCTTTACTATCATCAGCAATGCTAAATTCTGGATCTAATTTTCAACAACAACAAAAAAATCCTCTGGGTAGTGAAAGGTAGAACTTAATAGCTGATTAAGAAAATTTTAGGAGTCAGTTACTTGTGATGTCAAGAGCCTTCAGTCAGTTACTCTAAGAAGCAGATCCACAGTTGTATTTCTATGTCAGCAGATATGTTGGAGCTGGAATAAATAAACATATGAAGTGAGATTAGAATGGGAGAATACTGACCATCTGGAAACCTCAAACACTTTAACAGAACCTGATTAAAGCTTTCACATTAATAACTGTCATTTCTTGACTTAAATGGCTTAAATGGAACTGTTCCTTCCAAATGTATTGAAAACAGATAGTCTCTTACTGGGTCATGGTAAGAACATGGACAGGAAAGCAGTGAATGGCCCTTCTCTGCTGATTTGCAGTGAGACAAGGCTAGAGAGCAAGAAGTTAACTTGCACAAGGAATGTATTTTTGTTCACACTCCAATAATACAGTAAATTTCAAGTCCTTTTCCCACAAGAGCTATGAAATGACACAGACTTGATCCCAAGAGTCCAACATATATTTTCATAGGATGAGAAAATTCATAAAAAACTGTGTATAAATCATAAGCAGAAAGTGTGCATAAACTTGTTGTAGACTTCCCTAGAAATAAGTCCTACTGATATAGGCACAGTGCAGTAAAGTATCGTTTAACTGATGAATAAGTACTTTATACTATCAGTGATTTCAGTACTAAATTTTCTCTTTACCTGAAACTACCAAGGTCGTGCAATTAAAAAAGGGAAGACCCAGCTGAAATGCCATATTCATGCTTACAGCATTTTAATAGACTGTAAATCTGTGTTCTTGTTTGAATCAAACCTTTAAACAAAGACTCTTTATTATTGTTTATTCCAAAGAACTGAGAAGAATGTCAGAATTGTTACCTATTCATGAGGCTTTAACAGAACAATTCATTGCAATATCATTAGCGAATAGATTTACATTCAGAAGTACTTTGTGTTGCCTTATTTGTATGTTATTAAGGTTAGCAGTAAATGTGAGAAAGAAAGCAAATTTTCGACTCGAGAAAGATAGTATAACTACCACCAGAGCTTTACAGCAATTGACTGACTCACACTGACTGAAGAACTTTTATTTTCCAAAATACAGGTGCAAATTTCTTCATCCCAATCACAAAGGCTGCGTATTTGTACAAGTGGATGTTCTCTGGAACAGAGCTGCCTTTGAAGATTTCTTATATCATTACATAGGGGATCCAGCATTTCGAAGCATTACATTAGCTAAACCTTTCAGGGAAGTTTTAGACATGCTAAAATGCAGAATGAATGCCTACCACATTTTTCACAATCATCAAAGTTCCTAATTTTTTATTGAAAATAAGAGGAAAAGAGAACCAATGTAAGACCAGATTCCTTTGAGTCCGTGTGACTGAAGAATCCATATCTCAATTTTTATAGCAACTTAGATTTCTAAATTCATTTTAAAAGTACAGACAAATTGCATGTTTAGGAACTTAGGGAGGCTGAAAGGGGGCTTTTATTTATTTCTTTAAATTCCAAATAAATTAAAGGTGTTTCTGTCAGGAAAGAGTTCCACAATTTTTTTCCAAGTCTCGTTCTTAGTGACATTTTTTGGTTTTCATTATTGGAGCACTAATGCATAACTCTTTCAAAGACCAATGACAAGATCTTAGGTCTTTCACCATTTCATCTAAACCAGCCAGATGGAAACTTACAGACCTCCTGTACTATTTTCTTTTGGACTGTTTGGATGTTCAAAGGTTAGAGCTGAAACCAACTGCAGATGAAAATTTTAGAATAATGAGTGTTCGAGCTGTACAAGCCTCTGTTCCTAACTTGGAATCCTGGGCAAAGTAAGGTGTCTTTGGTCACTTACATGCATGTAAAAATCTGACATATAGAAGACTGAGCTGCTTGAAAGGTACCAGAGCTGACATTACAAAGACATTTTAGCATATTTGGGAATGCTAACTCCTAGTCTTAAAATGTCAGTAAGGTTTCAACCTCTAGGGACCTCAGCTTTGCTGCTGTTGGCAATTTGAATGAAAGTCAGCAATGCATACAATGAAGATTCCAGATATAGAAAGGTAAATCAGACTCACTCTGACCTCTCTGAAGCTACTGACAAAAGACCTTATTCTTTTTCTATTGAAATCGATGAATATTTTTGGCATTGATTGCAGTAGGAACATGATTGATCCCAAAGGTGCTAATTAGTGCTTATTGGGATAATAGTTTTGATGTGGACACAAAAGCAGCCTTTCTGTGCTTTGCAATGCTAATGAATCTGAAAAGCAAAAAGAGTGCAGTAGGGATAAACCTCAAATAATGTCACTCAGAATGAGACTGTCTGTTGTGAATACATTTTTTAAATTTTATTTTTACTTCTGATTTGTGACAACTGTATTCTGAACTTTGTTTAACTGTGCTAGAAAAGGGCTACAGTATACTCATCCTTTCTACAGACAGCTGCAATATCTTCTCTCCTGAGAAATGATGACAAAGAACATTATGCCATATGAATTTGAGAGTTAATGAAGATAACTCACTTGGGCTTCCTTAAGTACAACAGAAAACCCTAACGTCTGTAGTATCATGTGCCAGCTATCAACTGAAACTCCAGGTTTAACACCAGACTATAGGAAATGTGGCAATACAGAAACATTTTAATTTTACTGCCAGTGTCTTTCAGTGCCTGGCCAGATTTGTGCGTTGTGTTCAACTCACAATCTCACTTCAGCTGCTCCATGAGAGAGTTCTGCTTCTCAATATCTTCTATCCCTTTTCTTGGCCAGCATCACACTGGCACAAAATAAATACAACGGGGAGGGAGAAGAGAATGGATGCTTATGTTCCCACATATTTTCCCATAGTGATTAATACTGCTGTGACATGGAATAGTACATAGGTATGTGATAAAACACTGGGACCCAAATGTGTCCTTTTTTAGTCCTGTTTAAGAAAGAAAGCAGAGTGAAGCAGCATGAAGCCGATATTTCACACGGTTACAGGCTAATAACATACCAGGTGCAGACTGTGTCAGAGTTTTCTCATCAAAATCACATTAGGGATGAAGTATGAAGAAGGCAAATGCAGACTAATGGAGAAACAGAAAGTCATCAATAATTATGTGCTTAGCATTTTTACCTGTGGAGCACTGAAAGTACCCATAGGAAACCTCAGGGATGAGGCGAGAGAGTCTGTATTCATTTCTACCAGAATCCAGGGACCCAGTCAGGTGTGGAGCATGTGAGGCAGCCTCACTGAGACAGTGGTTTTCTAAATGCCGACAGGGAGCTGAAATTAATGTACCTATTCTAGCCATTGGCAGCATGAGAAAAACCTGGATATTTTTTATTTACAGTTAGCTTTCACAGTTGTATTTTTAACAGTTGGATCTCATGTCCTTGAAATGTTATGCAGGACTGCATTCAAGCTTCAGTTAGGCCTTTGTAACCCCATTGAATTCAAATAGTATCTCAGGACAGAGTCTAGACCAACATGTCTTTATCAAACACAATCTCACTGAGAGCTCTATTTCTAAATGGATTTTTTTAGTTAGTAAGGTGAAATAAATGTCCAGTAAATTTCTCAGAAAGCTATTCCATTTGAAGAGTAAAAGAAATACTTATAACAAATTAAACAATCAGCACTAGCAAGAAAAACAGAAAGTATAATCAGAGATGTGTCAAAGAAGATAAAACCATCTATTTATTCTTATTATTTTTAAAACAGTCTGTGCCAGTCAATGTATCAATATGCTGTTCTGTTATCTCAGCAACTTGGTACTGTATCTCTGCTACTACTACTATTTTGCCCTCAGCCTTTTGCTTATACAAAATATAACTGAACTGACTATAAGAGAGCTGAACCATAATTAACAAGTGTAATTTAGAAATATGGAAAGCTGTGAGATTAGCCAGGCCTCCAGCTTTTTTTCTTTACAGTACAGTGATAAGAGCTCTTCCTGGAAGCCTTAGTTGATATAACATTGAAAAGTATGTGCTTTTTTGCTGTCTACATTAGGAATGGCATTCTTTTTAGATATTTGTGGTAAAATGTTTATCTCAAGGTTAAGAACAGGCCATTGTTTAATTCCTACTACTTACTCCTTTTATTGTTTCAGTGATGACTATTAAAATCCATGATTGAGAAGGTTCTAGGCAAGCAAATGTTATCAGGAAGACTGTCCTGTGCTGCTTGAATTTTCATTTAGAATCACTTAGATTTCTCTAATGCTGCATAGTGCTTTTTGCTCTCCTAGTACCTTATTCTCCCACTGAAGATCTAAGCATTAAGAAATGCACCTGCTATTAATATTACTGGAACCTGTATATTTAAGTCTTCCTAAGAATCAATACAAGAAAAAAAGTAATTAATCTATGTTGCTAGAGTACCAGCACTCCAAATATTAATTTTGAGGCTTGTGAAAAAATTGCAACTCATCAAGTAAAACATCCAGTTTAATACTGGAGGAGCCTGGGTTGCAGACTTCCTGTTGATGTCAGTGGAATGCAGGGCCCAGCCTTGTGGAAAATGTTTAAAGCCTTCCAGTAGAAATCCCTGAGTTAAGGGACTAATCCCTCTGATAAAGAAAATGTAAAGTCTGCATTTGTTTGGTAAGGGCTAGATCCAGACTATTCTCTAAAATTTGAGTAGTCTCATAAACATAACATACAAATAATATTAGGAGTAATTCTGAGTACTTTCCTGGTGTGAAAAGAAGACAGTATAAAAGAGCAGATAGGTAACAGTTAAAGATTGATAAATAATGTTGCAAACACAAAGCAAAAGGATGCCCTGTGAGTCCTCAAAAGCAACACAATTGGGATCAGCAGCAAATGCTAAAAATATTGTTGTAACAGGCTGCTTATGGACTGGAGACTCTCAGCCAGTTGTACACAGTGATTCTAAGGTGCTGTGATTCAAAAAGCCCTCTTATCCTTGCAGGATAGGCATTCATGTGTGAAAGCCAGATGAGATGAGCCCAAATAATTCAAGCTGACTATTCTGCTTGCAAAAGTCTCAGGAATGATGTGCCTTGTTTTCCCCTTCTTCTCCCAAGACATGGTGCCTGCTGCAGAGGGTACAGCATAGCATGAATACTCACCAGGTAACAAAAATCTACCTCAGATAAGAAAATGAATCTCTTACAACTCTGATTCGCATGAAGAATCCTAAGTAATTCAAATGAGCTACCTATGTGAATAACTTCATGAGTTGCCAATGAAGGCTAAGAAACTTACGACTTTAATTCGCCACATGTCTGATCAATAGCCACCAGCATACCTGCATCATCTGGCTAATTAAGCAAGTTACTTTTGCTGGCCTAAACAGGCTGTCTGGAAAAAAATGCAGTGTGTTAGGGCTGGAATACAGCAGACACTGTCAGGAATTTGGTTTTCTTGCAGTCAGCTAATAATATTTTTCTCTGAGAGTCCTATCTAGTCTTCTGTCTTTCTTTACCTTCCTTCCTTCCTTCCTTACTTCCTTCCTTCCTTCCTTCCTTGCTTCCTTCCTTCCTTCTTTCCATCTTTTTTTTCTTCTATTGGAATTCGCATCTGCTTGGTGCAGAAAATCTTTAAAAATGAGAAATACTAGGATGATTTCTTATTTTCTGTGTTAAGTTGTGCTTTTACTAAGTACAGAGCTCACTTAAATTAAGATGAATGGATCTTTTGAATTTTAAAGGCATGTTTTATCAATGCATTAAGCACTGGCTGTGCATTTGGTGTTGTTAACTGGATTCTGTCACTGAAGCAAAGAGAAAAGTCATGTACTGAAATTACTTCATCACCAGTTCACAAGTTCATAATCTGACATGACTATTCAGTGAAGTGCTCTGCGTGTCTATAAATTAATGTGGTCTTAATCTGATATAACAGATGTACCAGCATACCCAAGGGTAGCAGAACAACCATTCCACAACTTTCTGTACTTTTAATTTTTCTCATTTGCATTTATTTTGAAGAAAATTATTTTACTAATGTCAAATCAGCATGAGAATACATGGTTTCTTCCTTACTAATAAAGCAATCATAAGGGTTTTTTTAAATCACGATTTTCATTATTATAATGGCAAATCTGGGTTTTTGTTAATTTTATTGTGTATTAATTTATATCTAATGAGAGGTTAAACCTATTTTTCCCTCATAAATAAGCTTGTATGAGATCAATAAAATTTACCTTAAATGATATGTTTGTCTATAAAGTGAAAAATATGGTTTTTAAATAAAATTGTGACAATGACAAGCTGGTGCCTAAAAAAGGTGAATAAAATTAGAATTTGTGCTAAGATATACTTTAAAGATATATCTAATAAATCACTTTCTAACACTTTTTCTCCCTTGGTTAAAAAGTTACTTGAAACAGATTCAAGAACATAAATTTAAGACTTCTAAGTTGAGCTAGATGAAACCTACTTAAATATTTGATACATTTCTTTCCTAGGTGATATGGTTAAAATCCTTCAGTGTCTTTGTCTTGTCTTGCATAAAAAAACTGTTTTAATTCCAAGTCTCTCTTAGGAACCAAGTTTCCTTCCATTCACTTTACTAAGTAAAAATGCCAGTTGTTTGAGCCAGATTTACTCTGTGGAGCATAAATGAAAAGGAAACATTTGGTTCCTCAGTTCCACCTGCTGCTACTGCTGGCAGCCTGGGCATACAATCCATTTCCCAAAATGATCAAGTTTGAAACTAGCTCATTTTTTCCCCCACACTATTCCTGCTGGAAAGCTGCTCTAACATGTTTTTTCTGAGGGCTGAAACCTTCTAATATTAATCATAAATACTTTCATGGACAGTTTCCCACTGGTCATTTTGCCAGCATTATCTTTTGCCCAAATATCTGGTCTGTCTTAACACAGTTCATCCCCCCCTTGCTTTCAGTCCATAGCATAAGAGCTTGCCATTTGCCTTCTTGAAATCCAGTCTGTTTTTCTGAGGATATTAGTTCTCAAAATCCTTGTCTCCCTCTATGCTATTCCAGTCTCTTTTATCCAGCCCTTCAACATATTTGACTCTCCTTATCACAGGTCATTAAACAGTAGCTAACTAAATTCAGAAGTGTGTCAAATTTGTACACTTTCTTTACAATCAGAAATATGCGAACACTAATTCATTCTCAGGGAATACGTAGAGTAGATGTCCACTTGGAATCTTTGATGGACATATAGGAAATTCTGCAGTAGAGGTCCTTCACCAGTTTTCTGTTCAAAAAAATATAGACGAGAAACTTTCCTTCTTCCCTGAAGCTCAGTCCTTTTAGAATGAATCCTTTGATGAAGGTAGCTTATCCAGCTGGGGCATCACTTGTGGTTTTGCTGAGGATTGTCAGGAAAGGAACAAATCTTTTAAACATTTGCCCAGGTCATCTATCTTACATACACAGTCAACATATGTCTGGTGAGTGAGTGTTTTACTTATCAAGATACTGGGGAAATATGGTGTGTTTGGATTTTCCCTTCACACCCTCAAAACAATTGAAGGATTTAAGGCAGAGTGTACCCACAGTATTTGTTAATTTAATGCCTTCTTTTGATACCATATGACAATAAAAACTGACCCTTGATTCCCATGCTGTTTCATACCCTTGTGATGTATTGAAGGAATCAGTCTTACATATGTGATTTGCTAAACTGAATAAACTGAATGGTACTTGAATGAGGAGTCGTCAGTGGTACAATAGAAGTACAAGTTGCCATTTGCTTTGGAAAAGGGATGCAGGGAAAACATGCTATGAAGGCTTGTTAGAAGACCATCAAGGAGAAAGTGAAAAATGTTTTGAGCCCCTGACAGCTCTATTATTTATAGATGTTTTGCATTCCTATGCAAAACTCCTAAAGAAGAAAATGTAAAAGAGGTTGACCCCATTTATTTGGGCCGTGGTTTTGATAATAAGATAAATACAATTTTTAAGTAATATATTGTATATCATAAAGTCAGCTCAGATTTCTGCAAGCAGCCATTTTGTTTGTAGAACACTACTATTTTCTGCCAAACTGGCACTACATGTCATGACCTATGAAAAATGATGCAATTTCATCTTTTCCAAATGATTTGATGAAATTTAAGATTGATTTAGCTTGGGATTTTGGGGATTGCTTGTGTTTGTTTGTGAGGGGAACTTTTTTTCTTCAGCCTCAGCATTTGACTAGCATGGTCAGAAAAGGAAATCAAGATGGTGACATGGATTCCATTAAGAAAATGACAAGCTCTTTAACCATCTCTGTTTATTGATTAGGATTCTGAAGGGCTAATTAGGAAAACTGTGTATGTGTTAATGAGACAGCTACAGAGAATCCTTTGGGATAAAGACTTTTTCTAGCTTAAAGGTCAATGATGGAAGCAAAAGAATTGTAATGCTGGATCTTAATAATGTGGGTTCCTTGTCTCATGTTATTATTTCAGCTCTACATTTTTTTTAGTGTTGGTAAATCAAAGACTCCAATACCTTCTAAACAGGTATTTTATAGCAAATAATTCCATGACCAGTTTTCTATCATTTTGGAACAGCTTAATCAGATCTTTTCTCTTCTTTACAAATATTTAGGTTCTACCAGATAATAATCCACTGAAACTAATTACTGTTTGTGCCTACATTGGAACCGATGATGTGCTGACAAATTACTTTTACGAGTTTGCTTTTGTGGTTATAACATTGCAAAAAAACCTTGTTGCAGTTTAGAATTTGTAAATAATGTGAAAGCCACAAGAAATTTTCATCTAATAAAGGCCTTCTTTTCCCCCAGTTAAATATTTTTCTGTTCTAAGTCAGAACAATAAAAGGTACAGAGCCAAGATTGATTGAAAAGTTGCAAAGATATAATCCCAGGTATCTGGTATCTAAGTGATAGAATAACTGATATTTCAGAATAGAGGATAGAGATTTCACCCTTACTCCTCTTCTTTTAATTTTATCCCACAGATGGCAAAATTGCCGAAGAAATGTCACTGCACAATGAGGAGAGAGAGGAAAGGCCAAAATGGAAAAAATTTTTAAAAGTATTGCTTGGTATTTGCCAAGAAGAACATGAGTTAGGGTGAGTGGTTCAAATCACCTGTGATTAAAGATCAGCCATACAATTGTAACAAAAGAGAAGAAGAAAAGAAAGAAAAGAAAGAAA
>VXBT01006120.1:78389-95944 GCA_013400235.1 Oriolus oriolus | reverse complement strand
AGGGAAGGGAAGGGAAGGGAAATATGTTTTTAACTGATCCGAAGACAGTCTGAAATCACAAAGCCACTGAATTAAATTCAGGGAGTGAGACTGGCTACAATTACGAAAGTTGGGACAGTGTGAAAGATGCGAAGTGAAAATTAAGTGATGTAATTTTTTTTAACCTTTCTGCATAAAGGGAGAATTCTTCTGTGTGCAAAATGGGCAAGTTCATAATACTGTGTGCAAAAGCAGTCACAGGAATAAGAAACTAGTTACCGCTCAGAGCAGTAAACAACTGAATGAGTGAATGATGAGAAATGCTCAGATCCAGAGAAAGCTTTGCTAGCTGCTGTGTGGGATTAGAGAATTTTTAATTACATCTATATTGGATAATGCTCTTGAGACTAATCATTATTCAACAGTGTCAGCAAAGCCCGATCAGATTCGGAAAGGGTAAAACTCCAACTTGAAAATTCTTGTCTGTATGTTAAATTTGGAGGCCAGTGATGTGAACAATATGGTATATGATGAATGGGGATTGACAGGAATGCATCAGCATTAGGAAAGACATAGTGTTGAAAGAGACAGTGGTACACAGAACAAAGAAATTTTTTGGGGGGGAATGCCATTCGCACTGTCCTATGACAATTCTGTGTGTGATATTTTGTCACTAATTTGGGTGGATAACCATTTTCAGGCATAGGATGTAGAGTTATCTGTACTTGAAAAGGTGGAGAGACAAAAAGATGTGTCTCATGACAGAAATATCGACAGTCTGATGTTAGAACCCCACATGGGGAAGTAACAGGTGTTAATTACAGACTTATAATTCACTTAACATTTCATAATACATTTGTTTTTCATTTTGGTCACCAAACAGTGAACGATGTTCACACACTAAGTGAAACTGTTTAAAAATTATAACCCACATTGTTAAATCAAGACACTACTCAGGAAATCATGGCAGATACCTGGTAAATGCTGAGAGTAACAGACAAATAGCTCAAAACAAAATGCATATTGCATAGTATTTGTGCCCTTTTGCTTAAAAAAGGAAAAAAGGAGACAGCTAAAACCTAAGCTGAGAAGGTCTGTATGAAAGTCAAAGAGATGAAAGATTTCATTTTGACCGTTCAGTCTACATCAAATGGGCCTACTGAGCTCATTACAAGATAAAGAATGAGCTCCTTTTATCACATAGTGAAATTTTGACCTTAAAGTAACTTTTGAAAGCTTTATTCTCCTTTGCCTGTAGGGAAAAATTATTGAAAGAATATGCTATGCTTAGTATGGCCAGACATCTCTACCATGACAAGATAAATTTTTAAGATCTCTCTAAGAGTCATATATTTGTGAATTTTAATTTATATTGATTGATGCATGAGTACATCAGTGCTTGAGATTGTAAATATTTCAGAGTTTGTACAAGAGATGCTGTTTTCAAGGGTCTGAGAACCACCTACAGTTGACATGATAACATAAGGAAAAATGTGGGGAAGAGAGGCCCTGCAGAGGATTAGTCATGAACATGTATTACAGAGGCATTTTCTTTGACACTCCAAAATATAGCAATGATTTGAATACAAAAGGGCCATTTAACTGTTTTCTCTGATTGTTTTAATTTAGATCTTGCCTTTGTTTTCATATAGACCCCCATACAGAAGTTCCTGCCCAGCACACAAGACCTTTAAAGTGATGTATTTTTCAGGTTTTTTATTCAGAAAAAATTCTCTTCTACAAATTGGAACCAGAGCCTTTGCACCCCTACTGTTAGTAATATTCAGGTTTAGCAATTATTTCAAGCAGTATGACTAAATATTGCTCAGTCAAGATTTCTTTTTCTATGGTTCTGTTTGCTGCTACATACCTATTTCACAACTAAATATCATTACTGGAGTGAATTATATTAATAAGTGTGGAACTGTCAAAATAGCGATATTAGGATAACCTTTACAAATGATTTCTTCTTCAAGTGCTTGCCAATTGCCATTCTGCTAATTGCTGGCCATTCTGTAATACCTTCATTCCTCTGCCAGTCATAATTCTGATCTTATCACCATAAGGAACATTTTACCTTTTTAAACTATGAAATAGGATTACCAAGAAATAATGCGGACTACCTACTATATAGTAACAATCTGCATTTGATCTTGTATTAGAATCCTGTCCGTAAGATTGCACACTTGCATAAATTCACTTTTTAAAATAGTGTTTGCTCTTCTGACATATGAAGTAGGAAGATTTTATAGGAAAGGTCACAGCATATAGGCCTTTAGAAACACCACTAGATACCTATCTTCATATCAAGGACACTGAGCATCTTTTTAAGTCTGAACCTATTTCTTTACCTATAAATAAATATTGACTATTATTCCATCTAAAGCCACCCTATTTATTAAAAAAAAACCCAAAATAGAACATCCATGATGCATTTGTAAATATTTTAACTCCAGATGCATAAGAAGTACATTTTTTTAAAATTTACTTCTTAATCAATGCACTAACTTTAATCTCTAGAAGGCACTTTCAGACACTGCCACATAAAATTTTCGATTAAATATAATCACTTTTTCCAGCACATCTCCTTAGACAGTACAGGCTCATCTAAACTAGAGATGAGAATAGCAACAGACTAGAGGCAGGTGGCAAAAGAGTGCTCTGTCCATACAAGATATCCTGTTTCAATCACAAAAGCATTGCCTGCACAGAGCACAATGCCCATACACCATAGTCTGCGTGGTGTCAACTTATCCTTTCATGCTTGGCAGAGCTTTCTAGTGCAGATGCATAATGGTTGTGCTTTATAGCATCTGTTCTCTCCCATTCTTGATTTTAGTTATGCATTTGAGGCAGAGGGTTTATAAGGTTTTCAAAAGCTGTAATCTTCCACTGTATACTGCCACTGAGAGTACCATGACTACGACAACCTTCCACTACAAGATCTTGCTATGTTTTAGCATACTTAAATTGCTATTTCTTTCTGACAATAAAGTTTTAAATCAGTGTGTTCTTATAGTGAAGGAATGTGCTGTAAGCATGCAAACTAAATTCTAACCTTTTGAGAGTCAAACATCTTCAGTTTACATTTTAAGTAGTAATTCCTTTATTTGTTAGGCCAAAGAAGTTCAATATGTGGAATTTATTTGTTTTTGTGGGGAATTTTTTGTTTTTTTTTTTTTTTTTCTCAAGGTGCTAAGCACATGCATCTTCCATTTTCAGTTTCATTCAAATTCTGCACTTCATTAACATTTTTCACCTCTTGAAACATTCAAATGTATTTGAATGTCATTGGCCATCAGAAGTAGCAGCACAAAGAATGAGGTTAAGTGAAGATCCCAGGGGTTTTCCCTGTTCTCTTAACATGGTTGATGGATGATGTGAAATCCAGAAGGAATTCCGTTAGCTGTAATGACAACATCCATAAGTTCCACTGGAACATCCTTCAGCAGTGCCCCTCAGCAATCAGAGAGACCTAATATTGCAAATTATTACTCTGGGTATAATAATATCCATTTATGTTCCAAATCGATATATAGAAACTTTAATAATAAAGTTACATTTTAAAGCAAAAAAATCTATCCCTATTTCTTTTGTGCTAAACTCACCTTTCCAAAGTTCCTCTGCATCCCAAGACTGAGTGTTTTGTTATAAAGCGATGAGAATTTGGGGAGGTTAAGTCAGCATTCTGAGGTCTCCATTGGGAGGAAAGTGACATTAGAGTTGAGGCTTCTTTCTCCTCTTTGCCAAGACTCACATGATTCCTCCGCAGCCTTGGGTCTGCTTTGGTTGATTTTTATGCATTCTGTTAACTTGGTTTGTCTACATGCCCTTTCTTTTCACTGTTTTTCAATTATTCAGTTTATTTATTCTCTTTTTTATCTCTAAATACATGTTTTTACCTGAACACATTCAAGTTGCATTCCTGTAGTGACCTTTGACAACTGAGATTTGTGTTTCCAGTACAGAATCTTTTAGTATCAATCCGTGTCTGTGCTCTTCCATATCATATTTTTCTAAAGTCATTCAGTGTACACAGAATGAACACTTGTTGTTGCTATAAATTAAAGCTAAACTAAAATAAATTTGACCAGCAGTTATCTGATTGCCAGATAAATTGCTATCACAACTGAACAAAAGAAGCCTAGACAGGTCTAGGGTTCCTGCTCTTGTCAGACCGACAAAAAACTTGTGGTCTCTAAGAAATAGCAGCAAAATTATATTTTACCGGGCTACAGTTTACCTACTTCAGCTGTTTCTGGACCTTGTCATATTCTCAAAAAGATTTACACTATAGTTTCAATCTTCCTTTTTGTGTGGTGAACCAATTGTACTGGGAAGCAAAACAACTTTAATGGGAAATCTGGGTGGTGCCACATGCTGTATTTTTAAGACACTTGTTTATTCAGAAGATCTGGAAAGGTAAGAAAACTGTCATCGTATTAATTGCACTTGAAAAACTGAGAGAATTCTAGCATTTCTTCATCACCTTTTATAGCCTAAAACCATAGCCCCACACACAAATTCGCGATCTCGTTGATGTGTCTAGAATTTGGTGCAGGCACAGCCATCGTGGTTAGACGCTGTCCTGATGGGAATAACATGGCAATGGAAAGTGCATGTTATTTTCAGGTGTGTCATGGGGTACAGTGACTTTTTGCTTGGATTGAACCATATTTGATGAGTGAAATACAAGCCTCTCCTCAGCATTTTCCAGCCCCTCTTTGTATTTCCCTTTTCAGCACTAGAGCCCTAAGTGGTTCCTACAGTTAAAGATCACACAGCATTTTACGCAGAACACAAGTGCTGCTCCTGAGGGTGTGAATCCCAGAAGGAAGAGAGGCACTGTGAAGCTGAGCCTAAGTTTTACATGGAAATCTATCTCCATAGACAGAATTTTCTGTAAAAGACCTACACAACGTAACAAAAATTAAAAAACCTTTTTAGCACGACCAACCTGGAAGCTAAGGGTAACATCTTTTGTTAGACCAACCAATAAAAAGCTGGAAAAACATACATCTTTCAGAAGCTCTCCTGAAGTTGTTATTTTATACTACTTTTTCTAATAACCTACAGGACGTCATCTAAGAGCATCCTACATAAATAGTGCTATTGGATACTCAGGAATTATCCCTATAGAAGTAATCACTCACAGGTAAATCTGCCAGATTTACTCTGAAGTATGACTGCATAAGCAAAAATTAATAATTTTTGAACTGAAAAAATGCAGCATCACCAGTAAGATTGTAATTATTTTATAATAATGTTGTTTTTGTGATGTTAACTATAAACATTTTAAAAATGGAGAAAGAATTCATGAACAACAAAGTGCTCTTCAGTTATTAAGCTTCCTTTCAGACACTCTTATCATGTAGAGTAAGATAATGACTAGAAAAGTTACCAGCATTAAAACGTCACAGTGCAAATAACAGTGCCATTAATAGTCTTATTAATTAATTTCTGTGTCTCTTTAAGTATAATGGACCCATTAAGGCTAAAACTTAATAACATGACAATGTCATCACTAAAACAGTTTTCTGTTACACTTCTATTTGTAAATACAGAAGTCTGAGAAAAGTTTCCTTTCCTTGCCTTTTCTCAATCATCAGTGTTAGGTGAGGTTAAGTTTTCAATGCTGAGCTGCAGGAAGCTGAACACAGCAGTTTTGAGAGGAGCACTCCCCAAGCCATACCCCATGCCCTGGGCGCAGCAGTGGGTCTGCACTGCCCTTTGTATGCCTGAGTGGAATGATTAAATCCCACAGGTTTAAGAGAAAGAAGCAAAGATCACAGACAGAAAATAAGTGGAGAACTGTAGAAAAAAGAGGGGATCATGTTGTGAAGAAGAGTGGGAAATCACACACAAAGAAAAGTAGAGATTAAAAACTAACAGGAAGAGGGAATTGGAGGAGATAAATAATGAGAGTATGAGAGGAGTAGCATAATGCTAAGATAATAGAGTAGATGTTCAGAAAATCCTTTGACATTTTGAATTAAGACCAAATCAATTATCTTATATTTTTCTAAAATGTCAAGGTGCACCTTAGTTGATAGACTCAATTTTCAAAAAAAATCATTAATGACTGCAGGTACCACTGTCTTTTCTATAGACATACCTGCTGTGCTACCTGTTTTTCCTCATTTCAAAGAGGAGATCTTTTAGTTCCTTACTTAACTTTGTGGGTAAGATTTTACCTGAAGAAAAAAAAAAGAAAGTGTATGTCATGAAAGTGACATACTATGATAGATGACAATGTTACCCCACACTTTTTTCTGAAAACTTTCCTTTACCCCTGCTTTTTCTATTATACACATTTGAGCCTTTGTTGTGCCTGAATTTAATATTCTGCATCCTGTCCTTTTAGAAAGGAGAGACCTTCAGAGTCAATGAACTGTGTGATGTCAGAGCTCAGGTGTGGTCTCCATTGCCAATCTTTCCACAGACTATGAATGCAAGGGCTGCTACCTTTTGCTGAACTGCAATTTCAAATTAGTTTTTATTCTGCGATAAAACCCAAGTATTAATTACTGACTGTATCAACAGCATTACTGACAGAAAATCAAAACAAAATTCTGCCTATGGCCTTTACAAAATAGATTAACTGCAGGGGACAGCACAAGAGAAGCAAATAGATAGTAACACTCTCAGAATAACTCCCTTTGGATCCATTGACTAGAGTGAGACCACATTTGCATTTGTACCATTGGATTAAAAATATTGAATTGTGGAAATAAGTTCTTTGCTTCAAAACTAGAGATTTTTTTGTTAATATACTTTCTTTAAACAGGAGACTAAATTGTACAGCAGAATCTCAAGGATTCTTATTTTAAAATTTCAAGAAGTCTTGAATAGTGGCTCTGGATATAGTTCTAAAGTATATAGAACTAAATGGACTGTGAATGGTGTTTGTAAAGTATCTCCTGTGCTTTAGAATTTAATACATATTTCTAACCCATGCTACACATAAATGAATATTTAGTGTCTTAAATATATTTAGCCATATGTTCCTTTAAAATGTACTGGCATAAATTTTCTGTATCTTTGCTGATGTTCAGGTGGTGTTGTTTTAATTTTCTTTTGAGTTGGATACACCTCATACCAACTGCTCAAATTATGAAAATTAATTTTTAAATATCTCTCTGAGATCTTCGATATTCCAACAAATGTAGCTGAGGGAGGTCAGTAGATGTGGACTGTATTTGTATTCATTGTCCATGTAGGCCTGGAAATTGAAGGAATCTTCAAATATAAAGAGAGGTTTTTTGCCTGAGCATGCCTGAGTGATACTCAGTGTAAGACCGAGGTCAGCGGAGTTATGTTCATCTTGCTGAGAGTCTAGTTCCACAGGAATAATTGTGGAAGAGGAATTTTAAATATGAAAAAAGAGAAGTTTGCATCTGAGCTATGCAAGAATAAAAGCATCTCATGGGACTGTTGATCATACTGGTCTAATTAAATAAACATGGCACTTCATTCTGCCTTGTGAGATTTTCCTGTTCTTATGAAAGATCACTGTCCCTCTAATGCACTGCTGAGAAATGCAAGGCAGACCTCATCTGGAGGCATCAATGAAGGAAAGAATATTCAAATAGTGAAATATCTACCTTGGATTATATCCTAATTGGATATTACATTAGTCTAGATTTATTTCACTCTCATATTACCTTATTTGAGACATTAGAGAGTAATGAAAGCTAATGTCAATTAGTTAAATCCTTGTTATGTTTCGTCTAACAGCTGTCTGTGAGCTGCACGGTATAAGAAATAGGCAGTAACACATCTCCTAATTAATGAAATACTACTTTGGGAGGAGTAAGGGAAGTGAGATGCCTTTTTTCAGATTTCAGATTTCAAATTTCCTGTAATTTCAGATTTCCTGTAATTCTTTATAATTCCAAAAGTATGGTTGTTTACCTATGGCTTTGTAATGAGAATCCGTTATCTCATATGAAAGTATATTCAGTTTCATTTTTCTTAAAAAAATATTTAAGATTTTTTTCATAGAGGTAAACAGTGGGAAAGAGCTATTGCAAGTTGTTCTCTTGTGAACTGCCAAAAGAGCTCCCCTCTATCAATCTCACTCATGACAACCTCCTGCTCTTCTTAAATCTGGACACTCAGGTCCTACACTTGCCTTTTCCAGACCATTTCTAAGTTTGTGGTTTCTCTTAAGTTTGAACTTGACTAAACCACATTTGAGCTGCATACCTGGATTTCCTGTCTATGAAATCTCATAAGTAATAGTACCTATATCAGCAGGAGGCCTCTGAAGATATGGAAGAGGTGATAAAAAATGCAACACTTTTAAATATTTTATATAACAAAAAGCATTTTCATTCTAAAATGCTCTGACGGTCAGTCAGTATGAGCTGGACATCCAGTTCCTCTTTTAAGGCAAATACTGCCTCCAGACATTTCTGGCTGACCTTCATGTCCTTTGCAGGGATGTATGCTGTGATGAATTGGGTTTTCCACCTACAACAGCAAAAGTTCAGGCCTAAGTCCAGTCCCTCACATGATGAGTGCAAAGGATTACCCTTTGTCCTTGACACTGGAAGTAGTTAACTGCAGATATATTTGCTTAAAGACTAGGAACCTGGTTAAACCATAATTTAAATGCCTTTCAAGGATGCAACTGGAATCTGAACACAGCTCCAGCTCTGAGAATGACTGCGTGGTATCTGTGGGGCAGAAGAAAGGCAAACTAAACAACAAAGGTGTGTAGCAGGGTGCCTGCCTCAGCTACCTGCCGGGAAATCTTTGAAGGCATTAGGCAGCTGCTGAAATACTTTTAATGGTGGGTATTTTTAACTTTTATTGTTGAGAAATCATCTGTCCCACTGAGTTTCATTTCTTTTGAGACATTGAGCTTCTTTAAAACTGTAAACAATGAAAGCACAATTTTCTTTGTTCTCTGAAATACTCCTTTCCACAGAATATTAGATGTTCAAGGGCATAAGTAATCTTTTCCATAAAATCAAAGCAGAAATATCTTTCTATTGAGTGTTTTGTTTACATTTTTGACAACATGGAGTAAATTTTCAGTACACCACTTGAAATTTTGCAGATGATTCAACTTTCCTTAATTTTAAAAAGTTGTGTTACTTGTCATTGAGGTACCAGATGAAAGCTAAGTCTTGCATGTGACCTACGGCATCAGCTGAGTATCCTTTCATAATTTTACCAAAGTATCCAGTACGTGTATCATTATTGGCAATAGAGTAACATTTATTTTAAAAGTTAAAAAAAATTCAAAAAACATTGAAGAGTACAGCTGTGGATAACAGAGTGAGTGCATGCTTTGTTGAAAACTGACAGGACACTACTAAAAATGTGTTGTGTGACACAGATATTGGCATTTTCATATGGAAAATCATTTTTGCTTAAATATAGCAAAATGAAAACTAGTCATTATTCATCATCCCCTATTTAAAGCTCTTTCTCCTCCTTGTTGCATATAGGTTTGTCAATGCCAGCACAGGGTAGTGTTACCTGCTAAGGAATAGAGATAATTTAGTATTTTAAGGTAAGAAGTTTTTTGCTGAGAGTCTGTTGTAGTTTAGGAATGATAGTCTCTACTTAAGTGTTCCCCCTGAAACCACTCCAAACCATTCACCACTCACTCACACCTCCTTCTGCCTCCCCTCCCCTGTGGAGGGCTGGAGAGAATTCAAGGCATAAAAAGATCACAGATTGAGATAAGAACAATTTACAGGAGACAGCAATGAGATAAGAAAACAGTAACAGCAATAATAGTAATGACAGAGGGTACAGAAAGAGTCAAATGATGCACATGGAAATCCCCTGACAATACCCGAATGTTCCCTCCTCCAGCCTGGAGGGAGCCCCTTCCTCTATCACCAGAGAATGAAGTGAGATGGCATAGAATAACCTCCAGGTCCCTGTAATATCCCCTTCTGGCTACTGCAAAATTAACCGTGTCCTGGCTGGAACCGGGAGAGAGCCCTGCTCTTGAGGCACTAAAATGTGAGTTCTCTTCTCTTTTCTCCTGGCTTTCTGCACTGTAATTTTGGCAGGATCACACTCTACCACATTTGAAATGGGTTTTGTAGGAATTATATTCTTTACTATCCTTCCTATCTATCCTCACTCCTCTACCTTTCCCATATCCACTTTTGTAATCTGTGCCACTGACCTCTCTGTAAGGAATTTAAAGATCTATTAGTTAGAAGCTATGTATAAGAGATAACATAATTAATAAGATTAACAGTTTGATTGCATTGAATGAGACACAAGCTAAACCAATGCAGCATTACAGCACAAAGGTGGCAGCTTGCTTCTGTCCGTTCAGTAACACCACTGGCAGTGCTGAGATGCATCGTTACATAAGGCAGCAGGCATGCTTGCTGAAAGCTTTTTCAAGGTCCACCTTCTATGTCTGAATTTATTTATATTAATGGAGTTACACTGATATTAAACATAAATTTATTCATTGGTGGTGACTCAAGCTTAAGATTTAGAAAATCGTTGTTTGGTTACAGTGCAGGGTACTTGCTTTTGGTTGTGATTGTGAAGCTGATTCTGTTTCCACTGAAACCGAAGGTGAAATTTAGTGTTTCTGGACTGAATGGCATGCTTTGCTAAGATACTCTGGGTGTTGCAGGAGGGACTGGGAGGTATGTGGAATATAAATCAGCTGTACATTTCCATATTTTGCATCCAACTGCCCACTGGGAAATGGTTTTATATGCATAAACTAACTTCCAAAGAGCCTGTGTGCTATATTTTAGGAGATTTACAAAACCAAAAAAAGATAGAAAAATGCTTCAAAAAAAAAAAAACAAAAAGCCACCAAGGAAGAAACTTTGTAGCCCTAGAGATTCAACGTTTAGGAAGATTTGGAACCAGAAAATTACATAGAAAATTCCATTTTACATATTTGCCTCTGGAGTTTAGAAGAGGTGCAATATCACCAAACAAACAGCTCAGAAGGAGAGCTGAACAATCAAGGAAACTGCAAAAAGCTAAACCTGCTTAAATTATACCATATTTTGTACAATCGTGTTAGTTTGCATACACAGACTAGGTCTATTTCAGAAGCTTCTTCTAGGATAAGGAACAATATCCCTAGAAATGGTGACATGTTTGTTTTATTAGATTTGAAAGATTTTATTATATAGGAGAGTATACACATGATAGACTAAAATAAATGTGTGGATTTTTCTTTAATGTCTGTGTATACCTATAAAGAGGGGATCACAACAATTGAAGAATGTTCTCTCTTAACCTCTTTCCCCACCTGGCTGTGTTTAAATTACAAGGTTATCACTGCAATAATCTCAGCATCAAATATCTGAGAAAAAACTCAACATTTACATTTTTATAGATTTTGGATATAACTCAAGGCAAGAAAATTACAGCATTAAAGGGTGATTGAAAAGTTAAGATGCTGTGCTGTAATATCATATAGTGCACTGAATCAGCCTGCCTTTTATTCTAGAAAAGAAAATAACAAAAAAAAGAGAAAAGAAAACAAGAGAAGAAAAAAGAGAAAAGAGAAGAGGAGAAGAGAAGAGAAGAGAAGAGAAGAGAAGAGAAGAGAAGAGAAGAGAAGAACGAAAAAACAAAAGAAGAAAAGAAAAAAGAAAACAAAATAGAAAAGAAAAAGAGAAAATAAAAGGAAAAGAAAAAGAAAAGAAAAAGAAAGAAGGAAAAAGAAAAGAAAAGAAGGAAAGAAGAAAAAAGAAAAGAAAAGAAACTCTACAGGATAAAATTCCTTGTAAACCACTAGCCCTTTATGAAAAAGTCCTGCCAAGCCAAAACTGTGACAAGAACACTTCTAAAACAGCTGCTTTGGGTTGTCACAGTACAGGGTATCTACTTGGGATTATTTTACAAAGGGAAAAAGCTTAGAGGGAAACTGGAACACCTTCACAGAATGTTGCATTAACGCAATAGCAGATGCACCTCTGCAAGGAGCACAACATTTCCTTCCTCTGAGATTCCAAGGACTTTCACATGCTATGAAATATAATGGGACTAAAAGGTGGTTAACACTACATGTTAACTACTAAATGAAAGTGGACACCAATTTTCCAATTAATTCCCAGATTTTTTCCAAGAATGTGTAGATGACTAGGCCTCCATATATCCCACCCAGCAGAAGCACCAGACTTAAGAGTGTAGTTGCCTCCAGCCTTATTTAGGCTATAGAGAGTTAAGCACTACTGGAAATCAGGTCATAGATGCAGTGGCCTGAATTTCCCCTGGCAGCATCCCTTGTGTTTCCATGGCTCTCATGGGGAACCTAGGGCTGCGTTGCCCCCAAGCTCAGTGTCCGCAGTTGGAAGAGGTAACTGTAAATTATTTCTTTTAAGTGGACTGGCTGTTCACTAAGAGTAGAGAGGGGAGCTCAGTTTGCAAATGCCCAGGAGGGGAAAAAAGCCCTTTCACCAGTGCTTACTGTTGATTATGTAAAAAAGCTGTCTCTTCTCAGAGCAGCATAGTTTGGAGTATGGAACAATCTCATGCTTCATGCAACAACTTCCCTTGCCACCTGTAGGCAAAGTTAATGCTGATTGCACATTTTCTAGAAGTGCTTCCTTAGAGGCTGGCGGATGCTGTGCTGCTGATAACAGCAACGGGCCTACAACACTTCGAGGTGATACTGGTGATGGAGTATCCACAACAGGCACCTTGTGAACAGACAGACACCTAAGGGAGTCTTTTGCCTACTGCACTGTAGGTTTGTGCTTGAATTCAAACAGGAAATACTCAGTATGTTATTCACATTAATGCACATCCCAAGTGCCTCTGATCTGCTCCCAGGAATAAGGAACTCCCACAGCTAAGTAGCAAATTGCAGTCGCACGTACACCTATTTTCAGAACATAGTGAGAGATCCATTAAATAGTAAGAGGGAAAAATATGGCTACATTTGAAGTTATATCATTGATTACAAAACTTGCTTTGATTTTGTGGCTGCTAAAATCAGTTCCAAGTATCAGATTATCAAACTAAGGTTTCCTTCAAGGTGTAATAAAGCAGAGAGGGTAGGGATGGTGATAATGAGTATGATCGGTATGATCCCCCTTACATTATAATCACAGGCTTACATAGTATATTCCTCAGACACATGAAATGAATGAGGGCAGTTAAGAAAATATCTTCAACTCTCAAGAACTCTCAACAACTCTATTTTTTTTTTAATAGTTTTGGTCATGGTTTCATACAGCTTTGCATAATTACAAAACCAACAACTTCTTTCAGTTGTTTGGTTATTTCAGTGACTAAGTCTTCCCTTCACTTACACTTATCCCATTCCAGGAACTTCACAAATGTTATCACTGATCTACATTAAATGCATGTGAAACCCTGATCACAGCACTCAATTCTAAATTTCAGTTCTTACGTTTCTCTTGGAAATCAGCTTTTCCTTCTTAATCCTATTATGCTGTATTCTCTTTCGCTTCTCCTTCCTTGTATCTCTTATTAAGATCCTTGGTTGCTTTTATATAGCTTCTATTTTTGCCAGTTTTGCTGTATTCATAGTATACTTTTGACTTTTGATGCCCGCTTGCTTTTGAGTGTAAGATGCAGAAAGACAAAGAGTTACAGCTGAGTAACACCTGTTACTTTTTTTATCCAGAATGAGACTAATATATTAGACACACCACCTAATTTTAGACTTCTAAATTTTCAATGTCTAAATTTTGTGGCCCAGTTAAGAAAGCCACATTGCAGTACTTTCTATATAATAAATGATTGGTAAGAAGGACAAATGGCTAAAAACATTAAATATATTTCAACTGAAACAAATTAGAGGATGCAGAGCTCATCCAGAGAATCTTAGGTTAGTATTACTAAACAATGAATATTTAGTTACTTGGATATTTCAGCATTTGTTTTCTACGCTTTCTCAGGACAAAAACACGTGATATAAAACATCTAGAAAATCACAGAAGAAGTGTTGGATAGAATAAAAAAAAACAGGAAAAAATAATTCATTAGTACCAGAAGTTTTATATTTTTTCTTTTTTTTAATAATTAAGTGAACCTTGTGGTAATATGAACTATTTAATTTTGTGTCAATGTTAATTTTAGTGTCTAGCTACCTGCTAGAGGGATGTAATGGCCTCTGCCATTTTGGGTTTTCCATGTCCTACTTCCCTTTACAGAGCTAGCTGACTCTAATGCAATCTCGCATGATGCTCTATGGCCTTTCTTGTTACCATCACTACACAGTCCATTTTATCCTCTGGATCCATTGTATCCCAGCAAGCCCAAAGTTCCAGAGTTTCCATGGGACTAGTGTGAGAGTATATTTTGAAATAATTAGGACAAGGCCTTTCTGCACTCTCCAAATCTTCAGTCATGTAAAATAAAACACATTTAATGAGGTTAATGTATTTCTGTACAGCTTTTTTTTTTATCAAATGGAACTTCTATATACTTTCTAATGCATATAAAAGATCATAGAGGAAAATAAAAATATGGAAAATTAAATTTTAATGCATTTTAATGTTTATTTGTAACAACAGCAATTTTCTGGTTGGTACTTTCTTATGAGCTGTTGCCTTTTATCTCAAAGAACTGAGGTGATATATGCTTTAGAGAAACATCTTCCTATACGCACTTAACCATGCCATTAAGGTCATTTCCCTCCATTCACTGAAAGGCAGCAAAATTATAGTTTCCCAAATTTAGGCATGACAATTAAAGCTTGTTCTTGTGGCCTGGGATAAAAAAATCTCACTCACCTAAAATTTTTGATTTGTTGGCTATCTACTGGGATAGTGTTAAAATTAAAACTTTCAGATTAAATATTTTCTTTTCAAATGAAGTCTTTTCCCACTAATTTTTATTGTAGAATTCCTACCAGTTCAGTGGAAGTGGAGATAAACTAATGCTGCACATATTTATCCTGAGTTTTCTACAAGCTAAACTCTTGAGAAGAGCCCAGTTGGGAGAAGAAAACATTAGTGATTTTATAAGAATTTCAGCTTGAAAGAAAACTTTCAATTCCGTTTCAAGCAGCTTCAATATTGTTTGAAAATTTTCAAAGAGAAAATTTATTTTTTATTTTAAAGGTTACTTAATTTTAAAAGTTTCAACAAGACTGTGGGAACTTTTAAGGGCTTTTATTGGAAACAAACATCTTCATGAATCAGGTTCATTTTGTTTCAGTGGGATTGAGTATTAAATGTTTTTAAAAAAATGAAGAAAGTTAAATTTCTCAGATTTTAAAATATGCTTTTGGCATATCATATAATTATTTTAGAAGAGAAAGCAGTAAACCAGTAGAACTCCAGACACATTTTCTTAGGAACAGCAGATATACACTTTGCTTAAAAATAGATGTACTTTCTTGAGAAAAAAGAAAAAAAAAGCTTGTTCATCAATTTTGCATGTTTTACAACTTTTATTACAGAAGCTACCCTTACTCTATGGATGAAAATGTGAAAGAGGCATCTTGCACGGTCTCTGAACTCTGAATGGTCCATTAAATAAGTGCTTCTAATCTCTTGACAGAGGAAGAGTATAAAATTTGACCATGTGCTCCAGTCTCAAACCCAGCTCACCTGCTTCAGAAACATAGGAGTGGTCACCCAGAAAGATCTGTCTCCCAAAATGTCAGCCTGGGGGCAAGCTGCTCTCCAGCTCACCACAGCTGCTTGCTAAGAGCAGCAAATCTGGACCTACCCATCACCCCAGCAAGCAGCTCGTGTGAAAATGCAAGGGAAACTGGAGCACCTCTTCATTCCTGAATGCAATTATCATGATCCGAGTGTGGTCGGATGAAGTGAGAATGTGCATGAGGTGGGAAATACTCCAACACTCTGTGATAATTTCTGGTTTATTTTGATGAAACTCAAAATACATGTGAGTCACAGAAAAATGTTTGTTTCTCATCCAAAAGCTGTTTTTCGGAGGAGTGATTCTAAGCAGGAAAAGGTCCAGTCTTTGTTTCTGTGCAGCTTGACAGGAAACACTCATAGCCTGGCTTTGCAAAATTTGCTAAAACCACTTGGTAGAATACCAATCTGTTTCAAAACATGATATGTTATACTAAATCAACCAGAAAATTATTCTGGTTCTGATGCTATTTCTATAAAATACATGTTCTTTCAGTTCAACACAAGCTTAAGTTTCATGGAATTTAAGCAAGTCCTCACCAGCAGGAACATTGTTGGACACATTGCTGAGTAACAGTCTAATTTAAAACATGCAGCTTAATGCTTCGGATATTAAGCATAAAGATTACTCATCTCCTTCTTCCCTCTCTCAGCCACTGTCAGGGCAGGAGGTTAAGAGGAGATTAGCAGCCAGACTGACCAGGAAGACTTTCTCTCAGTATTGTCCTGTCTGTTTTGAAGAAGACTCCTGAAACACCCCCCAGCTCACCCTGCACAGGAGAAAAGAGTGAAGAATAAATGCTGCTGAAAGAAAGGAAAACTGGAAGAAACAACTTCAGATCTTTGCAGCATTGCTTGTACATTGCAACTGTATGTCTTTGCTCCCTTTCTGGAAAAAGTGTTGATGGTCCCTCTGAAAATGGTGCCTGGGTTGTGGACACTTGAATGAGAAGGAGGTTGCAAGGACAGGATGAATGAGCTCTGCAAGCCAGCCAGCCAGAGATGTTTTCTTTCAGCGCATAGCTCCCTCTTGGCACTCAATGCCTGTTTTGTTATATTGAAATCTTCTTGGGGGAGAAAGGTTTATGTGAAACTTTGCTCCAAAGATCAAAGCCATAAGCTTCTGAAAAACATACTTGGACATTTATCAGGAAAATAGAGAAGAGAGGGGTGAAGGGAAAGCAGTGGGGAGTCAAGTATGAGAAGACATGATGTAGGGATACACAGGAGCAGAAGGAAAACATTACAGGAATTCAGCTGTGAAGGAAAAGGAGACAAAATCAAAAGACAATTGTAGAGAATAATAGAGAAATTTATAATTCCTACAGCATTTGCCTTCTCTGAGCATTAGAATGCTCAGCTCTGTTTTCCTTTACTGTCACAAAGTGCTGTAAAATGCATCAGCAAGGTATAATTCACATAGCAGAGAGGAAAGTGTAGGAATTGTGTGCCTATGCTTGTGCAGTAATATGCAAACAAGCACAGACAGCTGTATGCTGTCTGTGGTTTTGAGTGAAGCCAGGTTTAATGCAGAAGCCCTAAAGCCAAAGGATATATTGCCTATAGGATAACCCTGTACTTGGGACAATTTGGCTTCTAGGCCAGGTCAGAGGGTGGGAGTGCAACTGTCTGTCTTATTTATAGAGGTAACACATCAATGTGAGCAAGAGCTGGGGGAGCACGCAGTTGTGTCGCACAGGGCTGCACTCTTTCGCTCTTCCATAGGGAGGTATAGCCAAGGGATGACTTGCAAGTACTTTAGTTCAAGTCACAGAGGCCTACGCATGTCACTTGGAAAATCAAAAGAGTCACAGGAAATATTCCTTTGCACTGGAAAAAAAATCTACTAGGGAGACATATAGAAGAATTCAGTTTTCTAACTTGTTGCAGGATAAGTCTTGTTAATCAATATGGAAGACAATATGCATCCACATACTTCTGTGTGCATTTTAGTTATGATTTTGTTCATTAGAAAAAAAA
>VXBT01006120.1:0-78362 GCA_013400235.1 Oriolus oriolus | reverse complement strand
AAAAAAAAAAACAAACCCTAAGCAATTGTATTAAACCAGCAGCACTGCTTTGCTACATGAAAGGTAGGATTGTCAAGCCAGCTGCTCAGGGTAAGGAAAAGCTGCAATGAAGATTACCAGTGCTCCTTTTGTACATCTATATTGGAATTAATTACATAATCATACAGCATTTTTTCACAAAACTCCCGCCTTATTCAGTGCACAGCATGAATATAGCTCATTGAATGGGTAACTTCAATATTTCAAATACAGGGAGCTTTCAATATTCAAGTGATTTATTCCAAATACTTAAAAATTGGTTTGGTTTGCATACAAATTGATCCTGAATTAGGCAATGGTCATGTCCATGATGAAAACACTTCAGTTAAATGACACATAGAGAAAGCTTAATTGATACTTTATGGTTTGTCAGCAGATGTCTACATTCAAATGGAATTAATGTAAAAGAATTTGCTGGAAAGATGTAGGTACTGTATCTGAATAAATCATTTGCATTTGTTCAAATGAAGTTATATGAAGTAGGAGGTGCTGGTTATACCAGCAAGCCATAAACATAACTTTATTCTTGTCTCTCTTTTTCATATTGTGCATTAAAATGAACCCAGAATGGGACTGATTTCCTCTATATTATGTCAGCATCATGCTGCTGCAACTCTCTTAATTTCAGTCTTTTACCTCCTAACTGCCTGTTATAGCAGTAAAAGCCTGTCTACACACATATACTCTGTATTTATTTTCCTATAATTTCTTTTTATAGAAAGAATAAAATCATAAAAGGATTCTGTAGGGCTAAGAGTTTGACTTCTAAGTAAAAAGTGGGGCATAGCTAAAAAAATGGAAAAAGTGGAAGAGTGAAATTTCATATGTGGGTTCTAATAGGATTATGAGTGCCACTTCATTTTTCCTCTCTTACAGTCTGAGTGTGCATTTACTGCATGTCCTTGCAATGCATTCTCTCTTTGTAATCCTATTCTCTCCATTTACGAAAGCCATCATGGTGCTATGAAGAACATGATGCAGAAAAATAAATGCAGATTCGACATCAGTATGTGAAATAAAGTGCTGCCAGTTCTTTTTATCCTTTCTGCAATTTGATCCAAATGCTGTGACTACGTTACTGTGGTTAAGATTAATGGGTAAAATATTTTCCCACAAGGAACCACCACTTTTCTCCACTTAATTACCAGATGTTAAAAAAAGAACAAGTAGTTATTCTTTTGTGTACTCACCTGTGCCTTTTAGCTAATTACAGACAACTGCAAAGTGATTTCACACAGCTTTTGCTGTGATGTTGCAGGATTCTTGATGTTAGAAATGATGCATCTCTATAACACAGTCTAGCATGATGTCGTACACTGGTAGTCATTATGTCAGCTATGTGTGCCCCTTCAAACAGAGACTTTGTCTAACAGGCAGAATTTGTATTATTTTACAGTCTCTTGCTCCCTGCTGCTTTCAGATGCGTGGCTGGGAACCGAAGAGAGACCCGAAGTCCCAGACAGCGTAATAGATTATATAACTCAGACGCCCCTTAAGCTATGAGGGCAAGTCCATAATTTTTAAGAGTTTTACAAAGTTAAACGTTCTGTAAGAAAGAATGGGAAACCTTCAAATGCATGGATTGGGGAACATCAAAACTTCTATAATGTACTGGAAAAAGGGGAACACTTTGTGTCATTTCTGCACTGCTAGAGCAGCACAAATGAGTCATGGCAAGTTTAAGTGTCCTGTTCACTTTGTAGAGATATAAATGGTTCACAGGTCTGAAGACAGGGGAGAGTTGGAATACTGACATTTTAAAGAAAAATTATTTTCATCCACTGAGATGTGGAAAGGGGACCCTCAAAGATGCTCATGTGATTAATTTCTTAGGATTAAGAGCAAACATTCAGTTTCAGTTTGGCACCTATCCTACAGTTTCTGCTATTTCAGCAATGTGTTTGAATCTACTATTTTGTGTTTGATAAGTTTCTTCCCCCAGTCTAGCAGAGACAGTACTAGTAGGTTAAAGTCTTTGAATTGAATTAGCCAGCCACACACTCTGACTGATGTGTAGTGGAACAAACTTCTAATTTTTTATTCATCTTTCATGTTGTGAACCCAAACCCAAAAAATACAGCTTCAGTAAGGACTGTGAATTAAGAGCTGCAATTCTTTCATAAACTGCTTATAGGTTTAGCAGATGGAAAAGAACTGTGGTAGACACTCTAAGTCACTACAGTTTTCATTTCAATCTGTGTTTATGAAAATGTCACAGAAAACATCCTGAGATGTTTCCCAGAAAATTAACTGTTCCCAGCACTTAAAAATTTCAGTATAGTTTCTTCTTTTTGATAATCAGCTGGTACTATCTGCTAAATTTGATCCAGATTTTCTAACTAGATTATCTGTTGTAAAGTGCCTTTCTTGCAAATAAGCCTTTCAAGAATCGGTTCAGAGTCATGTCAGGTAAGTTTCTCCCTTTGCTTCTTCAACTATTTCTTAATTGAATCACTGGTATTTGTATTCCAGTGTCTTGGGGTGACTTTATGATTTTGTATCCCATATCGCTCAAATATGAATTCTGTGCTTTTAAAAACCTGGATGCAAGAGAAAAGCCAGATGAACTTTTTTTCAAAGCAGTTCTGTGCTTCAAGGACGCTGCTATCTAAGTTGTGCTTCGGTAGGGAGCGAGGGGAGGAAGCACCCGGCTTGGGAGTTTTTTTTTTTCTTTTTTCGGCGCAGTTTTTGTTTCTTCTTTCTTCGGAGGGAGAGACGGAGAGTTGAATTCTTTTGTTCCTGGGACTTTGGTTTCTTTTTTTCTTCTCTTCTGGACTTGTTCCGGACATCACAGCCTCACCAGGAGACTTTGTCCGGTCTGAAGGAGAGGGGGGGGGCCCCCACGCCGACCCAGCTCCAAGGAGGAGGGGGACCACACCCACAGAAGGACTTTAGGAAAATCTTCCAGGTTTTCTTCTCTCCATAACGAGAGATTTTATTCTGTGGCATTATTATTCTTACTTTTTTCTGTGTGTTTGTAAAATAAATAGGTTTTTTTTTTTCCTTCACTTTCCTCCGGGAGTATTCCTTTCCCGAACCTGGTGGGGAAGGGGCAGCAGTAATTGCCTTCTATCAGGGGATATTTCCCTCTAAATTTGGAAAAAACCAGAACATCCAGTAATATGTATTTCCTGCCACAGAGACAGGGCCCCCTCAATGTAGGCACATACAGTGAGAGATGGTCCCTGGCCTATATGGTTTATTAATTGGCTGGGTAAATAATGGGAGGTGGGACCTTGCCTAAGGTGATAACAGAGGTCACTCACAGAGACAGTTCTGGAAGCTTTTACTCATTACACAGAACTCCAGTGTCACACTGATGGACCTCCCAACAGCGTTTAAAATGCACAGTCATTCAAGCTGGGGAAACAGAAATTAAACACATTACTTAAACATATCTCCCCCTGCCAGCATTTCTCAGTCTTTGTTTCTTTTCAATCAGAAAAAATATCCTTTAAGGCTTACACAGCAAACATTTATTTCTGTTCCTTCAACTAATTCCTTTATATTTGTCCTGTTCTGGCAAAACACAGAGAAATAAGGTGAATCATTCTTCAAGCCTGTTTTATACAGGTACTTTGAAATGGCAGATAAAATCAAACAGCTAAGAAACAATTGGAGCATCTTAACAGGACTAGAATTACCAGCAGGCAATAAGGCTCTATTATTTGTATTTAATGGGAATTAACCCCTTCTTGGTTACAGTGTAGCATTACTACACAGACCTCCTTCGATTTGTCATGCTTAATGAGGTGTTATCTTTTCACAGTTTTTCCCCCACTCTATAGAAATAGTTTAATCATTGCTGTTAACTGACATGCCTCTCAGGAAATGTGTTCTTGCTGTCTCACATACAAGCTTTCCTAAGCTTTAAATGCTGACTTTATGTAACTGGATTTCTCAGACTAGGCATAAAAAATACAGACACATTTCCCCTCTTGCTTAATTATTATTTTGTTAAAAAAATAATCAAATATGCTTCTTTCTTTCAGTCTATATGGAAACAGTGGAAGGAGATAAAAAAATTAAGTCTTTCTATTCATACGGTTGTTTGTGAAAAGGGAACATTTCACTTACTGTATTCTGTGGCAAAATGGATTATCAAAAAACATGGCATCATGCTTTGCTGGGAAAATGTGTCATCTGTTTTGCTTTAATCTCATTGCAGAGCAATTGTCACAAGTGTCTTCCATATGAAATTTTTCCTTATCCCATTTGGCTGACTAAGATTAAATGTCAGTGCAAGGGCACCTAAATAAAGCAGAAAAGCAGATATTTCCAAAGCTATTCCTATTGCTGTTAATGGAGTTTAACATCAGATCAATAGAGAGAGGAAAGTGATATGAATATTGCTTTTCAGGGACAGTGAAGTATCTTTAAAGCAGCACCACATGTTAAACTCCTAAACATCTTACCTGCGGGGTAAATGCTGATTGCTGAACTTTTCCTGAAATACGAAAAGTATGGATAAAATAGGTCAGTTTCACAATCTTTGGGCAACATTCTCAGTACTGTGAAGAATGCTGTCCTTCACCTAGCAGAGCAACAATTTTACTTAATGTAGCAGCATTTCTACAGTGAATGTTATATTCTGCTGCCCTTTGTCTTAGGACAGCAAGGAGAACAGAAAGTTATGATGAAGCGACAAACAGTAAAATTAATAAACTCTCATTTTTTATTTTGTAAAATGGGCTTGAGCTCATTAATTCCCAGAATTACAAAAAAGGTAAAAGGATGATACTTTACTATTGACCAAAATAATAGCTATGCCTTTGTATTTGTCATATTTCTACTTATCTTCTATTCATGATGTGCATTTGGATTCTTGCAAAACACTACACTGTATGAACACTTTTCTGTCAGGTTATTGAAATTAAGTTGTCTGGTCTGGAGAAAAATTATTTGTTTCAGGTCACCTCGTTCTGTCTGTCTAAATGAGACAGAGGTCCAAATATACTGTCTAACAGAGAGAGTGGCATTTACCCTATAGCTAAACTTGTTAAATGAGTTCATAAAAGCATAAATGATGTTGTTTGTGGGAAGCAAAATTTGCTTCCATCTTCTGCTGTCTTGTCATTCCTGAATTATGGATTTCCTGTTTAGTTTTGAGGGTCAGTCTGTAAATTTAGAAATAAAGGGTGGATAGTATCTGCTGTGTGGTTGAAAAAAGTGTGCTTTTCTTTTCTTTTCTTTTCTTTTCTTTTCTTTTCTTTTCTTTTCTTTTCTTTTCTTTTCTTTTCTTTTCTTTTCTTTTCTTTTCTTTTCTTTTCTTTTCTTTTCTTTTCTTTTCTTTTCTTTTTTTCTTTTCTTTTCTTTTTTCTTTTCTTTTCTTTTCTTTTCTTTTCTTTTCTTTTCTTTTCTTTTCTTTTCTTTTTTCTTTTCTCTTTTATTTTCTTTTCCTTTCTTTTCTTTTCTTTTCTTTTCTTTTCTTTTCTTTTCTTTTCTTTTTCTTTTCTTTTCCTTTCTTTTTCTTGCCTTGCCTTTTGCCTTTTGCCTTTTCTTTCTTGACAGTTATAAACTGAGGTAATTATAGCTCACTATTCAGACATAAAACATGGTTTCATTTTGAGTCTTAAATATTATTTGTACTGCAAGATTCCCTTATGTGTAGGCACCGAGTGACTCATTCAAAAATGAATAGATTTTAAACTAAAACTAGAATTCATTTTGTGATAGCTTCTTAATAGAAAATCAGTCTGAAAAATGATTTGTTGCATAGCAAGGATTCTACCCATCCAAAAAAAAATTCATTGCCTTAGTGTTTTCAAATGCCAGTAAAGGTTAAATTTAGTTTAAAAAGTTGTTAAATGACTCAGAGACTCTTAAAATGTCCATTTTTTTCAATTTCTACACTGATTTCCCCAAAGAATTCACCATCGCTTTGAAAAAAAAATAAAAATATTTTATGGGCAGTGATATATTTCTTGATTTCTGCTTGCTCCGTCAGGAGGTCTCAGTCCTTGTGACCCCAGTCCTGGTGTCCAGGTGAACTATTTAGCTCAAAAGTCACTTATGACAGCAGGGGGGGACTAATCAGCAGAAAAGGATTATCTCCCTGGCAACAGCAATACAACACTTATGGAAGTATCCGGGGAGCTGGTGATAAACAGGCAAACAGGAATTATCTCTGAATTAATGGCATTTTAGCAGGTAGCAGTGGAAAACAGAATGGCTTCAGTGTACCCAGGAAGGAATCCCAGAGCATAGGAGACATGCAGATCTCGGAAGCTCAGACACAAAAGTTTAGACTTCTGCAACAGCAGCATCCTACAGAGCACCGGGTTATGCCCAGCCCTTCACTCATCCAAAACACTCAAACCTTATGGTCGGATTGCCTAACAGAAGAACTAAGGCACCCAAATAGTTAACCAGGCTAATCAACCACCGCAACAGACTTCTTTCCCTAGAAGAAAGAAATTTTCTACAGTAAGGATTTTTCCTTTGAAGGGGGCTGCAAAGGCCTTTGCGAGAAATAAGGACTTTTCCAGCTTAACTTCTGCTTTAAGTGCAGGGCACATTTCCTTGATTTTATCTTCTCAGATATTATACCCTTGGGTAGATGTAGGTTTGAACACATCATGTTCAAAGGAAAATCCAGCTTGCTCTCTATACACTGGATAGGAGTGAAAAAAAAGTTCAACACATCCCTTCATACAGTACTGAGAAGCGTTCAGCTACTACAATGAAAAATGCAGTAAAAGAATCAGAATAGGGTATGAAGGGTACTCAGACAGCTTTCCCACCTGAAAAGTTAGCTTGCTCTAAATGACCCCAGAATACTCTCTACTCTTAAGCACATGGGAAAAGAACAGCGGAGTGTTTTGGCACACAGGTGGGAGAAGGCTGTGTCACACAAAGTATTACACAGCCTGCAATTCCTTCTTTTTGTAGAGCAAGAACAAAGAACAGGGGGTCTAGCTTGTATGTCTTAATAGGCTGGAGCTCATGGGCTTCCTTCCAAAGGGTTAATTGCTGCTGTTTGGCCCTTGGTTTCAAACACAGAAATGGCCATCTTTCAATAATAGATGTTTCCAAGCTAAAGAAAGAGTAGTCGGCTGTAGGGAAAAAACTATTGTGAATAAAACACGGAAATAACAGCTGTGATAAAATCATCCTCTTAGCTGAGCATTTAGTTTGAGGTGGGTTTTCTTTTTATTTTTTTTCCATTTTAATTCTGAGAGGGATTTCTATGGAAGATTGTTTTCAAAAGAAGGAATTATTCCACTACCGTGCACATTTAGATGCATTTGCCACTGAGCTTTTGAAAGATTCTAAGAGCATATTATGAGAAAAAAATGTTAGCAATCGTTCATGGAAAAAATCTGACAGTAAGGTCAAGTGAGCCACAAAGGAGGTGACATTTGCCGATTAAGCTCTTGCTACAGCATGAAACAAGGTGACCAAGTAAAGCATGCAGCATTTAAGGATTTTGTCATATTTTTCATGGCAAGAATTTACTTTTATGTGTGCTAAAGAATGGGAATTAATTTTAATGCTTATCAGGCACTTAGGCTATCTTATATGAAACCACATTTGGCAACTCCTCCTGCAGCTGTTGCAAACAAGTCCAGCCAATCATCAGTACTTGTGTGTTTCATTCATCCCTCTGTAAGAGAAATAGAGAAGCAATAGACTTAGAACATTAGAAAATTCAGTTTTAACAAAGTGGATGATTTTCTTTGCAGAGCCAAGTCTTTTAGTTTGTTGTTGTTGGGTTTTTATAATAATTTCACCAGTGGAATTGGATTGAGATTGCTGCCTTCACAACTATGGAAAGCAAAACAAAACTGTTTTCCAAGCTTCTAACAAAACCTCTGTGCTTCACCAATGTCTTCTAATGGAGAAAAAGTGTGTGTACAGCCCATTTTGAGTTCTGCAACCAAAGCTGTCAAAAACACACCTGTATGTTTTCATCCAATGTGATCTGGTGGCACGTTATTAACTCCAAGTGCCACATCAGGTAGCAGGAGTATTATCTGGTATATAACTACTTATTCCCACCAGTATGCCAGCAGTTCATGGGGTACTCTAAAATACTGTAATGTAGCTGCCACTGATGATGACACAAGTTTCAGGAGACATTAATTTTTTTGTACTTGTTGACCCTTACCATTCAGGAAAAGTGACAAGTGCTTATGTCAGAAATTTCATTCTGATTAACTAGTAGCAATTAACTCATCAGATGCATGATAGTCTCCCTGGTCCTCTGCACAGTACTTTCAATTGTGTGTGCTCCTGATAATTCCTCTCCTATGTAGTTATTCAGGCCGACTTAGTTAGTCAGATGCTTAGATATTTCCAAACCTAACCTAGAGTCTATTGCCACAAATCTGAAACAAATTCTTTAAAAATAACAGAATATTAATATGATCTACTTACATTTTTGGCATTTTGATTATTTTGCCAAAAATCGCTCTTGATGGCTGCAGTTGTTTTTCCAGAAAGGAGGAAGCTGTTCATTTTTTGGTTTGGTTTGGTTTGGTTTCACTTGGTTTGGTTTTCTGGGAGATTGGGCTGAAGGCCACATACATGCTTATCAGGTCCTGGGTATTAGACTGGACAAAACTAGATAATGATACACACATCCCAAAAGTGTGTGCAAAATGCTGGCATTTCTTTCCTCAGAGAAAACGCTATTGAAACTTGAATGATCAGATGTCCTTTATGCATTCTTCTTTCTGGTCACATTTTCAAAACAAGATGGAATAGACTGCGTTGCAACTTATTTGTAGTAGGGTTTTAGTAGCCTTTAGTTCGTTTTCCCCTTTATAGTCATACGATTTCTATTCTCTGTCATAGCCGCAAAATTCATGGTTCATACATTTCACCAATAAGAGCTCTAAATTCCATATAACAATGTCATAGGATGCATTCTCATTCATTTTTGATGATGCATAGATGAGTTAGAGGGGATGCAGAGGCATTTTTGAATAAGAGAATATCACTTGCAACTACATGGGAATAGCAGTGATGCACCAGGCACCACTGATTAATTGATTTTGGAATGAAGATGACATCTTAGAGAACCTAGGTAGCTGCAAGCTCAAAGTAAATTCTCCCAGCTTCAGTGGTTTTGTATTTCTGAGTGTTGTTTTGTTTTTTTTTCCACTGAAAAGTGATTTTGGCAATTTTGTAATTTATCTATTTTTATAATTGAAAAATTGCATGCATCAGTGATACTTTAATGCTTCCTCTTCACTTTAGATTTCAAAATAAACACAAAGATAAGAAAATTTAAGCATTTTGAAGTATGTGGTCTATTTGCTATGGTACCTAAAGGAAAAACAGAAAGGAATACCGAGATGCGGAAGAAAAGGGGCAAAACAAAGAAACAGTAAAAAGTAATAGAACATAACTGAATTTTTCCTTTTATTTTTTTGCATCTGAATCCTTTCTTGTTGACCTAGTGGTATTTGACAGTCAAAAGGCATCTTCCGCCTCTGACAAATGCAGAAAACATCAGCATATGCTGTGCTCAGATTACGCTATATTGACTGAACTATTTGGTTTTGCCTTCAAGTTTTGGCTAAGGCCTGCATTTCTGCACTGTCAGTTGTGTGAGTGATGCACATTAGTTCTCCTGCCTTTCCACAATCATCCATCTGCAACCTGCAGTAAACTCTATTCCTGTGCTGCTATGATACCATGGTATGTATCAGTGTCTTGCTTTTTTTCCAGTAATACGGCAAAGATAGAAGATGAATAAGTACATCAGAATAAAGCTCAAATATGCCATATACATATTGTCCTAGTCCCATTTGTCCATCATTATGTTTCCACTTACTCCCAAAACAGCGAAGATCTTGGACACATTGCTGACAAATGCAGTAGAGAGTAAAAAGATACAATTCTGAGCAGTCTGGCAAAATCTTTACACTCTGACTGACAGCTGGTTTGTTACTGCAAGCTAATGTAAATGTGAATGCCATGAAGCCACCAGTGTCATCTCACTGCTTTCCATTGCATTGGCTCTGTTGCTCAACCTGCCATATTCTTGCTTCAGAAAGTTCCCAGGCCTTGCATTTCCTTAAATAGAGAATGTCCGTGTTCTCTTGATGATTAGTCTATTTGCCTAAAAGCATTATTACATTTCTGAGAAGGTTATTATTTGCCCTGAGTTGGTAAGCCGACCTGCAGGGCTGACTCTGCAGCTGCCATAACTCTGAAACCAGCTGTACTATATTGAGTTACATTGTGGAGTAATTAATGTGTGGAGTGTGCTAATGGCTCTTCTCAGATTCTCATATTCATATCTCCTGTGAATATTCTACATGGCAACCCACCTTTTCTCATGATTTTCAGCAATGTGTGTGTGTCTGTATATGTGTGTGTATGAAAAACTTGCAGGTCTGGGCCTCCATTTTTGCACTTGAGCTCACCAAATCTCACCAACTCTTTGAATGTACAGATCTAGCTATAAATCATCCATATGTGTGGGAAATTATAGGACCTTTCTTTGAGGTTGTGGTACAGCTCTCCCTGTTTTCTGTTTTGACTTAAGGAAAGGCAAAATGTTTGCTATGAGAGACAAGGGAGCAGACAGATGGGTGCTGTAGCTCTTCCATTAAAAAAACCAAAACCAAACAAAAGCCTTAATTATACAGTTAAAGACAAGGTGTCTGCAAAGAGAGGAAAAGTATTCTCTTTTAATTTTTGCCCATGTATTATGTCTGATTGGGATACCACAGAGGTGGAGACTAATGGAAGTCACTAAGGTCTTTTTTGCTCAAAACCATAGGCCAAGAAAGCCTGTCTGTCTTAGTAAGACATTAAACACCTTTTAAAAATAGAATTTTATTTAATCTTGGATTCAAATTTCTCATAAGAATGGTGAAATCTTCAAGAAGTTTCTCTGAAAATGGAGTTCTATGCAATGCAGTAGACACAGATGACTGTTTTTCCCTTCTTTTCCTTTTACCTAAAACTAAGGTGCCTTAAAATGTGAAAAGCGTTTCTTGCATCACTTTCCAACAAAAGGCTGAACCATTTTTCTGTCTTCAGCCTTGGAAGCACCATCCAGAGAAAATCTCTTGACTGTGAAGAAATTCTGTGCACTGAGAACTGGAAAATTGCTCAGCACACAAGATTTCCTGGTGGCATCAGCAGCCACCATGAGCCGTGCTGAAGTGATCCATCTTCCCATTATGCTGCTTCTGAAAGGCTCCTGGACTCTCTGGGAGTCCTGGACTGCCAAAACCCTGGCAGAGGAGTGATCTTACAACAGGGGCTGCAGGGGCAGCAGGTTACTGGTTTAGTGTGGGGAAAGTGTCAGAATACACATCAGGTTTTATAAAGGACTTTAAATGTGAAACGGAAGGGTTTTATTCAAGGCTAACAATGAGTCCATTATAGACACTGACAATTTGAATTTGTTTTGACTAGATTTGTCAGGATCTGCAGCTGTGAATCTTTCTTTCTTCATCTTTAGATAATCTGGTAGTTCTTGCCATATATTTCATTATGCATTCATCTTCTTCACTTTTTTTTCCTGTAGGAAACTTATTTTGGTTTCAGTTGGTTTACTTGCTTCTCTGGTAGCAGCAGCAGTGCTTTCAGGGGTTTCTAGGTATCATTTGAACAAAACCTGTCACTATGCAAAAAAATTAAGATCTTTCTGTATCTCACATCTAGCTCCCATCCTTTCTGACATTGCTAAACAGTCTCTTCCAGTGATGTTGTATCTTTGAAATTCATTAACATACTTCTGCAACATAAATTTCTTTTTATTGTCAAAGTTAAAGAGTGTATCAAATGAAAAAACCTTTGAAAAGCCTTCTCAGGAAATCTCTGTCTACAAAGTATTCAAAAATATTTTTTCATTGTGAAATGCCCTGCTCTGAGTTGATGACTACAGTGTTAATACTGGGAAACAGAACTAAAAGCGTTGCTGACAAAACTGATATTTTTTTTCTTTTCCTTTTTCTTTTCTTTTCTCTTTTCTTTTCTTTTCTTTTCTTTTCTTTTCTTTTCTTTTCTTTTCTTTTCTTTTCTTTTCTTTTCTTTTCTTTTTCTTTTCTTTTCTTTTTCTTTTCTCTTCTATTAAAGAGGGCACAGGGTCAGATTTTCAAAATTTAGTTTTTTTAGTTTCAGCTTACTTCTATCCTTCCAGATTGTGTGGAAGAGAAATTAAGACATGAGAAAACATTCTTCAGAATCTTCCTTTAAGGTATTTAGGATAAGAACTGTGTTCTACAGTGAATTAATACAGTGCATAACATAATAGAGATAATTAGTTGCGAACTCCAGGTGCTATTGTGTTATAAACACTCATCTACTCAGCAAACTAATTTAGTCTCTTCCATGGACTGTGGATGCCTCTTGTGGAGCATAATGAGAACACTGATGCATCACTCCTTAAATGTTACACTATGATACAATTTTAGGGAAAGGTGTATAGAGATTTTCGGTGCATTCCTAGTGCAGAAGGAAATTTCCTTCCTTAGCAGTGTCTGTCTCTTTCCTACAGTGTTGACAAAGAAACATCATTTAAACTGTATTACAGATTCCCTAGTACCTCCATTTCCTAACCTCCAGTGCATATATGTGGTGGACACAGGTGTGACAATGACATGTATAATAAAAAATGAGAAGTGACTTGTTTAGATTTCCTCCAGTGTGACTCTTGAGTAAACTCATAAAAGCTGTTCAGTTTACGTAGGTGAGAGAGGGCAATAACTGCCTGAAAATACTGTGGAAAATAATGGAAAAGCTAATGCAAAAAAAAAAGCATTAGAACTGAATTAAAAAAAAAAATATTACATTTAGGACACAAAATTGGCTATTCTTAAATTTTCAGATATTGTAGGCTAGTAAGAACTGATGTGAAGGGCAAGAAAGTTGGTGCTGGGGATCTGATTTCTGCACTATAAATATTTCAGGACATTTTTCCTTCAGACCAGCTCTAGAGTGTTTGCATAGACTGAATTCCCACTTGCAGATGGAGTGTATTTGTTTTGCTGCTAAAGACCACCTTCCAGTTCCTCCAAATTCCTTCATCCAAAAGGAATCCAGTTTGTGTGCTTTGAGACCAATCTGTGATGCAAACCAAAAATCACAGGGACCAGATGGAGATATTCTTAGATCAGCAGATGATCCAAATTAAAACCCTAGGCAGGTATATCAAAACTGATTACATTCAACTTAATATGCAAGTTGAGGAGTTAATTATTATTTTAGTAATATTGTATGGGTTTTATGGGGTTACATGTCAGAGGGATGACGTCTGTGGGAGGAGGTTATGGGCTGCCCTGTGACAGGCACAGCTACAGCTGCCTTGACAACAGACCTAATTGAAATTGGCAAGAAATTAAATTAATTTTCCATACATTGCGCCTGTTTTGCCCATGAAGGTAATTGGTAAGTGATATTCCTGTCTTTATCTTGACCTGAGAGATTTCTTATCCTTTTTTCTCCCCCTGCCCCCCTGAGAAGGAGAAGTGAGTGAGCAGCTGGGTGTGTATTTGGCTCTTTAAAAAGGCTAGCCTACCACAATCATATAAAATTATTCTGTCTCATTTTCATTGGGTAAAATGCAGAGAAAAACAGTAAGGAAGAAGAAATAAAAGGTAGGCAGTTCTCTGCTATGAAGGGCTTATGTTTTAACAGATATATTTTAATAGTCTTTATATTTTAATAGGTAAGCTAAAGATGTGACATCCAAAAGAATGATCACCTTAGGCAATAGACAGTCACAGTGAAGGAGTGTTTAACTCTGACATTTCAAAACTGAAGTTACAAGTAGGCCTCTTGGGTGACAGCCAGGAAAGAAATGTATTGGCGTAGCTATGTAATGACATTAGCTTAAATATGAAGTCATGTGTTGTGTTAACCCTTTCACTCTAGCATGAAGAAGTTGCTCCCCTTGGAAGGTTCTTTAGATTTCTGAGTCATTTCTTCCTCGGCAGTAGTACAGATGTGACTGGTACCTTCCCAGGTTGTTTCTCCTGCAGACAAATCCCTGCAGTCCTGCTAAATGCCACTGCCCTTGCATCTCCTGCTCCACTGCTCAACTGATTCAGCCTCTGTCACTTTTAGACGCCGGTCTTTTGTTTGCCACAGACCACTTGAGCTTTGTAGGAACTGGAAAGCTTTGTTGGGCACTAAAGAAACCACAGTTGTTAAAAATCTTGAGAGTAAGAAAGAAACATCTTCCTGGAGTTGGTCAAGATCAAGATGGGGAGGACACAGGTGTTCCATAGTTAGAGACACAGGAGGAGCCCAACCTATCTCACCATAGATGTGCTCCAGTAGTCTTTATTTGTTGAGACATCAAGGCAGACTCTGATCCTCAAAAGATGTCATTTGTGAGAGAAACATAGATGAGTGTGAGAGCCTGAGAGTCAGGGCTTGAAGACAGCATCTACTTTGTGCCCCAAAGTTGGTGCAGGAGGGACGGATAGGAATTTCATGCTGAAATACGGTTCTGAAGATGGTGCTCAAAAACCTGTGTCCTTCCAAGCCTTCAAGCCAGACTTTTTCCATGGTTCAAGAACAGAGATCAGGAGATTTCACTGAGTCTGTTAGTGAGAAGAGATTTCTAGTGAATGTCCACAAAGCTGCCAAATGGTCAGGATCACTTTGAATTACTTTAGCGCACTCTTCTAGAAGAAGATTTCTCAGAGATGCAGCTACCCTCAGGCCACACTGAACAAATGACAATGCATTTGACATTCCCTGTGTAGGAGCAGCACGACTGATTGCCTCCTTCTGTTACTCTGACACTGACAGTGGCTTTTTCCTTTCAGAGCTGGTGCTTTGCCAGTGATGAGCAATAAATCAGGCTGCAGAGGCTGGTCCCTTCTAAGAGAAGACTCCAGCTACAGCCTGGTCATCTGGGGTGATTTCCTGAAAGGCCTGTCAGTGGTTAAGCAGGATATCTTTCTCTCAGGGATGCTACGGTAGTTGTTGATGGCAAAAAAGAGAAAGAGCCAAGAGATTTACAATTCCTTGTGTGTCACTCAAAGCACAGAAACAATCAGGCACTTAAAATGACTGTCATGGACCTGCTCCACATTTCTGCAAATATCAGCCTTCTTAAGCAGCAGGTTTTGTGTGCATGCTAATAGGCTGCGGCAGAAAAGGCTCCTGGGAGAAGTCAGACTGGACCATATATCTGCTTGGAGAGCTTGTCAGACAGGTAGAGGACATGGACAGTAGGATAGCTGGAGAGGTCAAGTTCCTCCAAGTGAAGCACAGAGGGGGCACAGATAATGAGAGCCAGAGATGGGCTAAGGCAATGCAGATGCAACTGTCTCAAGCTGCTTAGCTGGCAAAGCTGGATTTGAACTTGGCACTGCTGCTGAAGTAGCAGTATAGAATTGGCCTACAGTGCTCTAGGGAGCTTCTGCAATTGAACAGAAAAGGAATGGTGGGTGAGATTTGAGCAGATTTTTCTATTTTATACCTTCTCTAGAGATGCTCCATCATCCCTGCCAGAGCTGGTTTACGCCTGTGTTTTATAGCAATATACAAGCAAAGAAAATGCTGCTGATTGTAGCACTTGGCAAGTACGTCCTAAATACTTCCCAGGGAATAAAATCCCCAGGTCCTTTTAGGATGTCTTCACTTGCATTTAAAGACACTCTAAGTTGAACACAGGGCAAAGATAGCTACAGGAACTGTTAACAGTTTCAGAGAATGCACCTAATCTAAGTTTGTTTAGCAAATGGAATGTCCTCACTCTTGGTTACAAGAGAAACATGAGCTTTAAATAGGCACACAAATAGATTCTACTGTCTCTGAGACCTTTGTCTGGGACATAGTTTTTATTTAATGGATCAAGGGAAAATTTCTTGCAGGAACCGGTCTTTCACAGACAGTTTGCAGCAAGCTGACAACAAAATGAACCTCAAGACACCATTCCTCTTCAGGAATTCCTGGCATCCCTATAGAGCATGTGCCGTTCAACACAGTCCCTCTTCCCTTGTCCCCGTAAAAGAGGAGGAAGCCCTCAGTTAATAAATCTGGTTTGTTTCTTCCTAGAGAAAGGTAAGACCCAAAGAAAATAGAATTTTATTTTGGAATTCCATTGGTAACCTGAGGAAAGTTTTGGTCCAATCCCCTCCCAGCCTCTCCCTCTAGCTCCTGTTTGGGTATTTGCCAGCAGGCGCGTGCTGCTCCTCTGAGTCCTCCAGCCCAGTGTCTGGTTGTCTAGGGTGGGCAGGGGGAGGTATTCAAGGATACCTCACTTAAGGCACCTTAACTATACAACGAGAAGTTGCCTGGGAAATGTCCTTAACTCCCTCTGTAGTCAGAGAGAGACGCTCCCGTGGAGAGCAGTTCAGGTCACCTTGGTTAGGTTCTTGCTCTGAATTACCCTTTGGAGAAGCCCATCTATCTTCATTAATTACACAGGTAATCTAGGAAGCCTATAATGCTAATGTAAGTGCTGAACTGTGGTGCCTGAAGTGAGTCACTATGAAAACCCCCTTTCTATGAGCTCCTGGAATCTTGTGTTCCACTGAAAATATGTAAGGCTTCCCTTATTAGGGAAGAAAATTCAGAAAGAATTTTCAATCTTTTTTGTTGCACTTGACTTTAAAACAAAATCACTGTCACATTTTTTAAAATGTTCTACTTAAGAAAATGAATGTATAGCTTTCCCACACACTCATGGTATTATGCAAAATCACTGCTAATAACGAGGGCATCACAGCTTCGTTCCTATCATCGCCTTTCATTTTCCCATGTGTCTGAGCTCCATAGTTACTCAAACTGTCATATATATTATTTATTAACACAGAAAGGCATTAAAATGCAATTTTTTCATCTATTTGTTTCTTTCCTAATTGCACACTATTTAATACTTGAAGAAATTCAGCAATGGCTGGCTTGATTTTCCTTAGTTGTATAGATGCAGGTGTTTATATTTAATCGTATTTTATTTAATTATTTTCTTGTTTTTATTTATCTGAACTTTGTGCACTATTTATTTCTACTTTTAATCTATTAGCTGTTTAGATCCTCTCATTCCTTAGCAAGCATTTAATCTCGTGATTGATTTTTAGCTTAAATATTTTGAAAAGTGTTTTCTCTGAAAGGAGAAGCATTATGTGTGACATTTCTTTAACTTTTAACAGATGCTCTGATTTAAGTGTATTTACAATAATTCTGCTTTCTTCCTGATTTAAGTGTTAAAAACAATTGTCTTCAAATGTCTCTGCATAATTGTCAGAATTGTACTCAGTATGTAATACTAATGCATTAATATATAAAGAGAAAAACTCAGGTTGCCATAATTCCTAGAATTTTTGAAGAATTAGTTTCATTCTTCTCCCTGGTCGTTGGTCTAAAAGTTGGGGGGCTTGTTTTGCTTTTCTTTGTCTTAACAGTCTTTTAAGGTGGAAAATGGATCATCTAGCAGCCAGTCTCATGACTTTATAGCTACATATATAATGGGGCTGGCACATCACCTTGGTGCCTCATCCATCTTCACATTTTTCTCCAAGGATGGTAAATGAGCCAGAAGCATTTAAGGAACACTCTCTAGGAAAGCTTTGCACAATATTTCCTGTACTCAACAAGATTTGTGACATTGATTTCAGTGGTCTTTGGGTCAAGATGGATCTCTTAGCTTTGAAGTTGGCACAGTAATGTGTTTGGGAAATATGGCTTCTTCTAGCTCAATCATTGTCTGAGAATTTTGGAATGAAAATTTTACACAAAGCATGTTGTAGCTTGATATCACAGTAATAATGAATAATTAGTGAATGAGAGATGTTTCAGCAGATGCAGGAGTGACAGAGTTTTTCATTCCTTCCTGTGAAATAGTAGAAACTTAATGTTGTACGTAGGCCTAAATGTCAGGCATTTTTAGGGATACTAAGATGCTAATACTGGGTGGCCTTGCTAGGATTAGTGCAACCATCCTGGGTCATCACCCCACAGCTATTGAATTGCATGAAAGTCTTTGTGTATGATTCTGTACGACAAGCTGGATTGCTATGATGCTGCTATACAAATGCATTGACATGTTAATAGAAAAATTCAGACTATTGTGATGCTTGACCTAGATTTAAAAGAAATGACTGTTACAGTGGTGTGAGAAGCACAAACCCAACAAATCTGTTACAATAAATACACAATGGAAACAGAGTTTATAACTGTAGTGTCTCCTTACAAAAGACAGTAGGGTAAAAATATCAGTTTTATTTTCTGTTCTTATTTCTGCCCTCAGAAAGTCTTCAGCCCTCACTAATTCCTTTGCTCTCAGTTTTATGAAACTGAAAAATGTGTGCTTTATATAAGGACTTGAAAATTTAGCTCAGACTCCTGTTTTCTTAAAATTTTATTTCAAAAAGCAAACCACTTTTTTCTTTTCTTTTTTTAATACTTCCCATATAATTAGTTAGTGGGAAATTATATTTTTGTTTAATATTTTAGCAAAAATATAGTACAAATGGTAATTTGTGATAAGATAAAAACACTTATTTCACTACGTAATAGTGTTTATTACAAATTTATTTCTACAAAATTGGTTGTAAAAGGGGTGAAGAAAACCTATGGGTTTTCCATGATCAAAAATGAACAATATCAGCTATGTCTAAAAACCTGGTCCTTTGGGAATACTCTCAGGAAAATGAATAAAAGGAAATTAAGTACATGACAATCAGTGACTGACTTTTTATCTGGATATTGTTTAAAGGAAATAAATTATTGATCAGTTTTACTTTTTTCTGTCGTATTTGTTGCTCTGAATCTTGGAAAAAGAATGGTCTCATTACATTAAAAATTCATGCCATTGGAGGAGCAGTTGAAGAACACAGGCATAGCATTCATATGCAATGACGTCAACAAGACCAAGATATTTCAGTGAACTGAGGATATGGTCACGGCCTGTGTTCTGCACTATTTTATTACACACAAAATGAGGAAGTCAGAATACAGTTCATGTGGAATGTCCCAATTGTTTTTATAACTGAAAATTCTGATGGCAACATAATTAATATTTTACGATATAAAGTAGGAAAATATTATCTAGTTTATGTCTAGGAAACATAATTGAAGTAGATAGAATGTAGAAATGCAATTCTAAAGTAAAGAATATAACACTAAGAATCCTTTACATATATGGTCACTTTCTTCTGTTCTTGAAGACAAATGTGCTTAGCTTATAGTGGCTAGAAAGAGTCGGTGGAGAACACCACAGACAAAACTGAAATTTCCTCTGATGAAGGTGGTAGGACTTTCTCCAGCAGGTATCCTCTGCACCCATGGTATTGAGGCATGGCCAGGAAACGGTTAAGAACACTGTGAGAACATGGAAGGCCCAAGTGATGGCTTAGGATTTGCTCCTTATTTAAGAGCTCTGATGGAGTCTAAAAAGCTGCATCAATGAAGACCAAAAAGAAATAGATATACAGAATATATAATTGCCAAGTGTGGCAGGCTCTGCTTGTTTTCTAACTCAAACTTCAGCAGCGTACAAGTCTTCATTAGCTGTGTAACTAATAGTTTCAAAATAATTCAATGCAGTGAACTTTTCTAAAGGCTGTGGTGGGATTCATCAAAGCCAGGGTAATGTCTTTTACCCATTACATCTCTGTGATTTGCTGGGTCCGTCTATTTCAGGCAGTGTTGAAATTTCTAACAGTACATATAAACCAGAAATAATACTGTTTTGGCATTAAAGTTACTGCGCAAAGAGTGGTCATGATATTTGACGGGTAATTTAGCTTTGGTTATTCTTCTACCAGGATTTCTTTAGCCCATGGAGGTTCATAATGCTCCAGTAAATGTGACTTTTCATTTTCTTAAGAAAATATACTGATGAATGCTCTGATAGATAAATGTGTGCCTTGTGTATTGTTAGCCCCAGGATGTCTTGAAGAAGATATCCATCTCAATGGGCCTGTTCCTGGGAGACAGATACAATTAACAATGGAATATATAAATCAACCAATAAGCTCGCTACTGCAAGGAAAAGCTAATTTCTTTTTGTTGTTTTTTGAGTTTGGTTTTTAAAATGTTAATTTTTATAATAACTTTGAAAGAAAATGTCAGGTGAGATTTGCACAAAAACTCTCTCTTTATTTTTTTCTCAATGAGGTTATGGACCCAATCCATCTCCCAATGCATCCCTTCAGAGTGTTGCTTTGGCAACCGTACCCAGAAAGATTATTTTTAAAATGTAATATTATTCAGTAATATGTCAGATATCTGCAGAAAACTCAAAGTCATTGCCATCATCTTCTTCTTACTTTCCTTGCAGCCATATTCCCTCCAGGCTTCTTACTCATTCCTTGCAAATGAACTTGAACTTAATGTTCCTGCACTCTGAACTGGATATATACAAATTTGGGTTAAAATGAAAAGCCCCTTTGTAAAGCTCAGGTGCCGGTCAGAGATGGATCACATCCGATCAGGCAGCTGCCAGTTCACTATTCTGTGCAGAAGGACACATGAACATCACATTTATATAGCACGCCTTTTTTGTTCATTGAAATTATGTATTGGAAACTTTTTAAATTTTCCCTTGCCTTACAGCTATCCCCGTGTATCTGCCCCTGTAACCCTGAAAGTGCTCTAAGAGAAGCTTGGAAGAATGGTGTCACCTGGAGTAACTGCAGAGTCAGGTATCTGGCAACAGTGTACAATTGGTGTGAGGAAAAGTGACCTTGTTTTCAGAGAGTATCATCATATCTTGCAGTTTACCTGCAAGATTATGGCCTAGATACATGCATAATTCTGATAAAGATCAAAATCAAATGTTTTCCATATAAAATTGGATATTTTTGCAACAATCTGCTGAGTTTTCTATTGACTGTGGTTTTAATCTCAAAACAAGACTGGAACTTCTAGCAGGCCTGTGTGCCATAGCTTATTGAGTGCTATGAGTCCATGAAGCATTTAGGTGATTTATAAATGCCTTCTGCAATACGCAAAGAAATCTATTTCTTTGTTGCTGCTGAGATTTGCAACCAAAGACCTAGAGAAAAAAATCAGAATTATAATTTAGATAGATCACAGTCATGGAAGTTTTTGCAACCTTATTTAATGCAGTTCTCTCACGTCATTAGAATACAGAAAAAAATTGTATTTGATTAAACATTCAGAGGCCAGGAAAAATAATCATGTGGTCTGGAGGATTTAGATCATGACAATGTTTGCCAAAACATATTAGGAAATAAGTGATTTTTATTTTTTGTTAAGTTGCTGCTGTCGCTGCAAGGCTCAAATATATATATAAAGTGTTCATCCAGCGGTATGACTACAATGAAATTTGTTAAAATATGTTATGTATCTTTTTTGTCACCTCATGACTGATAATTGGGTGTTTACTACACTGATGTGACTGTTGGTTTGTACCACCTAAACCAACAAAATATAACATTTTAAAATTTTACAGTTACGTCATCAATGACAAAATCTGTGGAAGGAAAAAGCAAAAGGGCAGGATTGAATGAAAACAATGGAAATATCACAGTATACATGCATATACCTGGTTATTTTTCTCAAGTCAGAATTGTCACAGTCTCTTTTAACAACTTTTGACTAGCCAACTTTTCCTGTGACTCAATTAGCTGAATCTCAATAACTAAACATAGAGAAAACTCAGAGGAATGTAACCTCACTGTGCTGACAAAAGTCACCATGGCCAAACAAACCCTCGACACAAGAGGAGCCACATGTGATGTTTCCCTTCCTTTCAGAGAAGATAGGAACTAGTGGCAGGATTTTGCCATGATCTTGTCACATTATTTTTGAATGAAAAAAAAGAGATCTTTTAACATCTGAGTCAACTGAAAAATAAGCTGTGTATTCTTAATAATAAGCATGCTTCAAATGGCTTTGACAGACTTCCTATGCCTCTTCATGCCAAAGACAATTTGAGATCTTCAGATGAGAAAATGAATGCTATCTACAGTTTGTCCAGAGAATTACTGTTATTGAGGAAACAATTTGTGTTTTGTAAATACATATTTATAGGAAAATTGATGTCTCTGGTAAATAATATATGATATGTTAATATAATTAATTTCCACCATTCGTTTCTAAATTAGCTAAATATGTATTTAACAAACTTAGTTCTGAAAAGAGCTTAATCACCCATGGGCAAAAGGAAGATTAAAATTGAAACAACAGGATACATTATGACTTGTTGTCAAAACAAACTGAAACAAAATCCAATTTACGATTTTCCTTGCTAAAGGAACTGTCATTTTATGCCTGCATAGAAAGCATGAAAAAATCTTTGGGCTTATGAAACAACAAAAGCCAAGAATCTAAACTATAATTTTCAAGGAAAATAGAAAGACGATATAAGGGAGAATATGTCTCCTAGATCAAACCATGAAGTATCTGGGAAAAGTGCAAAGCAGGGCCACCTGCCATTAGCTTTTTGTCAAGGCTATCTGAGCAACTCTGTGTGTAGAACTAGCCTGTATAAAGAGAGAAATGTTAATTACTATAGCAATGTTTTATCATTGATTCAGTAAATTAACTTGTAAAACAAAGCACTGGTTGTTATACAGATAGCAAATCAAACTGTTTTCTCGTAGATCAAGAAAGAAAATTTTTTCTTTTGTGGGGAGGAAAATCAGCCCAGTAGAAGCAAGAGCAGATTTCAGTGGCAAGAGGAATCTCTTCTGGGAATATAATTTACATTGGTGGACTTGGCTAGAAGACATACTAGGTCATCCTACAAAAAGTATACTCAAATGTGATTTTAGGATGGAGCGGCTTGGAATGCAGAATGTACTAAATAAGCAAAATTAAGACTAGGAAAGAAGAAAGTCTGTAATATTAAAACATTTATATTTTGTTGTAGCATCAAGTATTACCTCTTGAGTTGCAAAAAATATGCCTGTCTTTGATCACTAACAGCTTTGGATTACTTATTGCCCTATTTACTAATTACTGCATTTACTTTGCATAACACAAATGCATTACATGACATGACAGAGGCAGGCATCTTAGTGAAGAGTTGAATATGAGAAACAGCAAGCCACTTAATGCTGTTTCTCAAAAGAACAAAGGAGTTGGATTTCTAAAGGCATGTGGATGGAGAAGAAACAGATGGATGGTAGCAGTAAAACATCTCTGAATGAATACTACACACTCTTTCAACCTTCCAAGAATTGTTGTTAGGCAAGAGAGATGTCTAAGATCAGTGAATGCTGAGTAAGCTGGAAAACTAAAGATAACAGAACTCAGGCAGGGAGACTCAAAATAATAACAACAATAACTAATAATAATAACAAAAAATTTAAAATTTTTGGAGAAAGGAATTAAAAACTCTTGATTGGAAAAAAAAATTCTACATCACCTAAAAGTGTTTTAGCATTTATATTTCTTAATTGTTTCCTACTGTCCTTTCATGGAGTTATAATAAGTTTTCAATGCCTTCAGACAACCTCCCCTAAAAAGCTGCTATCAATATCATAAGCCAACAGCCCATGTGTTGGCCAAAATAGAAGCTACCCCATAATATCTTCCAGTGCTCAGTAAACCCAGTTTAACTTAGCATTCATTCCTGCTCATACAAAACGCAATACGCAGTAAACTCACATATAAACCAGATCTGGTTTATTCTTGCTGCCCGATTAACAATGCTAATAAATTAATATTCCTGTTCGTAGAGGCTAGCCATGTTAATGTATACATTAGCATTCAGGATCCCATTCCCCTCAGTATAAAATCTGCTGTGTGCAGATGACATCCAAAAGTTGTGTGTGTGGTTGCAGCTCTGGGTTGGGGCTGGTGGCCGTCACTCCACCAGGACACAATTAGATTGTCCAGGTGAACATCAAAGAATCAAAGATTAACCTTGTTAATGACCTGTTTCCTACCAGCCTGAATAGGTGTTGGATTGATGATCTTTGAGGTCTTTGCAACCTTAATGACTCTTTGATTCTATTCCATGATTCTACAAAGTGTGTGTGCATGCTCCCAGTTTTAGAAAGAGTCAAGTGCAGGATTTCTCCTCCTGCTGTTCAGGATTTGTGACAACCTCTGTTATCGACAAAGATTTGGTAAAGCCACTGGAAGATTTGCAACCATGCCACATCAAAGAATTTTTTACATTCCTACAATGTAATTTTATGTTCCCTAGGATTTACGGAAAAGAAAAACACTTTACACTCTTTCTCCAAATCTTTCCCTAAAACTCTTCCTACAGATCTTCTGGGTGCCTAAGAAACACACACTACCCACTGAGTGTGGTGGTTGCATGCACCAGCCCTGCCTGGCCGTAGTGCTAACACATAAACACCATTGCCCATTTCCATGATTCAAGCGCTCTGGTACCCGTGTCCACCACGTCTCCCACTCCACATTAAGCGCATCAACAGGCCTCAAGCATGCTGGCAGCAATTGCTTCTCTTTGTGGTGACTGAAGTGCCCTCACGCCATCCCAGTGCTGCTCCAAATGCACCGGGTGCAGAAGATGCACTGGGCTGCAAAAGGGAATTGTTTGTACTCTGCGCATTTCAGAGGTGCCTTGGCCCATAGATATCTGTGCCACAGTAGATAAGCATGTTATGAAGAGACTGGGAAATTGATGTGTTTTTAACAGCCTACACAGTTGAACTGGGTTGAATTATGCCCATCATAGCTTCGTTCTGTTTACACAGTCTCAAGGGAAACTGAGATCTTGGTCTTCAGCTGGAGCTCGCTCCTCAGATTGAGAGAAACAGTAAAAAACACATAATAAAGCTGCAATTTATAGTCTCTGGTTTTGAATTATAAATTCCCTAAAGGGAAGATTGCACATTCTGTGGTTCATGGCACACCGGACTAACCTGTTTCATCCTGTTTCATCCTCGAGGGTGATGGGGTGAAGTGGTGTTTTTTAATCTCAGTTTAAAACTCAGCATCATTCTCTCAAAGGTTTTTCTTTATTTTAGGTTTGTTGAAATGCCTGCCAAAATTTTAGGGTTTTTTCTGCAGGCAAAGATTAAGAGAAAAAGAAAAAACCAAATTCACCTTCAGAAATTAAAAGCTTTCAATATTTTCTTTGCATCTCAAACCCACCCCTACCTTTGCTTCAGACCAAATAAAAGAAATTCCATTTTTCAGTTGCACTATATTGCCAGAAGTAACTAGTTCTGCAAACATTTTTGTAGCTGACCAAAGAAATACATGTTGATGAAATGCATTCCTAAGAGATTTCCTCAATATCACAAGGACGTCTGTAGCACAGTTGAAACAGAACTGTAAAGTGCTGGCTGCAATTCCCACTTGCACTTTTATCAAAAAAAGGCAAAAAAACCCTAAACCACCAATCTCTCATTCCCCTGGATATGAATCATTTGCTTGTTATTTTTGAAGCTTTTCTTATTTCAGCTGTTTTGGAGACTGAATGTCTTTTTACTGAATGAACTTTGCAGATTCAGGTCAGGGTTTTTTTCCAAAGTACTGTTTTCTATTCTCTCAAGTAATACATTCAGACAAGATACAGCCTCTGAAAGTCCTTTTGCAATGTGATTGAAATATTTTTCGTCATTAAAATATTTTGCCTTATAAGTGAAGGAAGTTTCTGGTATGGTTTTGTGTTATATTTATACATTTTACTTGATTTTAGTGTTTGGGATATACAACATTTTCTGCTTTGTTTCTTAGTTTTTCCAAGAAGTAATAAAAGATATGCTTCAGCTTACTCCATCACATCCCAAAAGAAAAATGTCCAGGTACTAATGACCAACACAATTATTCAGACTATCTGCGGTATAAAATATTACAATTGCAGAATCTACTTCCTGGCAATTATTTTGTGCCCATCTTCTGATTGAACAGAAATCAGAAGAATCTGCTCTTATAACAGAGATAACATGACTAGGAAATCTTCATGGATAAACATTTTTACATGCTTTCTAAAAGTATTAATTTCTTTCTATGGACTTTGTGGCAATCTGGATACCTTAGGAGCTGGTTTGGTTTTGATTTGTTTTGATTACTCTGTCATCACCAATGGAAAGTAGAAAGTTAGAAACCAGTTTCACGGTGTTACAATCACATTTGTGTTTCCTCCCTTTCATTAAGAGTTAATAAATGTGAATGTGACTTACCTTTAAGGTTAAAGATAGCAAAGACTGGATGCCTGGACCCCCCCAGTTGCAGCCAAGGGAGCAAGCATAACCAGGGACTGGCTGCCTGTCGCACGCAGACACGAAGGAACACACAGAGGCCAGTATCAGGTCAAAGAGAAAATGAGCAAAAGCCCGGGCCAAATGGCCCACTTCTTTATTTTATACACTTTTAGAAAACCTCATGGATTGGAGGGTGAAATTACCACCCTTCAACCACATAGGTCAAAGGAGAAATCCATCAAATTTCTCTGCCTTAGGAGAAAGAATGAAAACATCTCAGGTCGGTTAGCATAACATGGCTTATGTTTACAGAAAATGCGTGAGAACTCTATTTACAGAATTAAAAACATTGAAGAACTGTGAAAAGCAAGGCAACAGCTGCCCACTTGCTTCAGTAGAAGAGCACAAGGAACGTGAACTATTGAGTTGCCAGCAGGGCAGGTAGGTGCAATACTGGACACCTGGCAGAGGAAAAAACACTGAGGTCCTGATGGGAACTTTATACTGAGAAACATAATGAGAAAAGACTGTATGCACTCTGTTGTTGAGGAATCGTAATTGTACCTCTTGAGGAGAATTAAGCAATTGTTTTTGTTTAAATACAAGAAAAATATAATAAAATAAATTAATGAGGCATTGGAAAGAATCCTATGACTATTAACAATTCTACAAGGAGCCTGCAAAGATGTGTTATGAGCCAATTCCTTAAATAAACTTGTACCAGTGTAAGTTCTGAGAGAGATTGAATGCGGCATCTTAACCCAACCTCTAGTCTATCCCCCAGCCCAGCTCTGCTGCCTTAAGGTGTCCCCTGAGCTTGGGTCTATAAGTGCTCACATTCTAGGATTGCCACAAGACAATGTTGAGACTCATTCTGATCTCATCACCAAGGGGAATTCACTTCCTTGTAAGGAATTTGTTCTGTCCCTGGCACCCCTGCTTCCAGCTGGTTTAACCCTTTCTGCAGGTGGGCTGTCTTAGCCTCCATGTCAGATCATTCCTCAGTCACTAATTGCCACTGCTGAGCAGGTACAATTTTAAATTCCCCTTCACCATGTAAATGCAGCTATCAGGTTTCCAGGCCACTAACTGAGGGAAATAAAGCTGTTTATACTTTCTCAGGTATTGAACAAAAGCTCTGGATGAGCTTCTGCCCTAGTAGTGCAGAGACACATTACTCCACAGAAGAATTTCTGCATCCTTGTGGTCTCTGTCTCCACTGCTTTCTGCATGAGAATGTGTGCAATACTCTGAAAACAAGGGTGACACCACGGCTGGAAAAAGGAGAAGGAAGAAGCGTCCACTTCTCCAGGGAGCTCAGAGTGATGGCCATGCTCTCTTTAGACAGACATGTGTGGCCCATTCACATCACTGTACAGATAGACACACCATGTAAAATACTCATCTGATTCTCAATGGCAGTAGCTACGAGAGTAGCTCAGTAGCCTTGCTTAGCCTTAAATAGAGCACCAATGCCCCATTCAGACTCCAAGAAAAGAGAATTTTTGAGCAGACACTTGAAGCATACTTTTTTCTCAAAAAAAGGGACATAATTTTGGTAGAAATTTTTTTCCCCTCATAAACATGAATATGGGTTCATTCACAAATATGTCCACTCCAGAAAGAATTCCTGCCTGCAACTCACCCCTGAACTACCTCCTTCCTACAATCAATCTGATAGAAAGCAAAGAAGGTGGATGGGCATGCCCAGTTGACTTCCCTGTCAGACTGAAATGATGGCAGACACTGCTTAGGTTTGATCCTAGATGCTGAGCAGGTGGATCACAAGTAGATCATTGCATTAAGCTCCTTCAGAGCTCTTATAGCTCAGTACAACTCTGTATAAAGAGAAATTATCACATATTTTCAAGATGCTGTTCTAAAGATGATACTTATAATAGAAACCCAGTAGTCATGAGAGAAACTACTGAATACCAATAGCTATATGGAACAGTACAAATCCCATAAACTAGGGATTCAACCACGATATCCAATACCTTCCAATGTGACCTGGACTTGTACCATACTCTTGAGGTATGGGAATTAGGGGCTTAATTGTCAAACTTGCTGACTGCCTACTAAGAAGTGCTGAGTATTTGGTATTTACTGACTCCTACAGGAATACAGGCTAACACAGAAATCCATAGAATAGATTTCTGATAATGCCAAATAATTTAACAAAAGATGGTTTCCACCATCTGATCGTACAGAACTTGAGAGATGTCTCTTGAGTTCTGTCTCATTTTGTACTACACAAAGTAAAATGCTTGTGCTAAGTTGATTTTTCAGGTGTGTATGACAAGGGTAGGTGGAATAAAAATATTGTTAAAAGCCATGAACACATTTAATTAACTCCACCATGTCTACACATTTGACTTTAGATCTCAGTCAAAATTTTTGTCAAAATACATAATCCCTTCTCTTTAAATTTAGCCTTATGTTTTGTAATTCCTGCATTAATGTTTTCTTAGCCATTTTTAAAAGAAGATTCTTGAACTGGCCATTGCTTTTTTCGTTGTCTTCTTTTAAAGAGTTTCTTTTTGTATATTTGCCTTGCATGTGTTGCAACAAGTGTCTCCCAATGTCCCACTTCCTTTCTTCCTTTTTTGTCTATGACTATCCTTTAATGCTCATGTTCCGAATTAGATTTTTATAATTATGAAATAGTGATGACTCTCACTTTTTCCGGCCCAAAAGCAGTGAGCTCTGTAGATTGATAAGTTAGCCAAGCCATTGAAACTTAGCTCGCTTGAAACAGTAAGAAAACTTGCTTTGGGTTTAACTTTGATTGATTAATAAGGGAAAGATAAAGAAGTTTTTAATGTAGCTATAATAAAACTCTTACAGGCAAAGTAATGGCTCAGACTAACTTTCTGAAATATTTGTTGTTTCTTTTTCCTGTGGAGACAAGCCAGGGTCTCCGCTTATCCTAAATAAATTCTAAGTGCTTTACCTTTGACATCTGGGTGCTACTTTCAACTGAGTGTGGATTTTTTTCAGATTTTTTTTTACTTTGTCTTTAATTTCAGGGGAGAAAAGCCAGAACTTTTCAGCTGACTGCATTTGTTATGTTAGCAAACATTAAAACACTGGGGCTTCTTTACTGCAACCTGTTAACCAGTCTTTAAAGACGAAATGAACTGTGGTAGAATTAATTCTAGTTTTGTGCTATATTGCACAGCAACTGTAAACAGAACTGTGTTACTGTTTATTGTCTGTTTTGTGTTAAGTGCTTGTTAACATTAGACAATGTGTCACGTGTGCACAGGAACTGCTGATTTACACAGATATAAAAGTGTAGGTTGTTGGAGGACTGCTTTTGCTGTTTTCACTGCTTCCTTCACCTTATTAAAAATATATAAAGTTGCCCCACAGGCTGAAATCTTCATGCAGCTGACACACAGCCCTTTTTGTGAACTGAGAGAAATGGGAATTGCAGGAATGTTTCACCAGCAGAAAATGATCAGGGCTCCCAGGGGCTCAGTTTTGGAATGGCATTCAAACCAGAAAACCACCAGCTGTGACTTAGTAATGTCAAACTTGAGGGGCTCCTTATTGCATCCTCTGCAGCTAAAGGGGCTCTGGCATGACTCTGCTGCCTTGTTCCTGCCACTGTTGGTGGGGGAGACAGCCTCATGAGCTATGACTGAGTAAAAGGTAGTTACCACTTGCAGTCATTGTGGGAGTTTTTGTAAAGGGATAAGGTGTTTTTCTGCATTTCAGAGAGAATTCTAATGTTATTGAAAAGTTCTCAGTTTTCCTTCTAGTTATCTGACAGGTAAAGGCTGAAGGAAAAGCAAGACAAAAACTGAACTATGCTGTTTTATGATATTTCATTAAAAATATGATTTTAGATTAAAAGAGTTTTTTAGTTCTTTGCTATAATACTTTTGTTTAAAAAAGGTTGAAGGAGAAGGAGGGAGGAGTCAGGCAAAAATGGAAAGTATTTATGTGCATAAAGATGTGGAGTTTTCAGGTCAGTAACAGGGTTTTTCACATTCTTTCAAGAAGCTGCAACTTTGAAAATAGATGTTCCGTGGAGAAAATAAACAAGTATTCATTATTGTGCTAAGAAGCCTGGTGTAATTCTATATTAACCCTTTTCTTAAAGCTCTCTGTAATCTACTATAACAGAATAGATATAACATTTTTTAACTTAGATATGGAGGTCCACTTCCCAAATTAGAAGAAAGACTATAGGTAGATGACTAGTTTCTATGACTTTTAATTTCAAAATAATTTATCTGAATTATTCACTGGGGGCTTGATGACTAGAGAAGCCAATTCCCCTTAATCTACCTTCTGTTTACATAAACTGTGGATTTGTCTGCTGAAAAAGAGGAACAGTTCACAAATTCTTTATAAAAGAAAAGGTGATAAACTCATAATGGCTTTCAGTCAGAAAGAGTAGTTTTTCTGTGTTTTTCATAGCCTTTAAATGCAGTTCACAATCCTTATTTCATCACTACTTGTTTCCCATAAGGCTATACCCCTCAGACACCACGATTCAAGTAGAAGTAGGTCTGTGGCAGGAAAGGGAAGAAGAAAGTAAGACAAAAGAAGGAAGTACACCTAGAACTTATAAGATTTACTAATAAAATGTTATCAGGTAAGTAGTTCCAGGTCTCGTGGGGTTGAGTATTAACTGGTATGGTATAATTTTGTTTAGTTTCTTGGTTCACTTTACCTAATGGTCTGCTCCAATAATACAAAAAACACCTCCAGATAAACAAATAAAACACACTGTTATAAAATGAAAAGAGTTAAAATTAATTGTAGGAAAAGAGGAAGTGTCTGGTTTTCAGAAAAAAAGAAAAGAAATGATTTTGCATCCTTCTGGGCAATATAATAGATGCAAAGGTGAAATTTCTCCACAGCCAAGTTCAAGCAACACTTTTAACACTGTATTTATATCAGCAGGTTCCAAGAGCCACTCTTTTCCCGGCTAACAGAGGAAAGGGGAAGATAAGAAAAAAGAAAATGGTCCACACCCCACAAGATACCTTGTTTCTTGCCCTTAATATCACATTGAACTGAATATGAGGATGACTTCTTTGGCACAGCTCATCAGCAGTTGAATACATTAATTTTGCCTCCAAAAAGAGTCTACTCTTTGTCACCCAATCTTTCATGGCTAGGCTTGCTATCTGTGAGTTAGGTCGTTCATCCAAGTTACCATTTCTTTTTGTAGGTGCTGGTTTACAGAAAATGAGAACAGAACATAACTGCTTAGTAAGAAATTTTTGTAAACCTTAATGTTGTTTTTGCTTGTTGTTTTTCCATGACAGAGGTTGGAAGTGTGAGTTTATTCTGAACACCTAATTTTAACTTCTAGTGTAACTTTCATGTTATGGGGTCAATATATTATTGTATGAATGGATTTTTACTCCACTGAAGCAACTCAACACAACTGTAAAAAACACCTTCAAGTATATCAGAGATTTCTTCAGCTCCCCTTCCCTTCCAGCTATCTGATTGTGACCTTCCAATTCCTAAAGGAGGCTACAAGAAAGCTGGAGAGAGAATTTTTATGAGGGCATGTAGTGACAGGACAAAAGGGACCTTCAAACTGAAAGAGAGTAGGTTTAAATTAGCTATCAGGAAGAAATTACCTTGAGGGTTGAGAGGCACTGGAACAGGTTTCCCAGAGAATCACTTTATACCACATCCCTGAAAATGTTCAAAGCCAGGTTGGATGGGGGTCTGAGCATCCCGATCTAGTGGAAGGTGTCCCTGCCCATGGCAGGGGGTTGGAACCAGATGATCTATAAAGTCCCTTCCAGCGCAAGCCTTTCTATGAGTCTGTGATAATCAGATGCTGAGAGTGCCATTCAACGTACTGAATGAAGGTGCCTCAGTTGCAGTTTTCTGTCTATTATCAAGTCCCTGAGGCCCCTTTGCAACTCTCAGACTCAGTCAGCAGTGTCAAGAGGAGACTGGAAATGCCTTAGAAAAAGTTGTGTTCTGGGTGACATCATTCTTGATATTGCAAAATCAAACCTGGAAGCTCTTCCATTGCTTTTCAACCCTTTGTTTAGACTGAAGGTGAGGTAAACAAAATTACTTTTTATAGCCAGGTCCAGCTCTGAAGAGAACATCCTTAAACCTCTTTCTTTTAACAGCCTTAGGACTCCTTTGAACTTATATGACTTATAATATATTTTGGTTGGCACTAACATTGCCACAGGAGAGGCAGGTATATTGTGTACTGCTGTCTCTTGAATCTTTAAGCTCTTGACCATAACAAAATGCCTCAGGGCCAATGTCAGGGCAGGAAACACAGAACTATGCAAAATTCACATCCCAGCTTCACACAGACATTTTGCTGGAATAATTCTTGTCTCATTTCCACCACTAGAGTAACAGAAAGAGTTATATCATCTGCATTATAAAAGCAGTGCACTGTCAAATTTTTTACCTTATTTTTTTTCCTATGGGAAAAGTGATAAACACACTCTGCTTAGCTTTGTTAACCTCATGACACTCAGCTTGTAGTGGTGTTAAACATATCCTTTGGTGATATTTAAGTGCTACTTAGTTTTCTTTTTTTAAAATAATTTTTACTTATTTTACAGTAGATTTTTTTTATCTGAGACAGCATCTCTATTTAAATGTCATACCCCTAGTAACTGCTTGTATTTTACGTTACCTTGAGGATAAAAAAACCCCCTTTCTCTTAAGCAATACATAATTATGTATTACTCACAATGATTGATGGTTTGTTGAGTGCAGGATCATGAAATAGTACTCTGAATATTACAACATAGCAAGTCCCACCAAATCTCAAGGTTTCAGGAGCTGTCACACAGATCAGTCATTTTGTATTATAATCATAAAGGCCTCTCAAAATGATTTAAACAAAAGTAAAAGAAAACACATTCTTCATTTGCAGAGTAGAGGCAACTCGATCACTGTAATTGTGGGAAAAGCAATAAGATATCACAAGGGAAAATAATCTGGAGACAGTTCAAATTTCTTCTACTCATTTGCTGGATGTTTTTTAATGTTATTTGATATAACCTTTAAATCAGAGCAGTTCTATTAAATGAAGTAAAACTGTGCATGCATCAAACCTTTAGGAAGATAACCTTTTCCACATTTCTTCAAAGAGGAGTACTTTGAGCACACAGCAGCTAAAGATGTACGGCTGTACCTTTTCACCTCAGGAGTGTGCCCACAAGGAACAGGATGGCATAATGAGCCAACAGCAAACCTTACCGCTGATCAGCTTAGATCACTGATGTCTCTGCTTTCTGATAACTGCAAAGATCTTCCCAAAGTGTCTAGCTTTGGGACAGAAATAGTTTATTGTGGTGAAGAACTCCCTTCACCCTGTTCCTTCTTCTCCCTCCCCACACCCCCCTCTGCTCCGTATTCACATATTCATGATTATATACTGCAGAAGGGAAAAAAAAATGTTCTGGACAATAGTATTCCTAGACAATGTTGAAGGGTTGGAGAAAGTCTTCTGAGATGCCAAGATGAGAGTCATTTGAAGAACTTAGGAGTTTAGCTCACAGATACCAGATGGGAATTATTTGTATTATTCCTGTGCAAAAACAATCAGAGAGTGATAGGCATCTTATAATTTGATCAAGATGACAGAAAAGACTAGGTAACACTTCATAAAAATATGTAACCAAAGACATACAAAATGGACACTTGCACTACTTTGTTAAGGAAACTTCCCAGTCTGACCATTTCTGAGACTCCCAGGCAGTGACACTCCCAACGCCAGAGACTTTTACTGCTGGGACCGCAGCCCCTTCATACCGGATGGCTCCAGTGATTGACAGGTGCTCTGCTTGACTCCCCACACCCCTCAGTCACACAGCCAGACCAGGTTTCCATACTAGATCCACCCCAGGTTTCCCATAGCAGAGTCTCAGATGTCCAGTTCCATAAAGAAATTTATTCATAGCACATGAACACAGTGCTATGAAACAGCCCCAGCTGTTTTGTACCAACAACGCAACGGCTGGGCTTTTATACCCTCCCAGGGTGCCCACAGGAAATTATGTCTCTTCCTGCGGAGTCCTCCACTCCTGCTGAGTCTCCCAGTGTCCATCCACCTGGCTGCTACCACCTGCCTTGGTGCCCTTTGTTAACCAAAGTGTTTGCAGTTCGCAGCTGCTTGTCTAGAGCTCCCACCCAGAGCTCAACCTGCATCTCAATCTTCATCTTGCAAACCAAGCTACCAGCACTAGATGTATTCCCCAGCATATTGCACAGACAATAGTGTTTAGCAGGCGTGCTTGTGTATGCAACTTAAAACAAGCTAGAACAGTTCACCAAAACTGCTTTCTCTGATTTGCATGCAGAACAGCTATACCACTTAATGAGACTCACTCCCACAGAACTGTAGGAAATGAAAAAGTAAATCAGCCCACTTGACAAGCCCAGAGAATTAAAACTCAAACCTGTTAATATAAAGACAATACTATCATACACTTTAAATTAATATTTTATAAACAAAAATATTGCAACTGGAAACCAGAGCTAGATAAAGCATACCAGTGCTTTTGACTTTTTTGAACAGGAAATGTAAATTCTGAATACATAACTTTTTCTTCCCCATTAGAACATGACAGTTTTGATGGCTCTAGCACAAGATGGAAATAAAATTTAGCCATATTTTTGGCAATGACACAGTTTGCCACACAAAGAAAGTGGTTCAGCCATGGTACAAAGACTTAGAGATGACCTGCTGCAAAAGGGGAAGATCTGCAAGACCTTTATGCTTTCAAATATTTGAAATATTTGGGAGGGAGAAAACCATCATATTAGTCAGTTCCAATCCCAAATTTTTTACTTTTATGACTATTACATAATAAGTGATTAAAAACCATTTTTTTTCATGTGTAATTGTATAGCCCATCATCAGCTGCCGTAAGCAAGCAGTGGACAACAGTCTCTATCTCTTAGAGTGTCCAAGAGCTTTAACTAATGGGAAGGATGCCAGTATAATGGCGATGCTTGTTCTCTAAAGAGCTGGAGAGAGGAATCCTTTGCACTGGAAATTTTTGCTGATTTGAGGGCTCAGTTATCTCCTTCTCTATTCACTCGCACTATGCAAGAGTCTGGGGAAGGAGCTCTGAAGAACAAAGCAGGAAGAGGTGCCTTGAGTTATTTTGTCCACCATCTTTTTCCAGTAGAAAGAATCTTACACTATTGTGGCTCCTTTGATTTGTCAGATGACCTTGAATTAAAACAGAGACACGGTGAGTCTGAGGGAGAAGAGTGTTTCTGACCACGACACAGTGATAGTTTCATATGTTTTGCTTCGTGCAAATTTGCTTGTTTCCATTGCCATTGACACAAATAACATCATCTTTAAGACAGGAAGCAAATCATTGCCACAAGTGTGAGCTGTATTGCAGCAGTGCCCCGCCTTGCAGTGTTATTCACTTTGCTGTGCATTTCACTCCCATGGTTCCCCGATGGCGTTCCTGCAGACAGATGTAGTGGAGCAGCAGGGAGTAGTTGCACACCACACACATCATGGCAGCAAAACACACTCACCTCTCCACCACACTGTTGGTAGACACACTGGAGAAAAGATCCAACACATGATCTACTTCTAGTCCTGGGACTGCTGTACTGTGGCTTGGGGCTACTGAGGGTGGCCAGCAGCAGAGGTAGGTCAATACATGACGGGGTAATTTTGAAATCACTACACAAAAATGGAAAGGCAAAACATCAATTGCAGTGTTCCTATTCAGCTAGTAATGAACAACACCTGCTGGGGATATAATGTGTGTGGTCATTTGCACAAGTGTACTTTCTGCCAAGCACTTACACGTACACTACTTCTTGAATGAAATAAATTTTCTGCTTTATGAAGACGAACTAATTTTTGCTATGGTAGTAAACACTAGAGGATGACGTTATTAGAATTTAGATTAGTGTGCTGGTTTTGGCTGGGATAGAGTTAATTTTCTTCACAGTATCATGAGGCTGTGCTTTGGATTTGTGCTGGAAACAGTGTTCATAATTCAGGCTTTTTTTCTTTACTGCTGACCAGCACTTGCACAGAGCTGAGCCCTTTGCTGCTTCTCATCTCACCCTGCCAGTGAGGAACCTGGGGATTCACAGGCAGTGGGGAGGGGGCAGAGCGGGGACAGCTGACCCCAAATGACCACAGGTACATTCCATACTATATGGCATCATTCTCAGCATATAAAGAGGGGAAGAAGAAAGAAGGAGGGGACATATTTGGAGTGATGGCATTTGTATTCCCAAGTCATTGTTATACATAATGGAGCTGCTTTCCTGGGGATGGCTGAACACCTGTTTGTGCATGGGAAGTTGTGAAGGAATTCCTTGCTTTTCCTTGCTTTCATGTGCAGCTATTGCTTTCCCAATTAAACTGTCTTTATCTCAACACTGTCTTTATCTTTTCGTCTTCTGATCTGTCCCCATCCCACTGTGAGTGAGAGGCTTGTGGGGCTTGGGTGCTGACTGGGGTTAAACGACAGCCGTCAGTCTAAGTTTTTTTTAATTTATGTCAGATTTTTTAGCCATAGTATGGGAAAGAAGAAAGAATTTTGTGTACTGCAAAAAACCCTACAGAGGCTGAATCCATCAAAAACTTTTCAGTAGCTGGTTTGTGAATAATTTTGTATCACAGTATTACAGTCCTTTCAACAGAGATATTTCAGTTAAAACATTATTGCATGTTTTTAATGATTTTCCTGTTAGGAAAAAAAGGCCTGACTTTTTAATCAGGGTGGAATTTCCATTTGAAGCAACAACCACTGTGTGCAAGGAAAAATCTTACTTTGCTCTGCAGCTGAATACAAAATAAACTATTTAAAAATAACATAAGGTAGCTGATTGTAAATCTTTATTTATATATTGACAGTACTCTGAAGACATTGCAAGTTATAAGTCCTTCAAATATGAATAGGCTTTCCCCTGATACAAAATGGATGAGGAAGCAAAATTAAGACAATAGCAATGGTCTTCTGAGCACGCTAGTCACATGGATCATTTTATTGGGACCAGCATTCTCATAATTTCTAAATCACTCACATAAATTTTAAATCTACCATTGCAATTATTTTCAAAGCAATCACATCAGTTTTAAATCTACTGTCACAAATAACATGATTTCTTGTGAGTTTCAAAAATCACCTTGATCTGGCTGCTTAGCATTTGTCTCAGGCATGTCTCATATTTTCAGCTCAGGACTTTAACAAAATAAAAATTTTTACATGCATATTTCCTGCCTTTCCTACTTTCCATCAGTCCTCTATCACCATCAGAGGCAATTCAAATGAAAACACTGTCTTATTTTTCAGGACATTTGATAGTTCTATACTTCTCTCCATCTTTCTCCTCATGAAGGTTGCCTAACAGGGTGTTATTGTTTTCTGTCATTTGACTGAAATAGCTCTTTATAGGTACCATTCCCAGGAGATGATTTTCCTGATAATATACAAATATTAGTATTCAAAGCACCTTTTAGTTCTGCCCTCACTTAATATTGATGAACACAGAGCAAGAGCCAATGAGTAGTGCTCATATTACTTGGTGGATCTGTTATGTTCTTCATTTCTTGTGACATTTCTCCAAATTGCTTCATGACCATAAAAGAATCCTGGAGACAGGACACGTTTTCTGATAGTGTGAGAATATGTTACAAATCCATTTTGAAATCCATGCATTTTTTATTTGTCATGGCAACAGCTAAATAACTTACTTTATGGTAACAACCCAACAATCTTCTACAAATTCTAAACCGTTACTAACCCAAATCATTGGTATTTCAAATTTGCAGTGTGTGCTCCAATTCAACAAGATAGTTAAACACATGAATAGTTTTATACACTTGAGCAGTTCCTGCTGAACAGATTAAAATAATTTTGCAGTATTTGATTGCTTAAATATCTTTATGAATTGGAGTCAAAATTTACTGCTGAAGCATATATGCTTTTCATAGAAATGCCTGTCTTTTAAAACTGTATTTTTAAATGAAAAATTATGGGTTGTGACTCCAACCTGGTACTTGTGTTTGGACCAAATTCTTTGGAATTAAAGCTGGTGCTTCTCCCACTCTGTGCCATTGTGTTTAAAATACTGCGATTATTTTCTCTTAAAATTACATCAGCGATACAAATACTGAGATTTTAAATCACTAAAGATAGTCTTCACAGGTATAACTAAACAGGTTAGATAATTTGCTGTTTACTTCCTGATCAAATGGTCTCTTTTAATGATACCTTTTAATCAGCAAACATAAGGAGTAATCAAGGGAAATATGTATGTGATAGAGCAAGCAAAAAGCAGCAGGTTTTTTTTCACACTGGAGTGTGAAAAAGAGTAAAAGACAATAAAAGATGTTTATTAGGAATGTGCTCCAGCAGTTTCTCCTCATTGCCTACTAACAACAAAAATCCAGATCTTGTAATAATATATAAAGCAAACTTTGTCTTATTCTAAAACATTCTGAATTAGTAAAATTCTGTGTTTAACTAATTCTGCTCTAAATTCCTTCATACGAAAATTTTGGAGAAAAAGTTTCTCTTTAGCCTTTGAGACATCTTGTGTCATTCTTTACAGCACCTTGGCACAACAGCAACCAATTCTGCAACTGCAATTTGGTAGCTTCCTAAGAACTAATTTTTCATGTCCCATGAAATATAGGAGAATACTGGCAATTCTAGTTCACATTAGACGAGATAAGGATGTTGCACGCGGACACGAAAGGAATTCAAGACACTCGTTCTGAGAGAGAGAGAGAAAACTCACCGGAAGCCGGAAAGCTTCTTGGCTGGGGCGTCTCGTTTATTTTATAGACCTTTAGAAAACCTTACTGATTGGATAGTGAAATTACCACCCTTCAAATACATAGGTCCAAGGAGAGATCTGTCAAATGTCTCCGCCTTGAGAGAAGGAATCAAAACATCTTAGCAGTTAGACATAACATGGCTTATGTTTATAGAACAGAGTATGAGAACTTCGTCTACAAAATTAAAAACATTGAAGAATTGTGAAAAACAAGGCAACATAAGGATATTTTTAGTTTTTCAGTGACCTAGTCCTTAAAATAAATAAAAAACTATGAACCAAACAAGAGAAGAAAGGGAAAAAAAAAAGAGGGCTGGAGAAGCCCCATACTCATGGAATATTTCTTTTTGCAGATGCAAAGAGAAATTTCAGCCTATTATTGAAATCTATTTCCCATTGGCATTTCTTGTCAAAATTCATATGTTTCTATAAACAGAGGAGAAAACAGAAGTTTTGATTGATAGGAAATTGCCAACTACTTCTAACTACAATACTTTTACAGAAGCAGTGAAAGTAAAGGAATTATATGCCTCATTCTGAGATCAGAAGTGTTTCATACTCAAATACATTTTATGCCGTTGTCAAACAGTATTATGGAAATAAATAAAAGTTTGACTGGCAAGCTGAATATTTATAGCATTTTTCCCCCTCTTATTTACACTACTTTCCACGTATGAATTTGGCTACTGTGAGGTCAGAGATACATGCTTTCCTTTGTGGCTGACCTTGAGCTGTGAAATTATGTGTGTTAGTTTAAGACAGCCCAGTTTTAGTGGGTGGGAGAAAAGCTGCTCAAAACTTCTATGTCCAGCACAAAGCCAATTGTTGAAGGCTCTGACGATGGGCAGGTTACCAGCCCAATTAGACAAGTTGGTAACGCCTCTGTGATGACATATTTAAGAAAGGCAAAACCACAGGAAGCTCTCTTTTCTTTCCTGGAGGGGTGGCGAGGCGGCCACCAGGGCCCATTCTAGTGGGGGCTGCTGGGGGCCATGCTGCTGGGGCCTTCCAGAGGCCAGGACTGCATGGCCGGAGCCCTCCTGAGGCCGGACCTCTCAGCCGGGGCCCTCCTGGGGCTGGAGCTGCCTGTGTGGTGCCAGCAGGGACCACGTGGCCAGCAGTGAGAGACAAGGTGAGCAATTCCGGAGCCCGGACTAAAGCAACCTCTCAGCTGCAACTTACAACTCACTTTCTTCTAAGTCAGAGAAAAAGGAAAAGTGAGGACACGTGAGGAAAACCAACATGGCGGCACTGAGATCAGTGAAAATAAAGGAGAGGGAGCAGGTGCTTCAAGCATCGGAACTGAGATTCTCTTGAAAGCTGTGGTGAGGACTATAACACAACAAACTCTTTCCCTGTAATTCATGAGGTGTGGGTGGGGATGAAGAGATCCACGTGCAGCCCTGGAACAAGGGTACTCACACTGGAGCGCATGGATGCTGAAAAGTTGTAATCTAGTGAGGAACTTGGACAGAGAGAGATGATCCTTGCTTTTAGAGGAAGAGAGCCCTTGCTTCCAAACTAGAACAGCTCATCCTTAAAAGACTAAACCCCATGAACTAAAATGATCCCCGCTAGGCAGTTGAGGGAAAACTGTTTGGACCGTGGGAGGGACCCATGTTGCACCAGGTTCGAGCAGGACTGCTGCTTGTGGGAATTAAAACTACGCTAGAAAATTTTGCAGAGAACAATCTCCCATGAGAAGGATCCCACGGCACAGCAGAAAAACTTTGTTCCTTAAACATACTGAAGAAAGATTTTTAAGAAGTGAAATACTGACCAAAACCCCATGTTTTGTTTCCTTATGTGGTTGGTAAAAAAAGAGAGGGACTGAGACAGAAAGGTGTTCTGAAGATTTGCTTTGGTTCTCATTACCCTTTTTACTTTTAATTCTGTTAATAATAAATCTTTATACTGTTTAATTTTTGAACCTGTTTTGACTTGAAATGTTTTTCTCCTAATCCTTATCTCAACTCATGAAGATTTCTTGTTAATTTCCCCTCCTCTGCTCAACTATAGCAGAAGAAAATAAGTGCATGTTTTTTTCGTGGGTGCTTGGCAGTTAGCCATTGTCAAACAATGACATTATGGATGGTTGGAAAAGAACAGCAAAACGGAGCCAGAAATAATGCAAGGGACGCAAAAAACCCCCTCACAGGTATTTGGAAAATAGGAGTTCTGTGATATTATGAAAAGAGAGTACACAGGAGGATAGTAAAAAGGAAAGCATTTTTCAAGTGCCTTATAGGTATCAAACTTGATTTTAACTGGTATAAGCTGAAGTAGCACAAGTGGCAAGACAGGCTCATAGTTCATGTATTTGAACACAACAAATGTCAGGCTATCAAAACACAATGCAAGCAAGGAAAAAATGGTAACTGTTCACAGTATCATTGATATAGAGACTTACATAAACTGCCAAATCCTGAGACAAACTGTAACAAGCAAAACTATAGATTTAATGTTCAGTTGTCTGTCATCTGGTAAAAATCACAGAAACCTAGGAAGTGATTCCTGGATAAATTAGATCCTTAAAAATAAGGCCTAAGACTACAAACCCCTCATCTTTTCATTTGGGACATTTTTTCTGCCAAGAAAACAGGGATTTTACTGAGTGTCACTGGGTAAGTTTCTGCCTGCTCAGGCTCCAGAGAAAACTTATCCAATTTGCTTCTTATGTAGATTAAAACAAGAAGTGAGGATGTGAAGTGCTGGGGGAAGGGGTGGAGTGAAGGTGTGTTCTGAACATTCTGGAATTGAAAAAAAATTAGGAATGTTTATGCTAAACTGGACTAAAAATCTGTTTAGGCCACTATCTCCAGCAGGCACTGATGCCATATGTCAAGGGAAAAGCAGAATAGGACAAGCTTATAGTAACATTCTTCCATTTTGTTTTCCCAGCCTCCAAGAGTTCATAGCTCAGGGATTTCCAAACCCAGGTGTGGTATCTTCGTATGTAAGAAAATGAAAGCAGCTAAACTAATGAGATATCTGAGCAATGAACCCTCTCCCTAAAGAATCCCAAAGCAGTTGTGATTAAGGTAGAAGAGATTTAGCACGTGTGTTTTTTCTATGGATAATGTCCTGAATGTCTGCACTGCTGCCATTTTAAATTTAGTTCAGGTGTCTTTACACTACATTTACAAGAGTAACTTCAGGGAAGATGCATTTCAACTATATGACAATCACAGATACAGACTACACAATTTGCAGTGCTTCACTATTCTAAAATATACTCAAAGTGGGAAAAAAAAATTGAAACATCATCTTGCTTCCAGGAGAAAAATGACAGCAACATGTATTTTGTGCAGTCGAAAACTGGTTTTCTGAGTTTGTTTCTCTGGTGAATGACCAATTATTTTCAAAATTCTTCTCAGGATAATATTTTGTCTGGACTTTTATGACAATGTTTGCTTAAATTATGATAAAATAGAGAAAACTGTTTTCTATCTACAGAGTATGTAAGACACATATGTAACTTTGGAACGCTCACCTCAAGAATAAGGAAAAATTAAAAGAGAAAAAAAAAGAAAACCAGAAATACATATAGAATAGATTTCATCAACATTATACTAGACTTGGGATATAACATACAGCTGTTTTGTAACTACTGCTTTTCTTAATTCATGCCTGTGTCACTGGTTACAAGAGGATATATTTTTTTTTTTCATGTAAGAAGCAGTTCATTATGATCTATAGGAATGAGATAAAGATGGTGAGTTTTTGGCTTTTAAAAAAAAAAGTTTTTAGAATCATAGAATGGTTTGGGTTGGAAATGTTCCTGAAGATTATCTTTTTCCAACCTCCCTGGCATTGCTTAAAGCCCCATCCAATCTGGACTTGAACATTTCCAGGGATGGGAAATCCAGCTTCTCTGAGCAACCTGTTCCAGTGCCTCACCACTCTTGCAGTAAAGAATTTCTTCTGAATATCTAATTGAAACCTACTCTCTTTCAGTTCAAATCCATTACTGCTGTCCTATCACTGCAAGACCTTGTAGAAGGTCCCTCTCTATCTTGACCTGCTGGACACACTTCTTTTGATGCAGCCCAGAACAGAGTGGACTTTCTGGGCTGCCAGGTCATACTGCAGTGCATCTTGAGTTTCTCATCAACAAACACCCTGATTTATTTTGTGCATTTATTCCTGATAGAAAGTATTCTCAATAGTTAATATGAAGTAGAAGCACAGTTTATATTCTTGATATACCTTATGACTTTTTCAGCCAAACCATTCAAACATTAAGGATGGTTATACAACAAAAAGGAAAAGCTTTAGCAAAAAGTCCAAAATAGAGATCACGAAAACTCAACAATGCTCAGGCAGAAAACTTTAGCTTTCTCTGACTCACAGTAGCTGTGAATCCTCTATCTGAACAACAGAAAATAACATTATCAGAACCTTACACATTGCAATAGAAGATTTCTCTGAAACTCTGTCTTGATTATGATGTTGTTATTTCTCTATCATACAACCAGCAGATACACGGTGCATTTCACCTGTTCAGAATAGTGTTCTATGTTCTTTTCTCTGAAAGAACCTTAATACTCTTTTGTGGTATTTCCTTTCCTTCTGTTAAATGATTTAGAGGCTGACTTCAATAAAGTCATTAAACATTTCTTTTCTAAAAGAAGGTGGACTGGTTTAGTGTTTTTATGGTATGTAGGTATCATTGATTCTAGCATATTCTGAAGATTCTAAGGCAAGAGTATATAGAAGGAGGTTGATGCAATTGCCTTGCTTTTATTTACTATTAGGTAATCTAAGTTGCAGAAATGCAAGCTGATTAGCCAAATTATTCATAAGGACAACACTCTCATTCCCTTCAATAGTGTGCATGGAAGCGATAAAACAAGCTAACACTTGTGTAACTTTATATAGCCTGGCCAACTAAAAGAAAACGCTCTTGGCAGCAGGTGGTGGATGCAATGAGGATGTAACAATGAACATAAAGAGAATTGCTGAGCAACAATTAGTAAGAAAAGTACAGTTTCTCCATTTGGTACTTTTTTACTTATGCAACCACATATAGGGAAGTCATTATCATACCAACAGTCATGTATTTCTTTCCTGAAGATAAAACAAGGATATCTGAAATTTTGCATACAAAGATTTCTCTTTTTATTAGAATGTAGATAGGAAAAGGCAAATACGTGAGTGCATATTCTGGAGAAAAGTTATATTGCACAGGTGATGAAATGTTAAGGAAAATGCATTTTCATTTTCCTGTTTAGGAGAGTGATTCTGTGATATGCCTATGTAAAACAGTCTCATTAACCAGTCTGAATATTTGATGGGAAAACCTAGTTAGCTGAAGTCTAGATCCAGAAATTGAGAGTTAGGCATAGTTGTACAAAATTCTGCAGGACTAGGGACAGAGTAGCTTGAATACACAACAATATTTCCATGTTGTATTATCTGACTCTGATCATAGCAAAAGCCCTAAACCTGAGAGTTTGCCAGACTTTGTTTCCTGTTGTTTTCAAAGACATAATCACTGACTGTGCATCTCCACTTATATGGATTTCCAGTGCTGTGCATAAACATGGTGGGATTGCTTTAACTTGCAAACAGCATCAATGTGAAAGAAATATGACAACACAATACAACTGATCCTTGTTTTATTTTACAGAGTGATTATGTAAGGTGTAGTCCGCAGCCACATGGTACCTGTTAAACATTTAATCTTGTTAAGTTGTGAAAAGTTGGCATGACACTTAAACATAACCCATCCCCATCTGTATTAATTTCAAAGCTGAGATCAGTTTTTTATCAGTCTGCAGCCACTGCATTGCCTAAGCTTTCTTAATGATCCTGATTTCTTATGGTAACATGCCCAGTTATGGTTCCACACAGGACACCTATAAATATTCAGCTGAAGACTAAATGGGTGAAAATTGTGCATGGAGGAACTGCAGGGTGTAAATTAGGTATGGTAAAATGCCTAAACTTACACCCTCTGAGTTTCTGCAATAGTTTATTTCCAGATGGATTTCTGGATATTCCTAGACATAAAGGATGAGTGTAAGAACTTGAAAACTTAATTAAGCTCAAGTTGGTATGCAATTGTCTGTCTTATGCAGAAGCAACAAATTGTCCCTGATGGCCAAAAGTCAGCTTGCTACACTACTGCATCTGACAAAACAATGTAAAGGACAAGGGAGTGAGTGTGTGGCGTAATCAAGCAGGGTAGAAACACTGAACTTGTTAATTCTTAAATAGAAACCAGTATCCATATCTGCTACAGGTTGTCATTTATCCTTTCTCATCTATGACAGCTAGTCTAACATTTTAGCAAGTAATTTCTATTTATCACAAGTTCTGACCCCAGACAGAAATATGGACTTTTCCTCAAAAGAGAGTAAGAAGCACAAAAGTAATCCAGTCATTTTGCCCATACATACTGTTCTCATGACATCTATGTCATAGTCCTTGTCAGCTTTGCAGAAAAGCGATGTGATTCTGCTTACAGGCTCCTATTTAATAACACCTCATTTAGGGGAAAAAAAAAAAGAAAGTACTATGTAGGAGGACTAGTGAAATTTCTAGTGATATTTTGCTATAATAGAAGCCAAGTAAAACAGCAAAGTTAGAAAGGATGTGTGATATGTCATCTCCCTTTTTACTATTTCACTGGAGTCTTGTACACGAATAGAAGGAAACTAGAAGCAGGGCCAAACGTTCCTGAACTGCATCCTCATTTCCCCGAGAACTGGAAACATCTTTGTATTTCAAAGACTTTTCAGTAGATTTCTTTTTAGATTTCTTCTTAGATTTTCCCCACATGACCTTAATTGTATTTTCACAAGGACTGTTCCTGTTTTCCATGACTCTTCATGGCTTTAAGTACTTGTGTGTATAATGGTCATTATACACATATTATATCACTTACTCCACCATTTGTTGTCAGTTCATCTCTTCTCTTGGGTTTGAATTATGCACTTCAGATATAGGGCCAGGGTACCTCACCTATACTCAATATCTATTGGACAAGGATTCTTACTAGAATTTAGTGATCAAGTCTTCTGTTTAGTTTGCAACAGTTAACTTGCTATCCAGATGTGAAGGAGAAAAGGTTTCTCACTTGGGTTTTCTTGGTTCACTGTCACAGTACCTCATTATATTCCTGTAAGAAATCCTTGTGCTCTTGTAAAGGAAGGTTTTCCTTAAAGGTTAAATGTCCCTTTTCCTGACAGATTTTCTGTAAGTATAATGTTACAGTGGCTTAATGATTCTAGTTCAGCTTTGCAACGGGGAAAGCTTAGATAGGTGTCTCAAGAGAAAAATCCTCTAAAAATATGCTTGCAGAAATGTACTAAGTGTTGAAAATTGGTTAAATTACTTGCAGTAGGTGGGGCCACATAAATCTGTTTGCTTCTTTTCCAAATTCTATGACTAATATTCACCTTCATAAAAGTTATTTTTGCTTTGGGAGCCACTGCCTTTCATCTTTACTTCTTCTGGCACTTTATAAGCACTTAGTAGTAAATCATCTGGACCCAGCTACCTGATCTCATGTATTGGTTCATCAACTTCTTCCTTTGCAATGTTAAATCATTTGTAAAGTTAAATTTTAAAAAATGAGGGAAATTATGCTGAATTCATGAACACATAACTAAATTAACTCCAAGAAAGTAATTCAGCTGGCAAAGGTGAGTGATATATATTTATTTTAAATTGGTTTTGTCAGAATATTCGATTAAATTAAATAAAAAAGTTACAATTTAATGACATGATTTCATTCCGTCTATTTAAAAGGCTTGATTCATTAATTATTTAAAGCAGAGATTATCTAGCTTGAAATGAATGTACAATTAAATCTATCTCTAAGTTGATTTGTATTATGCACTGCAAAATTCATGGCTGGCTAAATATGTTGTTTATTATTTTGAATGGGCTGCAGCCAGATGTGTCAGGAACCTGTAACAAACCCATTGAAAAAAACACTGTTTCCTCACCTCCCAAAACCTTATGAAAGCAAAACTTAACCTCTGGCATGGCATTTTCCAGGTTTGGAGACATTCTTATTAAAGAACTGGGCAACCTGGGGGCAGAGTTTGGCCCATTGTCTTTGCACTTCCTACCTGCTGCCCATTAAGTGTACAATTAAGCTGTCAGTGGCTTTTATTTTGCAAATGTGCATTCATCCAATATGTGAAGGGGGAGGGGAAGCCTCAGACCATTCTTCTTAGTCTTCAATTTTCCCATTAGGATGTACTCAGAAAGGAAATTAAATTGGTGTTGTGCTGATGATTTATTGCAGGAAGGAACACAGTTTACACAGAGAAAAGTGCAATTTTAATTTTACACAGTTCACTAATAGCATATTTATATGTTCTGCCTATAGGTATTGCAGTAAAGATGACTGTGGTTTTGTCTTCTAATAAGGGGAAACCATAAAGCTTATTTTCACTTTTAATATATAATTTTAATGTATTTTCTGCAAAATGAATAGGCATTTTCTAATTACTTTGTATTATTAATTCAAAGAAATAGACACTTTTAAAAACTTAGGGGCTATTTGCATATGACACTGAGATATATCTAACCATATCTTAAAATATACTGGCACACATGGGCACAATTACAGTAAGAGTTCAAAATGTTTATTATGCATTTTTAAATCACATAAGTAGCTTTCCAAAGTCACCTAAATGACGTTGCCTGCAATCAACCCTCTGGAGCTGGTAAGTTAGGAACTCCTGCTGTTCATGGTAATGTATTTTGCATTATTATCTCACTTCGGATGATGCCGATTTGTGAATCAAAATGTTAATTAATTAGATAAACAATATACACCACTGACTTGTATGAGACTTGTGTAATCTCTATGTCATGCTACCACCCACTTATTTAACCCACTCCGGGTTAAAAATACAGTATTTTCTTTAGGATGGGACAGAAACATGCTGTTGCCAGGAGCTGTTATCTAGGAGATATAGAAGGTCTAAATGCCCTGTTACAATTTAAATATAACCAAAATTAATTCTTTTTTTTATTAGCTGAGAAGTTATTGCACTGTCTTGTGTGAGACAACTCTGCATGAATCTTGTGGAAGGGATTTGATATTTCCTCTTTTTGTATTATATCCTTAGTAATTTGGAGTTAACTTTACTAGATAGCATATGATAGCATATGCTATTTGATTTGGGACACTGTGTGCTTTTTTCCAGAGTCTATTCTACTTCTGATTCCAGATGCTTAAATTTATCCTCTATAGAAAGGGAAGAGAAAAGTACTTGCATAGTTAGTAAGACTTTGCTAGTTCACATTTTCAGAAAAGAAAGCACTTAGAATTACATATAATGATTTCTGGAAGAATGGGATGTAATTATTCCTTCACTCCAAAAGACATTGCAAGGTCTTGAATCAATACTATCTAAACCATTTTTTTTCTGATGAGCTAATCTGTCTGCTACCAGGTTGGTCACATCTAGTGTTGTAAAAGATACAAAGGATCAATAAAAGGACAAAATTCCAAAAATACAGACTTCAAAAGTATAATATATATATGCATAAAAAATATCACATGGCACTATAACTTTAGTGGAATTCTTATATACACAATCATTTGGCAAAGTAAAGGGATATTAGAGCTGGTTATCCAGCTCTTCATTTTAAATTTTGCTTGCCAAAAAATATCTTCTGTAATAGTGGGGGTGGTTTTTTTCTTCTCTAAAAATAACATGACATAATGAAAGAAAAGTACCTATTGGTTTTGGAGATGTTTCTTCAGCCATTTTTTTTCCATTATTGATTATTCATTCTTGATGACAAAATGGGAAAAGAAAAAAGAAAAAAGAAAAGAAGGAAAAAAAAAAGAAGAAAAAAAAAAGAAGAAAAAAAGTGGAGAGGAGAAGCAAAATTCTTCCGTTCCCTGCATCTGAATGCATAAACTTCTCCAAACCAGTTAGTGTGATGTTTTCAAAATCTCTGCAATCACATCACTTAAATATTTTTTCTCTTATTTCCTTTTGATTTGCTGTTTATGTCACTATTCTGTACAGAAGTGGATGAAAGGCCTTATGAATAGACAGGTAGAAGACCAATTTCTAATGAAGATGGATGTGTTGTTACTGCTGTGTAGCAGAGCATTAAACTTTCTGACACAGGTTGAAGTCACCACATTACACAGAGCATAAAGATGTGCAGTGATGGGCAGAAAAAGGTAAGTAAAACAAGATCTGATTAAACACTGAAGAATACTATTGTGATATATGCATTTGAATACTGAATGAAACAGCACAACCTTGGAATATTTTCTTTAATTTTGGTCTACTATATCCCTTCTGGTTTATATTAGTTACTCAGGTGTGGTATTTCTCTAATACTCTCTAATATTACTCAATTTGCCTTGGCATTTTGCCCATTTACTATGATTTACTACTGCATAAATAGAGCAATAAGGCTGAAATATTGGGAGTTTTAATAAATACGTATTTTATTTTAATAGTGCTTTTTACTGAGCTAGCTAGTTTTTATGGTTACAAGTGTTCTTATTTAGCTGAAAAACCAATCCTCCTTGCATTTAAACAGCTCAGGCTTTGCAATATATTCAGGAAGATCTGTCTTAAAGTCATACGAATCATTATTATTCTTAGTTTAAATAGATTGCTCCAAGTTGGCAAAATCACTTCCAGAGTTTTCTTTGCTGGGTTGGTCTTCCGGTAAAAACCCAAACAGGAGGAGCAGGGGACCTTGGAAGAGGAGAGATGCTGTCTGCTACATAAGCAATAAAACATTAATAGGAGGGAATCTGGAGAAGATGAGGAAAACAACACTAGGAAGCAAGACTGAGAATCAATGATAGGTAAGGAGAAAGATTTTGAAGATAAATAAGCAATTAATTATGAGAACAGTGGGAGCTATCTTCTAGTTTAATGCTGATTTTTAACCTCAGCTATTGTAGAGCAAGAATGCAGCACATACTCACTTACAGTCTTAAGGGATCTGCTTGAGACCAGATGGTTGCCCAAATCTTTATTTGTTAATCAATCAGAAAAAAAATAAAGTTACAAGCCACTAAAGTAACAGTATGTTTTATTAGATTTCACAGAAAAAAATTGTCACACATGACTTCATGTTGCTTCTATTTTTAGTGTTTTGCTTACAGAAATTAAAATAAAATCACTTGCTCCATAAATAGATGTTACAGACTGCTTTGTGGAACTCACATTTTTCAAAGTCATGAAGAAAGCTGAAAAAAACATTAATATTCATATTGAGAGACCACATTTTTTTTCAAGAATGGCCTTTCTTCTATCCTCTTTTTTTCTGTGAACGTACACATTTTCTCCTTTTCTCTCTCTGAAGTACTTGTGAAAATCTAATAAAGGCTGCCACGTGGTATTCCAGAACGTTTTATAGACACCACAAAGTGAGACAATACTATGTTATGCAAATGCCCGCTGCCCTCCATAGGTATTTCAGGAATGATGATTTATTTCTTCCTGAAGCTGAGAAGAAAGGAGGCATGTGAGTGGCATGTGCATAGCTGTGAATTCCACCCCAGTTAAGGGGTACCTTATTGCTCCCACTGCGCATTATGGTTGTCATTAAATGACTGCACATCTCCACGCTGAACCAGGGGTAATGTTCTCCCCAGCAAGCAGGCTGTATGTTTTCTTGGTTTTGTGTATCAAGAAACTCAGGGATTTTTGTTTTAAGTCTTTCATAAGAGTTGAGAGATTTTAACCTCTGCTTTAGCTCAAATTGGAAGCAAATTTAACCTTATATCTACAGAGACAAACCTTTTATCCAATACAGAAGAAAAAAGTCCTGGCACAGAAATCAAGCATGATTTTCCAATATTCCTTCTTCTCCTTGCTAAAAGCTGGATTCCCACATTCATGGTTATAATTACAATGCATTAGCATCTCGTCGAATCCTTTCTATTCTTGCAAGATGTTTTGGGGGCTTAGGGGGAACCAACCTATTGCACGATTTGTACAGTGCACGGAAAGTTTTTGTTAGTATTTCTTGTGGAGTTAACGACACAGAAGTTACATAATAGACCATTGCTCACCAAAGACTGTTGAGTCTTCATTTATCAGTCCATGTGGAAGTCTGTCCCTTGCAAGCAACTGCTGTCAATTCTTGGACTTCTTTCAGACCTTTGTGCAGGTTCTCCACACATCAAAAATTTCTGTGGCTTTCCCTATTTTCACTTATATTTTCAAGCTTCCTCTAAAATTTGTAATTTTAAGTGGACTCTCTGTATGTCTAGTAATTGCCACTGCATTCAAGTTTCAGCTTTTTTTTTTTTTTTTTTTTCTGGTCTACTAGTGTTTGGAAGTCTGTAGTACCTTTGAGCAGCAAATCACTTCTGTTGTGGCAGATATTTCTGCTTAGTTAAGGCATACATACCTACATGACCAAACTCCGTCTTTGCTTTGGTTTGGAACTACGTGAGCCAAGGTCTTTTAGGAGGACGATAACCATGCCAGCACAAAGTTTTACTCATAGAAATAAGTTCTTACGTGTAGTTAATTTGTTGCTATTGTAACATTTTTGCACTTTCAATAAGCATTTTTGTGCCCAGTGGATCTTATTTGTCTCTCAGCCTACTCAGAGCAATGTTAACAGCAGTTTGCAATTCATCTATTATATAGTTATCCTCCATCATTAGTGCGCGGCTACCTATGCCGAAGGTGCCAAACAATGAAAGATAAAATGTGTGGGTGGCTTGTTTTGTGGCTGTGCACAGTCCTTCACAAAATCACTGCCTTGCACAGTGTTTGTTCAACACTTTCTTCATAAACAATATCTTTTCTTTATATTTTCAAATATATTAAAGTGATCAGCTGATTTTTATAGAAGCTCTAGAGATTACTTCAGTTGTGATGATCTGCATCAGGCATGAGAGGTCTACCTACCACTGCTCTTTTTGTTCAAAGTAAGGGAAGAAAAAAGAGGCAGCTGCTCAACTTAATTTGCTATATCATAAGGTAGTTATCTAAAAGAGGCCAGGTGACCCCAGAATTGTTTCTCTCATTTATTAAAACACAAATTCTAAGAAGCTGGCTCAGAGAGAAATCTATTCCACAGCTATCTAGCATGAGGTAGCCCAAACTTCCTTGGGCTGGGAGTATTAGGTTTCATACATTTTTGGCAAGGTACTCTTTTGTACATACAGCAAATATTTTCAGGTAAACAAATGTTCTGTTATTTGATTACTTTTTAATGATTTTTTCTTTTCCTTAGGAGTTTGAACTTGACTTATTCACCTTAATTTTTTCCCCTTACTTATTTTCCTTTTCTGGTATTTCCTTGTGTTGGTCTCTTGTCATGACACCCATACATAGAAATTTTTGAAAGTAGTCCATTATCATTGTATGATTTGGCCATGTCTTAGAGGACTTCCTTTTTGTGACTTAATTCTGTTAATTTTAATTCAGTTTCTTCCACTTTTCCTGTTTTGTTTAGGTTTTTCCTACTATAATGTAAATTCTTGAATTCTTTTTAATACTGTTTCAGCCCTATTGCTGTGTAATTGTGGTCAATATTATGCTAATCCTATTTGACATTTTTGTCACCCATTCTTTCCTCTAAAGTGAACATCGACTGTTTTTAACTAAGTTTCCTTCATGATCCAGCACATAGGTCATCATCCTAATTCTATCCAATATGCTCTGACACATCATTTCATTTTTCCCTTCTGCTGCATTTTGGATCTGTTTTTTTGTCATTCCATATTTGTCCTGATGTTAATTCCTTACCCACTCTTACCCACATACAGAAACAGTAAAGACATCATATTTACGACTCTCTGGGATTTCCTTTCTTTCCTTTTGCAACAACAACAACAAGGTGGTAGTTAGTTTTCACTGGGGCAACCTAACAGATTTTGCCAATAAAATGGCTTTTTACTCTCCAGGTTTCTTCTCTGCCATTAAAAAGCAATGAATTTAGAACCAATAAAAGCAAATGCTCTTTACTAAGCATATAATCAACCTGTGAAATTCACCCTCACAGGAGGCCATAAAGTCAAATACCCTGGTTGAATGTTAAAAAGAAGTGGGCTAATTATATGAACACTAACAACATTTGTAGCTATGCATGCCAAAATTAATAATAAGGGTAAACCAAATATCATGCTTCAGGGCATAAATTGATTAGCTGCAGGTGTCAGGATGGATTCTTACTCCACAGAAATTTGTGCAATTGCTAAGAGGTTTTTTTAAGAGGATATGAAGCAGCGTTGAAGGGGGTTGGTTGCATTTTGGGATGGGTTTTTTGATCTTGTTTTTGTGGGGTTTCTTCATTTGTTTGGTTTTAATTTGGTTTCATCTTCTCTTAATGACTTCATATTGTTTTCATTCAATGTAAGAACCTTGTAGGAAATGGTAAGGTAAAGCAGCCCCTACTTCCTCAGAGACTTAATTGAGGAAAGAGACTTTCTTGTACTTTTTCTCTACGAAGGCAGAGAAAGGAGTTCCCTATTAATGAACTGCCATGGTATCTTTCTTCAGATCTGCCTTTTACACTCCTCTATATGTTGGTGCCACTCACAGTGATTAAGCAAGTGATGTGCAGCACATCAGCATTTTTATATTTCCCAGCTTTGATAATCTCTCAGTTGTCTTTACTCTAGTTTTACTTCATCTTCTGCCTTTGTAAGGCTTTGGGGTGGGTTTTTTTTTAAGACTGGGCTTGTGTTATTGTTGTGTGTGAATGCAGTAAGTACCAAACTAGAGTCCTGATTATGCTGAGCTAATATCCTAATTATGATAAGAGATGAAATCCAAAGCACTCAATGCTATATTGTGGATCTTTGTAGAAACCTTTTGGCTAATTATTCCTTTCCTTGGAATACTGCAGTATCTAAAAAAAATCTTATCTGACAATGATCTACACAGCTGTGTGATTTGCAGGGTTTTTCCATTTTTAGCTTACAGATTTACTTTATTTTCTTCCAAATATTGGCCTATTTAAACCACCTTGAGCTTTCAGGACAATGATTTTCCTTACATTTGAACCACAAATATGTTATAGTCCTGAATAAGTTCAAAATTAAAACAATGTGCTTACTGCTGTATCAGACATTCTTGCCTAGCGGACAAAGACACCTTTTTTTCCTCATTTGTAACCATGGATTATCCTAAATTTCTGCAGATTTCTACAGTGATGTGAAGAGAAACAACCTAGACCTAAATAAGATAAGCTTTCAGACTCCTTCAGAAAATCTCATGGCAGAGCTCAAGTCAATGTTGACATTCAATTAAGCTGGGTGGCCAGTTCTCATGTGACTCTTTCAAAATTCTCCCTGGATTTTTAATAAGGAGTATTAGTAGTATTAATGAGCTCTAAAGAAAATAGGCTGTGTCAGCTGGACCTCCCAATAAACTCCAGGGAAACAAAGTTGATGTGAAGTGAAATAAAGAGTCAACATGAACATAGGATGGTTGGTATGAGATGTTATTGTCTACAATATTTCTGCCTAAATACAAGTCTCTAGTCAGCTGTTTCAGCTGATGGGAAGTTACAAGTTTTATCATTTATTAAACAATAACATTGTATGAAAAATCATTGGCAAATAACTAGCCACAAGATAAACTAATGTAATTTGTATACTAAGTTAATGTTTAGCCAGTTCATTTTATAAAAACATTATGATCTGCAGTCTTAGACTTTTAAGATATTGTTCACTGGGTGTTTAATTTTAAAAGCATTTTCTGAGGAACTGCTCTGTAGACATATGCTTCAGCGTGCATTTAAAATTTCAGCTAAGATCTGAGAGGAGATGCTCATGCATTATCTAACAAGCAGTGTGATCAAAATACAATAATTAATACATAATATGACTTGTAAAACATAAATGAAAATGAACCAGAGGGAGAAACTTGCCAACATTTAAACAAGGCTAACTTATTTATATAACAAATGCCTGCAATATTTCTCATGAGTCATTCCTTCCACTCAGACTGAGAATACATAATAACCTTTTGTTCTTCCATACCCGAGGTCATTTATTTCTCAGAAAAAATGCATGCACATACACAGAGATGTAGAGAAACACATATACATACGTGTATATATTTACTGAAAGCATATTCATAATATAAAATCATTCTAAAGACTACATTTTCAAGTGTGAAATGCAAATGTTAATATCAGTCATTAGTGCATGGCGACTGATTGGTTTGCTGAATGAAAAAACTGTAGTTAAAATGGTGATTGCTATTTCCTATTCTTATGTCAATTCCTTTTCCTCCATTTATAGAATCCTTTGTCAAATGGTGCAAAAAATTAACATCAAACTGAGCTCATTTCAATGTTGCCTTAATTTATGTAGAACCACAAACATGCCACCGAAATTAAAAAAAAACAAAACAGAACAATGGAAAGAAGTGGGCTTTTTAAGATTTTAATCATTATACCAATCTGCCCAAGAATTAGATGACTACGTGCTTGAGTTTGTTTTGTCTTGATGAAAAATTAAAGACCTGAATTGTAGGAGAAGTTAAGGACCCTTAAATCATTACATTAACAAATGAATCCTTCTACAAAGGAATCCTTCAAAGATGAGGAAATAAATTGAAATATTCTGACTCCTAGAGGCAATTATTTCTTAGAAGAAATATGAAAGGGTAGAAAAACAGTTACCTGTTTGCCTCATAACCTCTCTTTGAATACCCTGATAATGTTAATAAAATATTATTGTCTGCATTTAACATTCAGCCCTAGTTTATTAGGTGAAAAAGACATATCTACTTATGACACTGCCTCTGGATGTTCTGATTTAAATGTCATCTGCTAAAAGGTTCTCATAATGTTATCCATTCTCAGGGGGCCTCTTTTTTGTAGGGAATACAAAAAAATCAACCATGAAATCAACCATGAAATCAACCATGCTACCCAAACTGATAAAAAGTTATATTATAATCCAGATGATGTAATTCAGTATATAATTTCAGTATGAAATTTTCTTTGTATTACAGTCTTGCACTCTTCTTAATTGCCATTTTAACTTCCAGTCCACACTGAATACACACTAAGTGGCATGCTACTAAAAGCTTATTTTCATATTGCAAATATATCAAAGCACATGAAATGTGATATTACAGAGATCTCTGTCATCTCAAATGAAGTAATCTGAGAACAGTAAAAGAGCAGGAGAGAATAATTTAAAAAATCCCTGCAAATCTGTTGAAGGTGTTAGTAGTGCCAAAGATCTGATTTTCCATTCTCATCAGTTTAATTTGTATGCTTAAGGAAAACTGTTTAGTGAGAGGCTGAAGTGCATTTGGTAGATCAATACTCCATTGATGTTGATATTTGTCAGCATTTTCTTTAGCTGATGATTTATAGGATGCCAGAAGCATTTATAGAATACTTAACTCTTTGTCATGTCTCAATTTGCTCTATGCAGGAAATGCTTATTCTTTATTACACTGCATTTTTAAAAAAATAAAGGACATGCCATAGTAGATACTTTATATGTGTGCTTAAAACAGTTATAGTACTGCTAGGAGTTATTAGGTTGATGCTACTTGGTCTAAAATCTTGCTAAACTAGTTTAAAAACCAACTCTTCCTAAATGAAAAAAGGAATCACTTTTTAGCCGATACAACACTACTCCTAAGAGTTGAAATAATTTCTGTCCTTGAATCCAGACTCTTTTTTAATAGCATAAAAATAATTGAAAATATGGATTCTTTGAAGTTGAATAGCTGATGCTGCTGAAATTGAATCTGAGTGCAAAGTTTTTCCAAAGATCTGCTAAGAAAAAGACTTGTAACAAGGAAGTTGTCACCTTCTGTCATAAAAATATGTATTGCAACCTTTTAATAGAGAAATGCAATTTGCAACTTATAACTGATAATAAGGGGTAAAATACCTGACTAAAAATAATGCCTAGCTCTTATATAGCATTTTTCATCAGAAACCTAGGAAGAGCTACAGCCTTTTTCAGGTCTTGTGAATCTAAGATGCATAAAGATGAAGCAAATTCTTCAAATTAGGGTCTTGACCATTTCAGATTTAGAGGCAGAAGATGTGCTCCTGCTCAATGGCACAATGTCCAGCTGGAGCCAGTCCCTAGTGTTGTACTGCTGGACTCAGTGTCGAGGCCAGTACTGTTTAACATCTTCATTAATGACCTGGATGATGGGACAGAGGGCACTCTAAGCAGGTTTGCAGATGACACAAGCCGGGAGAAATGGAAAATAAATCAAATGGATTAATGTGTTCCTGTTCCTGTCTGAATTATTTTGTCCAGGTCTGGTCTCTGCAGTACAAGAAAATCTACTGGATCAGTTCCGGCAAAGGACCATGAAGATGATTAAGGGACAGCAGCTAAGGCTGAGAGAGCTGAGACTGCTCAGCCTGGAGGAGAAAAGATTCAGGAGAGAACTTACTAAAGAATTTAAATAGCTGATAAAGTGAAGGAAGGGAGACAGACTCTTATAAGCAGTGACCACTGAAAGGACAAGAGGCAACAGCCACAAACTGAAATAGAAGAAATTCTACTTGAATATGTGAAAAAAATAATTGAAAGGTGATTGAACACTGGTCAGATTGCCCAGAGAGGTTGTGGAGTATCCATCTTTATAGATGCTGAAAACTCAGCTGGGCACAGTCCTGATCAACCTGCTTTAGAAGACCCTGTTTGAGCAGTAAGCATGGACCAGCTGATCTTCAGAGGTCCCTTTCAACCTCAAGTCTCTGAACCCAAGTTCTCTGACTCCTGTCCTGAGTAGATGACCACAAGCAACAAACTTATTTTCCTACTTTATTTCCATCTAGAGATTAAAAATCCTTCATCAGTGAACATACTCTAGTGTAAAAGTGAAGTAATGCAGTGATAAAGTATATAGCAACTTAAAGCAATGCTCTAAATGCAGCAGAAGATTATTTTGAACTCAGAGGAGATATTTTTTCTGCAAAGGTAGCAAAAAGAGGCCAACTGTTACAGAGCTGAAGTGTACTAATTAAACAAATAGCTACAGAAATATTGATATTATCTAAAATCATTTGTTTTACAAAGGTTTTGACATGCTTCATGGTGAAACAAACAATGTTTAATATTTTATTCATGGATTAGTATAATATATTTCTAAGTAAAATCAATACTGTGTTTTTATTAAGAACATTGGACTTCCCAGCAGAGAAACAAAACACACCATAAGTAAGGAATTGCAAAAGGAGAAAAGAAATTGATAGCTAGTGCTAAACCACACAACAGAGAGATAAATAGTTCTTATTTGTATGTATTTAAACATGTACCACTTTTTTTTTTCTCTCTCTCTTTCTCGACCCTTCTTCCAGCAAAGGACTGGTCCTAAAATCATCTGAGATCTGAATTTACAGATGACAACACTTGCATCTTTATGACACATTTGCTGGATCCCTGAAACAAACACACCTCAGCAAAGAGGGTGAAGTGCATGGACACACATGGGAAGTCTGTTTGAGAGAAGTAATCAATATGAAAGAAAATCAATGTCTTTACTATTGACAACCAAACGTGGGTTTTGTAGAAGTTCTGTCTCAAACAGCAGGATGTCAGGCTCCTTCAGAAGGATGATTATGAAGGACAGGTCTCATGATTTAACTCCAGCTGGCAACCAATCCCCACACAGCTGGTCACTCACACAATGCACAGTGGGAGGGGGAGAGAATCGGGGGGATAAAAGTGAAAAAACTTGTGGGTTTAGATAAAGACAGTTTGATAGATAAAGGTGTCATATCCCATTGGGTTTTAATGAGCATTTTTGTGTATAAATCACCCTCTCTTTGTATACTTTTGTTATTAGTATTGTTGCTGTTACTGTTAATTTTCTTATCTTGTTGCTGTTTCCAGTAAATTGTTCTTATCTCAACCCATAGTTTTTACATTTTGTACCTCCAATGCTCAGCTCCATCCCTGGAGCAAGAAGAGGGAGTAAAAGGGGCAGGGTGGGAGTGAGCAATTGACATCTTGTTTGGGAGAATCTTGAAGGTGGGGTGACACTAAATTAAGGAGTGACATTCCTAAATCAAAACATTTGGGAAGGCAAACTACCATGCCAAACCTACCCCACTTCTTCCCTCCCACATTTCTATATACTGATGTGTTGATTTGGCATGGCCTGGTTTTTTGGTAGTGGGGGAGGGCCATAGAAGGAGCTTCTGTGAGAAGCTGCTGGAAGCTTCCACCATGTCTGACAGAGCCAATCTCTGATGGCTCTGAAGATGGACACGCTGTTGGCTCAATTAGAGTGGTTGGTAACCCCTCTCTGATGACATATTTAAGAAGAAAATCAAAACAGCACATGTGAAGTTTTTCCAGGGGTGGCAAAGTGCCACCACCAGGGCCATCCCGGTGAGCGGTGATGCGCTGTGGGCACTGACATCTCGGTGCAGCCAGCAGCGAGCCTTGCCTGCCTGGCCACCCCTAGCCAGCCGTGCTCTGGGCAGAAGGGCAGGGGCAGCAGCGGCAGCTTCTTCCCTGTGCCCTGCATGAGGAGAGGCGTTAAATAGCACCAGCACCGTGGCGGCCACCACTGCCCCCTAGGTGGTGCCAGGGTGGCCTGGCCAATGGTGAAAACATGGTGAGTGACTCCCCGACACAGAATCTGGACAAGATCAACCTCTCGGCACTGCGGGATCCTGCAGGAATCTTTGAACTGGTGGAACTTGTTGGCAATGGTACCTATGGGCAGCAATTTTTTTCTTCTAGTCAGAGAAGAGGACGAAGTGAAGACATGTGAGGGAGAACAACATGGAGGCACCAAGGTCAGTGGAAAAAGAGGGGGAGGAGGTGTTCCAAGTGCCAGAGCTGAGATTCTTCTGCAAGCCGTGGTGAGTACCATGGTGAAACAAGCTGTCCGCCTGTCATCCATGAAGTCCACAGGGGTTGCAGAGATCCACTCACAGCCCATGGGAAAAGTGCTCACGCTGGAGTGGGTGGATGCCAGAGAAAGCTGGGATCCAGTGGGAGACCCAAATAGAGAGAGAGGGCCCTTGTTTCCAAACTAGACTAGCCTATCCTTAAAAGTCTGCACCCCGTAAACAAGTGACACACACCACAGCAGTTCTGGGAAGACTGCCCGTGGGAGGGACCCCACATCACAGCAAAGATTCCTCTCCCTGAGTGAACAGAAGAAGATCTCGGGTGACGAACTGACCAAAACTCCCATGCTCTGTCTCCCTGTGCTGTCAGTGGGAAGAAGGGAGGGGCTGGGGGGATGAAAGGTGTTTTAAAGTCTTATTTTACTTCTCATTATCCTCCCCTGACTCTCTTAATAATACATTTACTTTATACCTTTAAATTTGAACCTGTTTTGGCCTTAGAGTGTTTTCCTGCAGCCCTCATCTCAACTCATGAGTCCTTTGTTAATTTTTTTTCCATCTCCTCTGCCCAGCTGAGAGCGAGAGAAAGTGACTGAAGAACTTTCGTGGGTGCCTGGCATTTGGCCAGTGTCAAACCATGACAACTGACCATGATGCTATGCAGTATGGAATGTCCCTTGGATCAGTTGAGGTCATCCATCCCAGCTGCATCCCCTATCAACATGTTGAGCACCCTCAGACCCCTCACTGGTGGGATGGGGTGAGGAGCAGAAAGGGCCTTGACTCTGTGTAAGAACTGCTCAGCAATGACAAACACAGTCCTGTGTTACCAACACCGTTTCCAGCACAAATCCAAAATATAGTCCCATACTAGCTACTATGAGGAAAATTAACTCTACCTTAGCCAAGGCCAGCACAACAGGGAAGATTCTGTGGTCATTCCAACTCTCTCCAGTACAAACCTTCATCTTAACAAAGGTTCATTTGTTAATATGGAAACAAAAGTGAAAAGGCATGATGAAAAACATTCTGAACAGTTTGATAAAAAGTGGGAGAGAATAGGGGAAACAAATGCCTTCTTAAAATACCTCTCTTGAAATATGTATGAAATGAAAAGACTTGATTAGTGAAATTAAAAATTGCAGATGAGAACACCACACAGCTTTTCGGTTGCACTTAAAAGAGCTGAGGAGTTGGGTAGAAGGAGAGAATCTTTTTAGGATAGTGAAACAACATTAGAAAATTATTCTTATAAAATGAGGCAAAAAGATCAATTGAAAAATCAGAGTCTGCTATTGTCAACAATTAATTCAGGAAAGCTATGCAGGTAATGTCAAAATATAACTCCTTTTTTGATTTCGGACATATCGGTCTTTTCATTTTGAATAGGAGCTGAAGTTTATTAAACACGTCAAATTTTGGAGATAATAAGTAAACACGTGACAAAGAGCATTAAGCCTTTTTAAAGATGAGCACCTTACATTCTCTTTTTAACCACTCACCAGGACTTGCTGCCTGACAGGTCTTTGATTTCCATTCCTCAAAAAAACCCTGATCCCTCCAAGTATTGTATTTCCCTGGCACTCTTGCCCCTTCAAGACCAGTTACAGGAAACTCCTTTACCTACTTCCTAGGTAATGAAAAATAAGGTTTTGATTGACTGCAACCTCTCCTTCCTCCCACTTTTTGAAATCAGATTCAGAAAGAATCTTTCCAAACATGATCTCTCCCATTTTCAGGACCCTGGAAGAAGAGGAGAAAGTTGTGCCTATTGTTGTTATGTTGGTCCTGGCATATATGTTAAAAACCTATCATTTAAAAAAAAATTAAAAATTAAAAATCTCAGACACAGAGGTCTGTGTAACTAATTTTATTGACAAAATGGTGAATCCTGCCATTCCAGATACTAAATAGCTGAGTTTCATCTACCCAGATTTGTCAGCCAACATCCAAATCCTTACTTTCTTACTCCCTGCAGGAAGTTTTGTATGGTGCCCAAAGAGCATAAGGGGATGATTTTTCCACACTAATCCAGAAAGAATAGTTCATGTTCCTCCATGCAACCCTCTGAATCAGCTACAGGGTGCTCATTCTTCAACTGGTTCAGTAGCTTTAGCACTGTGAAATAAGCTCTTCATCACTGCTTAGACTCTTTCCTCTTTACAGTGTCCTGTAGATGCATTCTACACAGAGCACACAAAAAATCAAAAGAAAGCATGAAAAAAATTTAGAACGCATATGAACATTCTTTACCCTGTGAACACAGCACTTGCTCACTCTGACAAAAGTTTGTGTGTGTGTTTCCCTAGAGAGGATAGAACAGAGTGACCCTTTCATAATAATGTTCCTTTTTTTTTAAATTCCATTTGTCCTGTCCATGCATTAATATTGCTTAATTATCATTAACTGGACATTGCATTTCAGCTAATGCAAGAAAGTCAACAGACACCTTTATAGGTATGGGACCCTATAATTCAGATATACTAGAGTATTGAGAGCTTGGTTGCTCAACCTTTTTTCTTTTCTGTTCTCTCTGATTAAGGGAACAAAAGTCTTCAAAGTCACTGGCTGAAGTGTCTCAAGGTAACATTTTGAAGTCTTAGCTGAGACTGAAGCACATTTTCATATTTATGTATTGTATAGGAGGAAAAAAAATCTTTGCCCTGAGAAGTTTACAGCCTAAATAGATAGGACAAAAACTTTAAAGAAAATAGATGGAAAAGGGAAGGAATTACATAAAACCGCATCCACTTTCAAAGCTCAAATTTCCTACAATATTAAGAGACATCGTTTCCATCTAGAAGAAACAACTACGTGTCATCATTTAGGCCTCACAGAGTATAATAAGAAGCTCTTGGTTCTGTGAAAGCAAGCATAGAGACTGAGGGTGAAGGTGTGTCAAGGAAAAGATCAGGGAAAAAATTGGCACCAAGATCTTCCATGACACTTCTTTAGAGAATTTCAGCACCTTTTCAGGATTTCAAAATAAGTGTCTTGAGCCATTAGAAATTTGAAAAATTGTATTTGTGACAAGCAGCTCCCACAACATGCTTTTCAATACTGACAAATACTTTCCATAAGTTTAATCTTTCTGATCTCTTGCATCTTAAGATTCTACAGGATGTTAAAATTTTCTATTTTGAGATATTTAAGTGGAGAGTGAACATTTTCAAGGAATATAAATCCAGTTTCAATGAGCAAATACATGAAACCAATGTTCCCAAAGTCCTGAAACATGAATTGACAGAACCAATATAGCAAGAAATATAGTCTAAAACTACAGATCTGGAGAGAGACATTTCCAAGGAAGTATCAACCTCAGCAATAGAAGCACAGAGGACCTGGCTCTGAGAAAATGCTAAAGTCAAAATAAGAGCTTTAGGTTTGAATGTCATGAGATAAGACACTTCTTTTGTTTGTTCTTACGCTCAAGGAAACAGCATATAATCTTTAAAAAAATTAAAATACAACAACCAAACCAAACAAACAAAAAACCCAAAAAACCAAAAAAAACCCAAACCAAAACAAACAAAAAAAGAAAATCAACCCAACAGCAAACAAAAAAGTGCAAAAACGAAACCCCTCCAAATAAACCACCAAATCAAACACAACCCCCCCACAAAGAATGTAGCAAAGGTATCTGGCAAATCATCACCTCCTTGTACTCATACTCACAATCCAAAATTTTTACTTAATATTACCCTTTCTGCTATGTGTTCTTAGCCATGTGTCAGATCTCTACATTATCCATATGAAGAATATGGCAATAAACCTTGAAAGGTAATATGCAATATAAAAATTGTCATGGCCTATGATAAACTCTCACCTGGGGTTGTTCTAGAAGCCCTACTGTGTTAGGCAAGGAGTTCATTTTTCTGTGTGTATACTTATTTTGAATACTGACAACATAGCACAAAAGCAAGATATGTCAATTCTTAATGTATGTTCAGCAGCTGAAATGGACATTTTTATGTCAGTGTACCACACAAGTGCTTTTCATTCCTGATGAAGCCTAACTAATCTGAGCACTCCAGGACTATGTCACACTTCCAGGCTAATAAATGCTCACTTATTGTAAAAGGTTGGTCGTCAATGCAAGAATATCCAGTTAGCTACTAAGTTTTCTTAATGCATGTAAGATGCACTTGGGGGATAAATCAAAACAAAAAAACACCTACCATAGAAAATACACTTACTATGCATCTTTAAACCAGGAAGAATAACAGAGGTAAGAGTAGGGGTGATTCTAGAAAAGACATCTCCACTGAAGTGAAGGAATCTTTCCATGTTCTGCCTCCCAGTCCACAGTCAGAAAGTAGGACTTGGCAGTGGGCAGCCTTGTCTAGACTGGTCCATCATTCAGAAGAACAATGCAACCGATTGCTGCTCTGTGCTGCTCCACAGTTTTACACCAGGCATTTTTAGGTTAGTGCTGCTGTCCCTCTCTCATTCCCTGATCCCACAAGCCAGTCACAGATTGCCAGTGTAATTTGCAATCTACCAACGATAAATTTTGGTCAAGTGGTGTCCCAGGGCCGTGGTACAGTTCCTGGTACAGTTGAACCAGTGGGATTCAGAGGTAGACTGGGACACAAATGCAGTTTTCAGTGGTAAACCCCAGCCGTAGCATCTTCTTTTTCATAGCAACTGACTGAGGCTCATTTCATGACCTGTCAGAAGTCTCTCGTGTGTTTCTGGACCACCACTGTTTGATTGAGGGGAGTTTTTCATTGCTAAAGCCTTTAATCTGGTGCTTGTGTTGTTCTGCCTGCCTGCTGTTTTGTAACATCATTAAATTTCATTTTATATTTCACAGATATATTAATCTGTCCTTCCAGAAGCAGCCTTAGAATTACATTTGCCACAGAAGAGTATAGAGACCAGCTTTTAGTATGGAGATGGCACACATTATCAAAATTGTGTTTGTTAATGAATATCCTTGTTCCATACCTTTTCTTTTCATAATGGAAACTCGTACTGAGGTTTTCTAGGATGTTCACACTCAGCCCATTTTCTGTTACTTCATGTCAGCCTTAAGTATTTAACAAGTTGCCCAGCATGATAAGGGCATCACTTGGAGAAAGCTGCTGACATTGATTATATACTGGGATGGCTTTGCAAAATAAAACAAAATTTGCATTTGTTTGGTTTGTAAGTTCAGTTAAATCACTGTTTAAAATGTGTGATTAATTTAAAGGCATATGGCTGCATGAATCATGATCCTCTTCAATGTTTTGTGCTGTGTATTATAGACCAAAGTCACTTTTCTTCAGAGTGCACCTAAGGACTGAATTTAGCTTTAATGATGCACTTTTGGGAGTCAGGCATTTAACTTAAAGACTGTGTTGCCAGAAAAGTTGTTTGATAGTGGGAATTTTTACGAACAGATTATACAAGTATCTTTGACAGCACTTCTCACAAAGACCCTGTAAATCAGGCACAACAGCTTTATTAAAGTGAATGGAGTTAGATAATCATAAAAATGGTGTAAATAAAGGGAAAATTAGGGCCATCAAATTTAAATACTGACTTTCAACATTAGATTTTAAGAGATTATTAGCCTTAAATTTTCAGTGAGACTCTGCTCCTTCTCACAGTGAATGCCAGCCATTATAGACATAGCCATAATTCTGAAAAGAGGCTATTGTATCTACTAACACACACGCAGTTTAATGCAGCCCTGTGAAGACAACATTGTCCACTTCTACTTGCCCACCTAGAACGCATATTTCGCTGCTGTATTTCACTGCTCACCATACTATCCACCCTTCTCTAACTCTTCTGTTCTTTCTGCTCTGAGTTGCTAAGTCACCTGTAAATAATAACTCTGCCACAAGTCCAGTGAGTTTTCGTTTATTCCTTTGCATAGCTAAGCTTCTTAGCCCTACCAGAAGTTCTTGATATTTCTAGACCCTGAATTAAGCTTCCACAAGAGAAGATTGCTCTATTTTCAGGAACCCAGTGAACATATTTCTTCATACAAGCTAAATTGATTCACAGATGAAAAAAAGTGTACTTCTATTAGTTTTTACCATCCCTAATGTATTTGTTTATTGCAGATGTTTTATTCTGAGTCACATCAAAACCACAGGATTTAAGTTGTTCTAACCTGCATTTATCAGAATAAATGAGGTTTTTTCCTTATCTAGTGATTATTTTAGCTCAAGCTGTGACAGTTCTGAGGAGAATGATTACACATATATTAGCCAAAAAATAATGACAATTTATTTTAGAGGCCCTGCAAAGCAGTCTTCCATGTGAATTTTTTTAACTTGCACATGACATTAAGTCATTATTTTGTTGCTGTGAGTTTGCTGAGAATGTATGTGGATTTCATATAAACATCCAGCCATTTGTGTAGTCTCCTAATTATTTTCTGATTTTCTAGGAAGAAAACCAAGCAACTGTGGATTTGGAGCAAATGCATGTGGCTTCATTATTCATTATTTTAAGCTGGTTGGTTTTGTGAGTCTGGGGAGTTTTCAGAGCTTGAAATAAAGAGAAGGAAGCAATCAAACATTCTGTTCAGTGATGACTCATTTATTCAAAAGATCATGGTAAAAAAAAAATGTACGTATGGTTGACAGGAACTCTGCCATTTGCAAAGGTGACTTGAGGTACAAAATAAAAAGAGGTTTACAGTAATGTTACAGCCTCTTTATAGTGCATTAGCATTGTAAATATGTCCAGAGAGAATTATATCTTCTGTTTATGCCATATTCTACATTCTGATTAATAAGCTTAATTACTTACCCAGTCCTTTTGCTTTAGTAAAACTCAGATTAACAGAGAAGATGCATAGTTTCGAGGTCAGGGAACAGAAAATTCTGGTAGTAGTAGTAGAAGCAGTGGTAGTATTCGTAGTAGTAATACTGTTAATTCCAAAAATACTCCTGCAGCTATTTTCTTAAACTTCAGGTACTTCATATCTATGAGATACTGGAAGAGTGTGGAAATTTTAGAGGTACGATTTCTGATTTAAATTCTGCCTTATATTGCAAATTCCTGCAGCCAGTGGGCATATTCTAACCATACAAGCAATCTGTTTGCAAGGTATTATTTATTAGTATGTCAAAGTTAAAGCTGGAATAGGAAATACCTTCGAGATATTCAGTTTAATAATGTAGCTGTGTCCTGTTTGTGGAAGCCAAACAGCTCACAGAACATATAGAAAATGAATAACAACCAACAATATAAGACATTCTTTTATGAGCAGCAATGGCATCCCACTCAAACTCACAAACAGTACCTAAGATTGACAAAGCCCCAAACCAACTAAACCAAATGTTGTGGTTTAACCCCAATTAGCAACCGAGCCTCACCCAGCAGCTCATTCACTCCCGCATCAGGAAGGTCAGAGAGACAACTGGAAGGGTAAAAGCTAGCAAACTTGTGTGTTAAGATAAAAACAGTTTAATAGGGAAAGCAAAAGCTGTGCACACAAACAAATCTAAACAAGGAATTATTTCTTTTTTTTTTCCACGGGCAGGCAGGTGTTTGGCCATCTCTAGGAGAGCAGGGCCCCATCATGTGTACAAGGTAACTTGGGAAGACAAACACTGTCACTTCAAATGTTCTGCCCTTCCTCCTTCTCCCCAGTTTATATGCTGAGCATGATGTCACATGGTCTGGAATATCCCTTTGGCATGTTGGAGTCACCTGTCCCAGCTGTGTCTCCTCAAATGCATACCCAACTTCCTTGCCAGCATGGCAGTACGAAAAGCAGAAAAAGCATTTTGTAGATTATCGATTAGAATTGTAGATTCTAATATTTCTCAAATCATAAAAAAAAAAAACAAGCCAAAACATTTTTGAGGTCCTTAGAGTGCAAAGTATGAAAACTACAAGCAATTTCTGCCAGCTGTGACCTACAGTGAGTTGTTCAGCTGTAAACATCAAACATGACTTGTATCTATTTAGGTTTCAATATAGCATACAGGCATCAGAAACAATTCCTGGGATAGCGTACGGACTATAATAGAAAAATGACTACAAAAATATTCCCCCTAAGCTATGCAACCTGTAGGGCCAAGCCCTCACAAGAAACTAGGGTTTTACAAAACCATAACCATCTCAACATAGCTCAAGAGTAGGAAATGTCTGTACCTAGTTACCAGTCCCATCTGTAATACAGGGATCAGTTTAGATTTTTCATCTAGTCTGTATTTGGCAATGGTTATGTGAAAGACACACAAGCCATGTAAACTGCTGGTGCAGTCAGGCAGAATACTAAAGGATCTGTATTATAGTTTTCTGCTCTCATAGGCAGGTTTACAAGCAATTCCCTTTCAAAACCAGACTTGGACTGCATTACTCAACATGCATTTTGCTCTGAGAGGTCACTGTGAAAATGCTACTTTGCAGATTTACCTCTTAATGATTCCTGGATCAAATGTGCAGTTATCAAGTTAGATATCCAAATCAATCTTGAACAATTCACCAAGTCATGGCATACACTTTGTTCCCTTTTACATGTGCTCTCATTGGTACCAATGAAACTATGTAGAATTAATGAAAAGAAATACCAAAATTGTTTCCAACGGTTATATACAAGAAGAAGAGTTCTTCTCACACTGTGTTTATGTACAAGACTAAAGAAATAACATATTAACAGACAAAATACATCCTGCATAGGAAAGAAAACAAATTAATTGTTTTTAAAAATCATATTTCCAGTTAAATTTTTATTCTCTGCGAAATTTCATAAGTAGATGATTGTATTGTGTGCATGGGATATTGCAATCTCAGAGACCTTCAATACTACCAATCCTTATGGGAGTGGATATAAGAAATATATCCAAAAAATAAAAGAAAAATCTATGAATAACGCACATTGATGTGGGTGCATAAAAAGTGAAGGATGCAGAAAATAAAGTCTAGTCCAAGGCAAGTTTTCAATCAAAAATTGAAACCAATCTTCTAACCAAACTTCTGTTGCTCTAAACCTATAGAAGCTCTACTCAGGTCAGAAAAGCTTGATTTTTCCACAGGTTTTGGACAGCCCAAACACTCTTTCATGATCCCTGATAAAATTAATCTATAACAACAGTTATATATTATATATATAGCATATATATATATATATCTTGCTGATGCAACAAGATTAGTTAGAACTATGAAGTTTTCTCAAACACTTCTGCATCAAAATTTTGTACCAAAATTTTACATGCAGACTATGCTGTAGGAGAAACAACCAATCAAACCAAAAACCCTCCACAAAACCCAACCTGAAAAATTTCAACCAACTAAGTAACCAAAACCCCCAAAACCCAACAAATCTGTGTATTAATTTCAAGTCAGAGACATAAAGTTTTGTGTGGAAACAATAAAACGGAGGATAGTATTTTTATTTGATATATTCTAGCTATGGTAGAAATGAGCTATCAAAAGTATTTATAGAACTCTAAGGTCCGCACATATGTAGTTTTGGGGGAGAGGTAATAATATGAATTATTCAGTAAAAAATGAACAGTTCAATAAGAAATAAACATTTCAGCCTCTTCAGAAAATAAAAAACTGTGGCAACCTCTCATAAATAAACTGTGAACGAATTTTTCGTGGGCAAAAGAAGATATTTCATTATGTATTTAGAAACAATTTTATAAAATCAATACTATACACTAAAATAGAAGAAAACAGGGAAATTGGATGTGAAGGTGATGTTGTAGTACACAGCAACAAGTTTAGCATAAAACTACTCGTGACAAAAAAAAAAAAGAGTCAGTTTCAGGAAGATGTCATCAACAAGTTTTTCTCATAATCTCGTTGCGCTGACAAGAAATGACAAGGGATGTCAAGAAATAATATTTCCTCATTAGAAATTCACATTGTTTTGACTGAAAAATAAGACACTGTTCGGATATGTTGTAGATACCCTGGAAATCTTCAATACCAGGTTGGATAGGCTTTTGATCAATGCACTCTAGTGAAAGGTGTCCCTACCCATGGAGGAGGGGTTGGAACTTAAAAGTTTTTAAGGTACCTTACAACCCAGGCCATTCTGTGATTCTGTGAGTCTATGAAACTTCAGTATCTATGAACAATGAGGATGCAACCATAACATACATTTCCTCAATTACTTCTTTTTATAAGGTAGTTTTTAAGTGACTTTGAGGTTTCTGTTTTTTTGTTTTGTTTTCCCTTCAATAGATACATATGCTAAACAAAATCACCAAGCTAAAGGCTCCTAAGCAACACAGAAAATTATTTTCTGTAATTTAATTTTCATCTATGTCATCAATAATTTTACCTTATTAATCTTACCATTACAAACCTTACACTTCTGTGCCTTCGAGGTACATCAGGTTTTAATTTGCAGTGATAAGGTTTTAACAAATTATTGCATATCCCATTTTCCATGAAGAAGCTGCTCTCTTGCTTTTTATAGTAGAACCCCTTACTAATTGTCAGCCTGATTCTGCAGTCAGACTGTTGTATCCACAAAGACTGTTAGCTGATTTCAAAAGGCTTTATTAAGTTGCGTTGCTGTATCAGGGCTGAATATATTTTTAATTTACATTTTTGTTCAAGAGGGAAAGAGGAGAGAATAATAATAATTCACTGGTGAGTTTTCTATTTCCAGATTTGTATTTGTGTCTTTCAAATGTCACATGATCTGCATTAAATGTTTATTTTATTGATAGCAGAATGTAATCCCAAAATGGGTAGACAATGTATTTCTTCATCAGAATTCTCGTTCAGAATGGGTGCTGAAGTATTATTAACAAACATAGCAACAGCAGCCGAAGGCAAAGTTATGGCTAGCCTTCATTTCTCCACTTTTCTCCCCTTTCACATGGAAGGAAAGGCATTGCTAGGACATGAAGAAATTAAAAGCAAAAATTAATAGCAGAAGATTAAGAAAATTAGGTATTCCTGTGTACAGATAACCAGGCCAGCTAAGGAAGAGACACATGTTGAGAAGTGGTACAATATTAACAAGGACTAAGTTAACTCAACACTTTGACATTCAAAATCACATTAAATATTTGTGAAACATAATTTCAAGAATGAAGATGCTAAGTTTTAAAAAGTTCAGGTGTTTAAATGATGCAGAAGTCATACTGATTACATGGCGTACAGGTCATACAGGTCAATAAATCATAGTGCAGCAGGATAGATGGGTAACTTGTTTGATGGGCAAAGTGCATTCAGCACAATAGCATCTCTATAGGACTGCAGAAGCAAAGGCAGTGTAATGCAAAAGACTGTTTCTTGATGATGGGAAAACCTATAGGGTGAGAACATCTGTGTTAACCTACAAAAGCAAGCTCCCTGGCTAATATGGTGATATCATTCTTCTGAAGAAATGAGGCATGTAAGCATTTCTTCAGACACCTTTTAATCCCATGAGTGTCTCCACCAGTATTTACAAGGTGCCATGTTAGATGTCTTGGTGACCCATCATGCAACAGACCACAATGGAAGCAGCTTGTGAGAACATGCTTTTTTCAACTTTAGCCTGAACTGTGAGGCAACCACAAGAGTGTGATCAAACATGGCAACAGGCTACCTAGAGAAGTGGGTCTCAAACCTGTGAGTGTTTAAGAGGTATTGGGACAGTGCCCTTAATAACATCAGTTTTTGATCAACCCTGAACTGGTCATGCAGTTGGACTTAGATGATTGCTGTAGGATCCTTCAAAATGAAATCTTTTATCTCTTCTCTTCTCTTCTCTTCTCTTCTCTTCTCTTCTCTTCTCTTCTCTTCTCTTCTCTTCTCTTCTCTTCTCTTCTCTTCTCTTCTCTTCTCTTCTCTTCTCTTCTCTTCTCTTCTCTTCTCTTCTCTTCTCTTCTCTTCTCTTCTCTTCTCTTCTCTTCTCTTCTCTTCTCTTCTCTTCTCTTCNCTCCCCTCCCCTCCCCTCCTTCATTCTAAATTGGCTGATTACTCACTTGCCATATTGAGGGAAAAAAAATTAGAGGTGAAAGAAGAATCAGTATAAACTGAACTAACGTAAAAGAAAAGGTTATCCATCTGACACTTACATTTTTAATGAAATTGCTTAATAATTTCTTTTATTTGTGATCTGCTTTTATGATCATCCCTACCTGATTTGCCTTAATATTTTGATGGAAAGATTTAACAGTACTTAGGAAACCTCAGACCTTGTTTGTTGCTTATCATTTTTTCATTGCCACCCTTTTCCTGAAGGCTACCACCCTGAGCTATAGTAATCCTGTGGCAGCTCCAACTTCACTTCAGTACAACACCAGAGATCTAATTATCATTTACTATGGTTTATGAGTAATAGATGAGGGAGATTCAAACTACGGCCCAATCACTTGTTGATTCTGCTGGGATATTGCTTAGTCTCTTATTTGGATTACAACATGCTCCAGCATATACCTCTTGGCTCCTATTGAAAAGAACAGATTTAAAATCTTAATTTGACCCTCATGAAAGATTGAAGTCAGCCTTTCTCTACTATCCTAGTTATTAGCAAGCAATTTCTTAAAGCATTTCAAAACTAAGTACATAGTCTCAAACAGGTTCAACGTATTTTGCTAATACACAAGAATATAACAGCAAACAGTTATATAATACCACTTCCCACCACATAAACAATCATTTTATGTGATGACACATGTTCCTGCAGAAATCTTGGGCTTGGGCAGGTGGGGGAAGGAGAGTTCACAGTGTGTGCATGGAAATTTCACATTGCCCTAAACCATTCCAGACTGGGACAACAGTCCCCAACCACACTTATTAACAGAGGCTCAAAATGAGATTAGCTCCACCTCTGGTATGCTTTATTGAGCCCCGATTTTTCAGTTCTTCAGATCTGCCAGTTTATCTAGCAACCAATCCTATTAGGTATTTTTAAACTATGAGAGGAGTTAGCTGGAGCTCTTAACAAATTGTTCCTGTCATCTACCATCAAGTTTCCCATTATCATTGACAGCAGGAGCAACCCATGGACAACACCCATTTGCACTTCCAGCTGAGAGAAAAAGTTCCCCCTGAAAACCTTATTTAAGCTAAAATACACATTTTGTTCAGCTGAACTACACCAGCTGAGGATACACCCATCCATCATGAAAAATGTAGAGAGAAATTATTTTTTGGTCCTAGAATGGTGACTGGAGCAAATTTTACCAGAAAAAATCAGCCTGGGATTCTCTGTCTACATCAAAAACTGGTAGATCATAAATTACTATGTGTTGAAAGAAGCATGTTCCAGCAGTTTAGCAAAATACCCACTTTGACCAATGTTTAGTAAAAGCGCTTTGATATTCAGGAAATGCTTTGCTCCAAACTTTCATAGAGACCTTCAAAAAACCTAGTCCATCATTAGCAGGATGGCTGGGTAGCCTGACCTTTTGCTGGTAAAACATAGGGCCGTGCAGAACAGAGCAGACAGACTCCCTGGTGGTGCTTGAGAAATATATTCAGGAGTTGTCTGTGGATATCCAAGTCAACATCAGCCCCTTGTAGATTTCCTGCAGGACAGATCACATCTTCTAGAGCCCAGGAACATCCTCAGGTGCCATTTATTCATACAGACCTAGATGCTGAGTCCAAAAATATTGCTGAGCCCTTTGAAAAAGCTTTCCTGAGTTGGCATAACAATACTCTCTAATGGTGCCACCAAGTATAGTGGTCACTTGAAAACTTTAATTTTACTTCCATATCTCTTATGTTGTGGATTTTTTTGTTTTGGTTTGTTTTGGTTTGGTTTTGTAACAAAAAGCATTTGTTAATGAGCCTGAATTCTGAAAAAGTCCAAATTTTTCTGAAGATGTTTAAATACAAGGGGACATTGTTCAGTGTGGCTGAACAGAGTGCAAAATAGAAACTATTCTATAGCATAACATCAGTGTGGATTTTTTTGCCTGTGTGTACATTTGTCTAGCATATCATCTTATAGTCTAAGCTTTGTTAAAAATTTCTTTGCTCCATTTTCTCCTATAATGTTAAGGACTAAACAGTATAAATATTACTTTTTGGCATATTCAAAGCCTTATATTGTTTTCCTATCTATACATTTTTTAATTTTTTCCCTATAATTTATATCTTCCCTTAATACAATACTTTGAGAAATCAATGAAAATTTGTCCTGAAGACATATGGAAACATTTTTAAAAAGAGATATCTACGAAAAAGGGATGTCTAATAATTAGCATTCAGTTTTCATTTATGGAGCATTATCTTCTTAAAGATAAGTATTAGTTCCAATTCTAAACTGAATCAGCAATTTGTAATGGTTCAGAATTTTTTATCTGCATACCTACAGGAAAAGGAAAGAGGAAAGGTGTCTTTAATTTTGCTTTGAAAATGGTTAAAGCTATTTTACATTAAATCTAAAGTGGAGTTGTTGTACCCAGACCTTCATGGTTAAGGAACCATGGAGTCTTCTATTTAAATAATCTGAGATCACATTTCCTGACACTACCCACATAACACAATTGTCTGACCACTTCTCACACAAGATGAACTGCCTGCATTTATAGGTTTGGGTAATGACAGAAATAGGAAGAATATGGCTTGAAGATCTCTTCCTCTTCAAATCTGAAGGGACAGAGAAGGAAAGAACCTGACAATGGGCAATGAACCCACAGAAGTGCCATGGCAGGATAAATTCACAGGCTATAGTTACATCCACAGCAAAGGCAGTCTTCCAAATTGCTCCAATAGCCAGTAATCAATCAGACATCATCTAAGTCACTGGCAGATGTCTTTTCTGTCTGTCATAGAGTGTTTCCAAGTTAGATGAGTTAGTTTTTAGTTAGCTACCTGCTGCAAGTCAGCTGAGATCTGTCTGAGAGATTAAAACTCCCTCACTGAAAGTCTGGATTCAGCCATCCTGCTTTGTCCCATACTCTCCATGCTCTGATGCTTGACTGGCTCTTTTGTATTCCTCCTCCAGTCAAACAGTGATACCTTTATCAATGGTCCTAATATTTTGGTGTAAAAGAGGTGTGTAATCGTGCCTCACTTACTCATGCCTCTTTTGCTTGAAGAAAATGTATGTAGGCCAGACCATGGGAGATGGAGTGATACTGTACATCAGGAAATCCAGGAGCCAGCAAAAGCTGTACTTTCATTGCTGTTGGAACCTCATTTCTATCGCTGCAGACAGTTTATTCTTGCTTTGGTCTCTTGAAACTGTGGGGTCAATGAAAATCTTGCTGTGACTAAGATGATCCATCTTTGCTCCTATGACTAGCAGTTAATGAAAAAGTAAGATAGCAATCTATACAAGTGTTGAGGAATATTACTCATTATGATTAACCATCGTTTCTTTGTCAGGTTTCCATCTCTACTAAATGTTATCAGCAGATATGAATGGGAGCATTAAGGTCAAAATCAGATGATGGCTGAGTTCTGATTGAACAAAACTAATGCTTTTCATCTTCCTAGTATTGCAGAGAACAAAATGTGGGAAGGCACAGAAAAAAGAAACAGCTCAGAATGCAGCAATCAGGCTGACTTCTAAATGCATAATGTGGATGATATTGAGGTGAATACCCAAAAGGAAACTTGAATAAGCTAGTTCTGGCATTTAGATATTTACTGATTCCAAACTGTCTTTGTGAAAACTGCAATTTAGAGAGCATAGAAGCTTAATTCAGTATTCCTTGGAATACAGAACTTTAGAAGCGTGGTATCATTTGCCTGATTTATTCTGCTCCTTTCTTCAAGAACGCTGTATTTTATTCTCTTGAGAAGCCTTGTGTCTTTCATAAAACCAGACTGTGAAGTTAACCAGGTATTGTCAATGAACCATCACCTTGTAACTGGAAATTAATTTGATGAGCTGATTCCTGGTGACATAGCTTTTAAGATACAGGTAATGTAAATGGATAATCTATATGCCTGTCAATAGTTTTGGAAAGCTTATTCGTCATCACCCCAAAGTTTAGAAGCAGGCCATCTAAAATCTTCTCATCAGTGAACGACATTTTGCCAAGCAGTGGCACGGTGAAAGGATTAAAGCACTCCCAGATCCTGATCCAGATCCAGATCCCGATCCAGATCCTGATCCTGATCCTGATCCAGATCCAGATCCAGATTATAATAGTTTTAAAAGTCAGCAGAATTAAGTTGCAATAGTTTGTTCAAAAGCATTTAGATATTTGCAATTAATAGACCACAGTTTCTTGGAGCTACCAAAACCTACAACAGAGAACATAACTCATTATATACCTTTCATGAGACTCAGGCCTTGCTTTACATTTGTGGTATTTTGTAGCCAGTGAAAAGAAGTGATTGGAAACTGTTTCTAATGGTCCTGACCTTATCTTGATCTATGCCAGGGTAAAGTGAAATGAAGACCTCTGCTCCTAAATGATGTTCAGAAGAAGGTGTTTCCAAATGCAGAATCAATTGCTGTGTCACCCTTTCATGGTAGTTAAATGATACTGTAAGAATAAAATACAGATGATGCTCTTTGTCCTTGAAAAGTGACAGCTCCTTCAACTCAAGGTAACTTTATGGCTGCTCTAATGTGTACCTGAAGATATATTTGATTTAAATTACTTTAGAATAATGGGTCAGAAAGAGCACTGAAATGCTTTCCTCACTCAGCTGTCTCAGCTAGTTAATCGCAGCCAAGATTCCTGCGAGGAACACTGATGTCTCACTTAAAAAGGAAGGAAAAGCAGGAAGAGGCTTCTGCAAGGGGCCTAGTGTGAATTACAAGCTTCAGATATAATCAGATCCAGTAAAAACTTTCTCCATGTTCGAAGATGCTTGGAGCAACGTGTTACTTTTCCCAGTGTTTCTGTCCAATCAATCTTTGCTCATGTGATAAAAAAACTATATAACATCACAAAATTCTATGACATCTTTTTCCTTTGAAATTTAGACCTCTTTTCCTAGAACTTACACTGAACATTGACCTTTCTTTGAAAACATGCATGCTTTGCTTTGAACATATCCTAGTGGTTTATCTATTTGGTCTGAATTCTCTTGGTTCTGTCTGAGCTTTTTTTTTTTCTCCATGTAAAATCTGTAGGAATGCAAGTGGAATGGAAACAGCTGAGCAATGTGCTGACTCTTCTCATATTCCTTCCAGTCAGATATCAGTCATATTTGAGTACAACGTGTGTGTGTGTGTGCGCACCATTTCCACTGCATTCCATGGGTACCTTTTTATACCCTCAGTTATTATGCTCTTCTGCTGGCTGTGCTTTATTCAGAGTTTAAGTAAATTTAGGACTAAGCTTCAATTTTGCAGTCAAAGACACCTAAGTATAAAGTTATGACTAGCTTATTCAGACTAATTTTCAATGGATACTTATATTCACATTTTTAAATGAAGAAGAATAGATGAATAGTCACCTCCAATTCCAGACTAGCTGGTCTCTGGAGCTTCTTGTATAATTTATACTCAAGGGTACTTTGTACTCCTTGAAGAGCCAAGAAACTTCCAAATGCAGTTAAACCAAGACAGTTAAACACTGCCTTTCTGCTAGATGTCTTCCTCACCTCCTTGCACATCAAATGATTAATATCCTTTTACTCCACCTCTACTTTCTTCTTTTTTCTTGCTCTGTATTCCTAGTTCTTCATTCTCCTAATGTTTCCACATTAATGTTCTCTACTTCTTTACCAAATCCTCATGAAAATTAGCAGTGGCTTGTTTCCTTTCTTTTTTTCTTTCAGAGTTATTATTCTAATGATGGTGAATCTGGACATTATTCAGATACTGAAAATTACATTATTTTATATTGATGAATAGTTTTAAATACGGGTAAGAAGAAAGATAAATCCTGGAAAACTTTCACTTTTGACAAATGCTATTTCAGGTAAGGAAGATGTTATGTGAACCAACCATAGCCTACTCCCAAGACAGCTTACTGAGAAAATTTCACAACTGGGTGGAAAATGGAATCCTTGTCCTTTGGGAAATTTTACTGTTCAATGTTTGTTTTCCAGCTAGCATATATCTCCTTGTTGGCAGCCAAAGGCAAGACCATCCATTTAATATATTTGTGGAGTTGATGGGTTGAGATGATGAGGACAGGAGATTACTTGATGATCCCAAGGAAGAGATGAATTTGGAGAACCATAATGCACTGATCCTAAATGCTCCAAACCCTTTCCTGGGGCTACAACACTTAGGGTAGTAACCCAGCACCGCTTAATTTTGCACAGAATGCATAGCTCTTTTTGTCCAGGTTCATGTTCTGGAGTTGCTCTCCAAAAAAACATAAAGAGAAATTTACTTTTAAAAATTCAAGACTGAGATTCACTCATTCTGTTTATTCCAGAAAACAGAGTTTATGTAAAACAGAGTTAGCAGAAGGGATGGGCAAAAGTCCAGTAAAAGAAGGTGGAGATGCAAGAAATTTTTTCTATCATTATTGCTAATGAATTCCAGTATTGCCATTCTGGAGCTGGGTTGTTTATGTTTTAGGGGGTTTTTTGGTTGGTATTTTGGTTGGTTGGTCAATTGCAGTATTTCATGGGTGTTAATTGTTTTTGTTTTTGTGGGGCAAAGGCTAACCTAAGGACCATGGGTAAAGAATTTTATTTTTCTGTTCCTGCATTAAAGACTGTTTCAAATGGAGCAGATAAAGGATACAAAGGACACTGCAACAAAACAGTAATTGAAAGCAGATCAGAGTTTTACATAAGGCTGCAGAGCTAAGAGCTTACTGAGATAGCACGCTGTTGAAAGGACATGGAATTTTTGCTTCAGCTACAGACCAAGACCAAGTATGAAGTTTAACAAGGGTGAGTGCTGGATTCTGCACTTGGCACAGGGCAACCTTGGATGTACAT